>JAUJYZ010001429.1:0-2500 GCA_033675265.1 Actinostola sp. cb2023 | reverse complement strand
TGAGAATGGCGCCAAAGACATGTCAATATTATTCATTTTTAATCGGCTAAAACTTTGCGTGCAACGTTTTGTTGTGAACGAAACTATTTAGCATGTCACGCGCGCTGTAAAACAATTGTTTCACATCAGCCGAGAAGCACATTTGTTTTGAGGAGCAAAGGCACATATATATATACCTGAACACTCCAATTTCTTATCGTATCTTCATACCAAGAAAAAATACATGTGTTTGTTCTCATTAGTATTAATTAAATCAGCATAATCAAATTATGCAAAACCGTTCTATTGCTTCTTCGAGAGTTCTTGTTCCCTCTGCCGAACAGAACGGTCCACTTTATTAATTACTGATACAGGTTTCACTGTACCTATGTGATGTCTCCCCTGACGTGAGGGTGTTGAATCGTTGGCACTGTACACTCTTACAAAAATACCTGTTTAATTCTGCCTCCAATGTAATCCTGTCCTTCAAGGATCAGAAAGTCATCAATACCACTATCTTGTAGGGTTTTACCAGCGATAATTCCAGAACAAACCAGCGCCTAGTATAAGTACTTTCCTGTGTGGCTGTTTGTCGTGAACCAGGGTATTAAGACTCAAGGCTCCGAAGAGCAGAAACATCAGAAAGGCTTTCTTTGCTTCCATCGCGTCGCCCACGGCAGACTTGCCAGCTGCGCAAGAATCAATCAGCTGGAATGTGACTTATAAACAAGCCGTGACGTCAAAATGACGCGCCACAGATCCCTTAGTCTGCCTCGTAGACGCAGTTCGGGTCGTCACGCAACGCTCTCTCACCAAAATAATGGGGCTGCGAGGGGCGAGGGAGACTACAGTTCCCTGCTCCATCTTGAAAAGGTAGCCGTGCCTTTGCATCGAAGCGCAGCGTGAAACTGTGATTTAAGAGGACTATGCTAGTTTTGCTCCAAGGATTAACATGGACTGCGTACCTAGCTGCATGACCTACTTACACCATACTCCCGCCCGTACCCCGAGATCTTCTGATCAACACCTACTCTCAGGTACCTGGCTGACCTACTTATACCATACTCCCGCCCGTACCCCGAGATCTTCTGATCAACACCTACTCTCAGGTACCTGGCTGACCTACTTATACCATACTCCCGCCCGTACCCCGAGATCTTCTGATCAACACCTACTCTCAGGTACCTGGCTGACCTACTTACACCATACTCCCGCCCGTACCCTGAGATCTTCTGATCAACACCTACTCTCAGGTACCTGGCTGACCTACTTACACCATACTCCCGCCCCGTACCCCGAGATCTTCTGATCAACACCTACTCTCAGGTACCTGGCTGACCTACTTACACCATACTCCCGCCCGTACCCCGAGATCTTCTGATCAAACACTTACTCTCAGGTACCTGGCTGACCTACTTACACCATACTCCCGCCCGTACCCTGAGATCTTCTGATCAACACCTACTCTCAGGTACCTGGCTGACCTACTTACACCATACTCCCGCCCCCGTACCCCGAGATCTTCTGATCAACACTTACTCTCAGGTACCTGGCTGACCTACTTACACCATACTCCCGCCCGTACCCTGAGATCTTCTGATCAACACCTACTCTCAGGTACCTGGCTGACCTACTTACACCATACTCCCGCCCGTACCCCGAGATCTTCTGATCAACACCTACTCTCAGGTACCTGGCTGACCTACTTATACCATACTCCCGCCCGTACCCCGAGATCTTCTGATCAACACTACTCTCAGGTACCTGGCTGACCTACTTACTCCCGCCCTACTTACTCCCGCCCGTACCCTGAGATCTTCTGATCAACACCTACTCTCAGGTACCTGGCTGACCTACTTACACCATACTCCCGCCCGTACCCTGAGATCTTCTGATCAACACCTACTCTCAGGTACCTGGCTGACCTACTTACACCATACTCCCGCCCGTACCCTGAGATCTTCTGATCAACACCTACTCTCAGGTACCTGGCTGACCTACTTACACCATACTCCCGCCCGTACCCTGAGATCTTCTGATCAACACCTACTCTCAGGTACCTGGCTGACCTACTTACACCATACTCCCGCCCGTACCCTGAGATCTTCTGATCAACACCTACTCTCAGGTACCTGGCTGACCTACTTATACCATACTCCCGCCCGTACCCCGAGATCTTCTGATCAACACCTACTCTCAGGTACCTGGCTGACCTACTTATACCATACTCCCGCCCGTACCCCGAGATCTTCTGATCAACACCTACTCTCAGGTACCTGGCTGACCTACTTATACCATACTCCCGCCCGTACCCCGAGATCTTCTGATCAACACCTACTCTCAGGTACCTGGCTGACCTACTTACACCATACTCCCGCCCGTACCCTGAGATCTTCTGATCAACACTTACTCTCAGGTACCTGGCTGACCTACTTACACCATACTCCCGCCCGTACCCTGAGATCTTCTGATCAACACCTACTCTCAGGTACCTGGCTGACCTACTTACACCATACTCCCG
>JAUJYZ010000192.1:0-351804 GCA_033675265.1 Actinostola sp. cb2023 | reverse complement strand
GCTGCTCTTTATGCGTTAAAATACACCCTCCTCGAGTTTATGCTGACCGCCATTTGGTTTTGAAGAGAAGACACAACTGCGCAGGTACCACAGTAACCCCAAAATCAAAACAATTATTTTCAGTTACTCTGTACCTTCTTTTTTGAAAGAAATATTGAAAACGTTATCAAACAAAAAGATAGTGTGCAATCATACAAGTTTGAAAAGAAAACAGTGATGTAACTTCTAGTCGGAAGGTAGAAAATGCAATTTAAAAAGTTTATTATAATAAATATTTACCGCTTTCCACTAAGAATCGCTGGGCCTAGGTGCCTTCGACGCATCATGGCGGCCGTCCATTGCCGTCCCTTGAAAAAACCAGATTAGGGCCTCAGATTCTATTTCCACAGGACGCTAAGCAGCGAGAGGTAACCTTGATTATCCCTTGATACATTACTTTTACAATTGTACTCATTTATTCTCCTGTTTAGGACGAGCTCACAGAGGAGAATGTCAAGAAAGGCTTTTACATATCAACCTCTTTTCATGACAAGTTCGAATGAGTACAATCATTCATGAATCTCTTAGAGAAATCCTGTGCTTTGGATCAAAGGTTTAGCAATACAATAATTGGCGATTTATTTTATCGTTTGTAAGTATGGATCAGCTAAAGATATAGTGTCGAATGTACCAGTATCAAAGGTAAATTAATTTCAGAACTGCAATGTACAACTACAATTAAGCCAAAGTAATACGATGCAAGAGTTGATATTCAATGTCTTCAATACCATTATGCCCAATCTTGAATTATCGTTTCAGCGTGCTGTTTGATGCATTTTTACCGTTAGCTAGCTACGAATCATGGCATCAATACATCAAATGGATGCTACTCAATTCACCATGACTTCATGTGATTTTTTGTTCATTTTCTCATTTGAGTCGCAGTTTCAATTGTAAGCCTTTAATAATATAACTAAAAAGATGTATGCATGAATTCTAAGACAAATACCGGTATGCAAAGAATATCACAACACTTTCTGTGAAGGTACTTGTGATGTCACTGTCATGGCGCAGGATACACCTCAACACATCCCACATTTGAGAGGTCTTCCATTCGTAAGGACAGTATAGGAAGCCGCAAGGATATCAAAACTTTCTGTTTGGTGGTATGCAAAGGGCAATGATCCGACACTAATTTGAGACCATTTTCAGTGATATATAGACACTAATGTTTATTTATCAGTTCTGTAAATGTGTAACAGACGGCTGATGTGTTATTGATCAGTTCTGTATCCATGTAACAGACCACTGATGTTTTATTAATCAGTGTCTGTTATTAGGCCATTGTAAAGCGGTGTCAATGGTCCCGGGAAAAAGTCAGTCTCGCAAATTTTGGGAAAACTTTTTTTTTTTTTTTTTTCTTTGTTTTGTTTCCCTCTCCTTACCTTTTTTAGCGGGTCTCAAAATCTCGTTTTTTCTGCCAAAAACAGCTGTATCAGAGTCTCGAATTTTGGAAAACAAGGAAAATCGCGTTGAAAAAAGAGTCTTGGGGATTCCACAAGAGCCTTTGTCTCGGAGTCTCGGCCCAAAGGTCTCGCCTTGACCAATTCGATATCCTAATTGAACAGAATCCCATGTGTGACCGATTGGACACATCTGGTGTGGACCAATAATGATCAGAAACAACATCACAAAGTTTTAATTGATTTATAACTTTGAGAGTGCAATGTCATTCATACTCATCAAAATGTAAGTTACTCTCTAATTGTATTACAAATTGATGTGATCCGTGCAAGAACATATGCAAGAGCAGAGTACTAGCCAATTCAAAGAATCTCAAGGAGTAAATTTAGATTCATTAGCTTCACCCTTTAAATTTTTGCTATTTGGGCATAGGGACCCTTTGGATTAGTGGTTTCTAGCCCTAAGTTTGTATATTCATTCAATTAAAAAATATCATCCCATTAAACTTACTGATGATGCACTTTTCTTAAATATCTGCCATGGAGATATTCTCCAAGGTTTTCCACTTCTACTGCATATAGTACTGGAACTATTAGAGTCTCTGTACTGTGCATGGCTACAAATAATTTATAAAAAAGAAAAAACTAGAATTTATTAAAAGAAACTTACATTAATTAAAAGCATAGGAGATTTATTGTTTCCTCCATGAGGTGACTTCGACTTCATATTTGAAATTGTCATTTATATTTATATTTATTTATGTTTTTTTCTTATTTGAGGGCCGTAAGTTAGAAAAACTGTACAATGGTTAGTAAGTCTCCCTCCTTAAATAAAGTTATTGTATTATTGTATTGTACTTTGCTTCTATATTAATCAAATGTGCTTTGAGCCTTAATTCTCTCTACAAGTCAGTAGGTTAGGCCACACACACCGGGAACTGTGTGCTCTACTCTTAGTCGAACAGTGGTGTGGGGTTCTTTTACATCCCTTCAATTCAATGTAATGGAGTGTAGAGAGATGGGACCGCCATTTTATGCTGTCATCCGAGCCATGAGAAGGTCTAACTGCTTGTGGCGAAGCCCTACACTTTATAAGGTATCCCATTTAACATGTTTAAAGAGGGCAAATACAGAGGGGAGCAGAGAAGAGAGAAAAGATTAAGATGGAAGGGGAAAGTTAAATAAAAGGGAAGTGAATGAAAGGTGAATGAGATCTATCTTCAAAACAGAATATTCTTCTCATGGTGGGATTCCTGTGGCATCACATGTACTGAAAAATTTGTAATGTCATGGCGTATGCAATCGATAAAATCGATGATCGATTAAAATCGATATCAATCGATAACAATCGATATCAATTAATCGATTGATATTGATAATCGATAGGTAATTGATGAACCGAAAATTTGTGACCTTTTATCAATTGAAAAATCGATCAATTCACTTTATTCGCGGTATAAACCAAACACTGTAGCTGACAATCGATGCCAATGAGCTTGTGTCACCTGTCACAGGACTTTTTAAATTTTCACCGAAGACAAACGAAAATACCATAACTGGAAAGAGCATGCTATAGTTAGTAAAAGTGGAAAGTTTGAAGGGAATTAAGTAAATAGGGCAATAGTTACAGGCATTCAAACTTGAACTTTTTTGTATGAAAATGTATGTTGGAGCAACGCTTGCCCTCCAAGCGAAAAAACCCCATACAAATCCTTGTCAAAGCGGGAAACTTTGAAAGCCTTTAACTTTTGTCTTATTTGCTTGATTCCTTTGAAATTTTCCACTTTTACTAATTTTAGTATGCTCTTTCAAGTTATGATATTTTCGTTTGTCTTCGGTTACAATTTAAAAAGTCACGTGACAGGTGACACAAGCCCATTGATACCAATCGATGATCGATATCAATCGATGAGGACAAAATTTGTGACTTATCGATTGGATATCGATTGACCGATACCAATCGATATCAATTAACTAATTTTATCGATTGATATCGATTTATCGATTGCATTTCCGATCATCGATTTTATCGATTGCAATACGCCGGGATTTTTAATGTGCTCTGCATGTCAGCAGGGAAAGCTAGCTAGAGATATAAACATAGCATTAAGGTATATAATTGATACATAGAATACAATTTTAAAAGTGTTACAACAAGTGACATTTTAAGCACCACGATCTTTAAGTTTTCAAAAACCAAAACTCCAAAAGTGTCAAAAATATCAGAAGAATACAAACTTGTAACTTCACCGATTTGAAGATTTGTACTTACCAATTGTTTAATAAGAAAGCTGGAAGATCTGCAACTTGTAATCATGCAATATACACTGAACATTTTGGACCAGAACAGTCTACTATGAACGCTCCCTGAACAACTCTGCGACCCCTCTGCGAACTCCCTGTGAACTGAACATTTATTCATCTGCAATACCGATGGAGCCTGGAAGCTAATGACACAGGGCACCCAACTATATCAGATAGAAAATGACAAGCATCAAGAGTTCCAGACTTTCGGTACGCACGCAATGCATTATGAGATTATTACAAACGAAAAAGTGAGCACCAATTCTAGACACAGGGGAGCCCAAGCTATGTTTTTGCTCACTATGTGCTCACTTTTCCTTTGTAATAATAATCTCTCAATGCATTGCGCGCGTACCGGAAGTCTGGAACTCTTGATGCTTGTATGGAGAGTTGGATGGGTGTGTTGTTGGAAAGATAAATGGATGGAATTTTTTTTTTAACTGATGCTGGCAACATTTATACGAGAAGTTGTTTTACTCGAAAGGGATCTAATTTCTACGGAATTCGAAGAAAGTTCTAACTTATTCTCCTCTTATTCCATTAAAGATGATTCAAGATATTACTCAACTGTGTTCATCTGTATAAAATCTGTACAAATCTGTAAAAAAACGCATGAAAATGTTTGTTGTTTTTAATCTACTTCCGGTCGAATTCATTTTAACTTCCGGAAAGGCGCGCGCGTCGCGATTTTCCCGCCATTAATTTGGTGGCAGAAAATCGCTTTCTAAAATTTTAAGCTAGGTTTTCAGCTGTTGTTTGAATGCATGAAGAAAAAACAGCAAAGTTCTAAAATAATCTTTTGCAAAATGAAACTCGGTCAGTGTCAAAGAAACCACGAACGTTTTATCGCATCAGGCCATATGAACAACAAACATGGATGCTATGGATGGCGACTGTGGAAGTATGTGCTTGTCGCTAGTCGTATTTCAGGTAATTTCTCAAAGTTGTTTTAACTAAGTAATACCATGATCACCGAGGAAATGGACAAAAATACAGGCTTGAGTTAACCGGCGCAAAGGAGAATATATTATAGTGTTTTGTGAAAGAGTCTTAATTGATTAGACTGTACTCTGGGGAATGCTTCATGTTGCACATCTTTGTTTCATTTACACAATAAAAGAGTATAAAATTAGTTATAGTAAGGAGTACCTGAAGGTAAACAGATCAGAAATGGCGGAAGGTCGGTTTACTTTTATGAGAGATGACGAAGTGGAGCAAGTAAGGGAGAATACGGTTCCTCAAAACACTAAAAAGCACATACAGAAAAAGAGGAAAAGTACCAACTAATATAATATTTCATTGTGTGAACAAATAACAGAAATAGGTCTAATAAAATATCCTTTGAATTCGACTTTTGTGCATTTCCTTCTATTGCGCATGCGTTAACGATGTTGTATTTTGAGCTTCACACATCCCACACGTCTTGAATGCTCGAGTCATCATAAGTAGAGGAGCGATTATTAAAGTACTATTAGGTCATGAGGGAGATTTAGTCTAAATTTCCCTCATTACTACGTAATGGGCGATGCTCGGGTTAACCTTTCGCGGGACACCAGTCCAGGGGCGTAGAGTGCATACACGCACACGTACGCACGTGCGTACAATTTAAAATCCTTAAAATATAAATATTATAAGAAACATAAAAATATTTAAAAAAAAAGAAATCTAAGACAAAATCACAACAGCTGAATAAGTTTAAACTTCCTGGAAACTACTCGCAGAACTCAGGAAAATGCTATTTTGGAGACCCTATACCTCAACATTTTTCGGGGATTATGTTTGCAATCAGTCACTTTAGGCATGTGTAATAATAATTGTAGTTAGTACAGTCTCAACCAAAATAAATACCAAAAAACTGGCTTCGCCTCTGGTTGTTATATCGCTATCGCTTTATATCGCTATCAGCGATATATATAATGGTAGCGGTATATAACCCGTTTACATAAATCCTTTACACATCCTTTACATAAATCCTTTATGTAACCAATACATAAATAAATCCCCCCCCCCCACCCCCCCCCCAAAAAAACTGATGATAAATGCATTTTACTATGTATTTAGGAAGTGAGAAAGTCCGCTGGAAAATGAAGAAAATGGTATTTCCAAGGCTCTAGATTTCTAAATTTTCAGGGGGGGCATGCCCCCTCACCCCCCTAGAAACTCATGCCTTCGGCGTTCGTTGCTATGTGCGTACATTGGAAAAAAGGCACGCTACGCCCCTGCAGTCCTGTTACCTTCTCCAGTCACTCTTCTTTCGAATGAACAACCATGCATCTTACTCCATTAGAGAAACGTTTTGCAGTTTGATAGCTTTGTACCTTTAAGTAAATAAAAAAAAATTTCGAAATAAATTAGTAGTGTCTTTCAGACTTTCGCTCTCTTCCTTATTACAGTAAGTGGTTTAACTAAACGTGTTTAGGAAATTATCTACAAACACCACGCTGAACCTTTGCCACAAAACTCAGTGCTGATGAACTGTCCTTTATGTTGCACAGTATAAATTCCAGGTAGTTTGATTCTTGTGAAATTAAATGCCCTCGAATTAGAGAAGCGATAAAAACTCAGTTTATATAATAAAACTAAACAATGTTTGGTGTGAATGGGGGTATAGTAAAAAGCTTTTTGACAACCGCGCCCTCTAGATGTATGGTGTCAGCATACTTTAAAATATTCATAATCATGCAGTTCAGTTCTAGAGCTAGGTAGAGTAAATACTGACGGGGGATTTCGGTTCCTATAGACCAATTGATATCATGAACATTAGCGCACATTGTGTGTGATTGATGCGGATAGACTGATTAAATAATATATATATATATATAGGTTATGTACCACATATATAATTGAAAACAGCTTGAATGTCTCTAAATTACTATTTTTCCAATTTTGCCGGGAGCGTTCGTTGGAAGCATCAAAATATTTATAACAATAGATTCGTGAAAAAATCGTCTCATTATTTTTGCTATGTGAGTACGTAGTTTATTCTGGTCGTCATGAAAACGTACATGTATCAGAAAGCCAGGCGCGAGTATAAAATGAGCGCATCGTGAATTTTATTCCTTTCGGCTGCACAAGTTCAATCGGTAATTTGTCATTTCTCAGCGATTATTTATTAAGGTACGGTTTGTGGGATATTTGACAAGAGTGAATAACAATCTTTATTTCAAATATTTTTTTATTGTCATTTTCGGATCCTATTATTTTAATTGTGTGATGCCTATTGATTTCATTTTAATCAAGTTAGAGACAAAGCACGGCATACACCAAACTTATGAATTTTGGAGGATTGATCGAAATATGGGAGATGTTGAAGTGATTACTCATATAACTGATAACGCATATTCTCTTTCTTCGTTTCCTTTCTAAAGTAAAAGCTCACAAATATTTTTATGGACAATTTATAGCACTTCAACTTTCCCTTTATTGCAATCTGTTTCATAAGTGCTACGCGGCCACCTTTTCAATATATAGTATTTGCATTTGGAAGTGTGCAAACATGTATTGCGTACAGTCAAACTGTCAGTGTTTTATTAAGCATTCCACCTTTGATAGATATATAGGTATGACATCTCTATTGATACGGCGTCGATTTTTCATTAATATCTACAATAACTGACCAGTGACTGAGTCTACAATATTCTCGAAATGTTAAAATAATAATTATAATACGCGGTGGGTTATCAATTATATCTGCGGTAGCAATATATATAGCTGGAATATGTGTTCGACTAAAAAAATATTCATTTCGACCATTTCCTGATTAACACTAAAGTCACTGCTCATTTTGTTTCTGTTGCTCCAGTCTTCAGTAACACTGAGACAGCTGTGGAAATCAAATTCGTGCTGAAAAAGT
The DNA here is from genome assembly GCA_033675265.1 of Actinostola sp. cb2023. Classification (NCBI taxonomy): domain Eukaryota; kingdom Metazoa; phylum Cnidaria; class Anthozoa; order Actiniaria; family Actinostolidae; genus Actinostola; species Actinostola sp. cb2023. Next base: position 344,205 of record JAUJYZ010000192.1, on the reverse strand, counting down.
GCACAAAATAGCCAAGACTCTTCTTACTTTGTCAAGCAATCATTTGTCAAGCAAAAAGCAAAAGACTTCTTATATTTGTCAAGCAAAAAGGAAAGCACTTCTCCTTTGTCAAGCAAAAGCAAAAGACTTTTATTTTTCAAGCAAACTAAGCAAAATCTAAAGACTTCTCATCAGTGTCAAGCAAAAAGCAAACTGGGACTTCCATCTGCCAAGCAAACAACTCGCTTGCAAATCAAAACTGACGAACATGACGAACAGTTCATTTGACAACAGTACATACCCAGCTTCATCATCTTGCTATTTTCTCTTCGTCGGTTTCGACCACGTTAAATACATCGCATGGACTTTTGTGTTTTCCAGCACCTTGAACTCCATTCTTTCCACTACAGCGATAATTGGTAACACTCTTGTCTTAATTACAATATGGAGAAACCCAGTTCTTCACACACCGTCCAACTGCCTTTTGTTCAGCTTAGCTGTTTCAGATCTCTGCGTTGGCTTGGTGGTGCAACCTCTGTGTGTTATTTACAAGATAGGTGAGATGACCAAGAACTTTAAAACTTACTGTATCGCTGGTGTAGGCAGCGAAATCTTGGCGTGTATGTTCTCTGCGACGGCGTTTTTTACTATTGGGGCAATTTCTGTTGACCGCTATTTAGCGATACATTTGCACCTAAGGTACAACGAGTTGGTCCCTGTTAGTCGTGTTATCAAAGTGATTGCAGTACTATGGTGTCTTGGCTTGGTTTGTACAATTGCTAGATTAATCTGCCACATAGCCTGCAATATCATGATTTCACTTCTTGTGACAATTTTCGTGGTTGTGCTCATCATTACTGTCTTCTGCTACATCAAAATAGGACTAACAGTTCGAAGGCACTTGAAACTGGAAGTTCACCCAACCGCTCCCACAAGCACTTCCGATGGTAATATTCAGATGAACCAAATGAAAAAGTCTGTCATAACTATGCTTTACATAGTGGGGACCTTTGCTGGATGTTTTGTGCCATATGCTGTGTCCTTATTGGTCTGCATACTGTTGAAATGGAACCCATTTTCTCGAGGTCTTCTTAATGTTATATTCCCAATTGTTTTCTTAAACTCAAGCCTTAATCCAGTTTTGTATTTTTGGAGGATGCGCGATCTCAGACATCTTGCCAGAGAAACGATTAGGAAGTTGACGAGGATAAATCTAGACTAAAGTGTATAATGATAAACAAGACTAAAGTCTACACCGACTGCTTTGATGAATTCATTGGGAAATTTCCAACGCAATATGCTATTTATGTGAAATCTATGATAGATTTATTATGGAAAATTATTTGTGTGGTGAGAGTATACCCTCCTTGTTACCGAGTATACCCTCGTGCCCAGAGTCTTGTATCTCAATATAAGACGTAAGACTGCGCCTGATGGCGCTCTCTTTTTCTCCCTTTCCTGTGCATAGGGAACCTTTGGAAACTCCAGGGAAATAGTTACACCCTGATGTACTCTCGTACCAAGAGTCTTTCTTGTCTCTCAAAATAAGACGTAAAACTGCGCCTTATGGTGCTCTATTTTTCTCCCTTTCCAGTGTATATGGTACCTTTGGAAACCAGGGAAATAGTTACACCCTGCTGTACTCTAGTGCCCAGAGTCTTTCTTGTCTGTTTATATAAGACGTTAGACTGCGCCTTATGGCGCACTCTTTTTCTCCCTTTCCTATGAGTAGGGAACCTCAGCTGGAAACCAGGGAAATAGTTACATGGCCTTGATGTACTCTCGTACCCAGAGTCTTTCTTGTCTCTCTAAATTTAACAATTAGACTACGAGTTCGAGGTTTCTATAAGGCAATAGTCCGACGAGGCGCGTAGCGCATAGTTGACTATAGCCTGCGAATACAGCCGCTTTTTGGCGGTCGCGCCACAGGGTCTCTCTTTGCGGGAGACCCTGTGGCGCGACCGCCAAAAAGCGGCTGTATTCGCAGGCTAATATAGTTGACAATCCTCATGGAAAACGAGAACGAGTAGTCTAATTGTTTTATATTTAACATAAACCATCCAGTAGGTCAGTAGAAAATGACAGAAACAAGCAACAGACAATAATTCGTCGAGAAACTCCTCCGAAACATTAGCAAAACGTGACGACGAAGCCGCCATTTTGTTTGTTTACCTCTACTCGGAGTCTATGGGCTGAAATAGACCACTAGTAGCGAACCAATTAATCAGATTGCAGGATTTGCGATAGACCACTGGATGGTTTATGCTAAAAGACGTTAAACTGCGCCTGGCGCTCTCTTTTTCTCCCTGCTATGAGTAGGGAACCTCTGGAAACCAGGGAAATAGTTACACCTTGCTGTACTCTTATACCAAGAGTCTTTCTTGTCTCTCCATATAAGACGCTAGACTGCACCTTATGGCGCACTCTTTTTCTCTCTGCTATGAGTAGGGAACAGTCTGTATCAACGAACGCGGTCTTAGAGCCGTCTACTGCGATTGGAACTCGCCCTATAGTGAACTCCTAATTAGAGCAAAACTAACTACTCTATACAACAGACGCCTGCAGGACATCGCCATATTTATGTACAGGACCAAAAACAATCTAACCCCACAGAACGTGGCTGAATTATTCCATCACTCGCCAGCCAAATATAATCTAAGAAACAGTGACTTCTTTATACCGAGAGTAAAAACTACTACTTATGGAAAACACTCGCTTAGATTTTTTGGTCCCTTTTTATGGTCAAAACTGAAGAGCAGCATCAGGAACTCTAACTCTCTTTCATCATTTAAGAACACTATAAGAAACATGGAACTTTCTAGCCTCATCAACTCTAACGGCTCATGCACTAACTGCAAGTTATGCAGTAATTAAACTTAATGATAGTCAATAATTAAAACATATGTAATTATTCCATCACCATTTCAGCTTAAATCTATACACATGTTACATTTTCTATAATTTTACTTCATTCATATTTATATATATATACATAAATATTTCCTTTTTATATATCTATTTGTAAATGTCTATTTGTAAATGTAATTATGTCTTAATCAAGTGTCCCCGATTAGTGTACCACTTGTGGTATGCTAGAAGTCTGACACGTTAATAAAGTTTATATATCTGGAAACCAGGGAAATAGTTACACCTTGCTGTGCTCTCATACAAAGAGTCTTTCTTGTCTCCGCTCCATATAAAACGCTAGACTGCACCTTATGGCGCACTTTTTTCTCCCTGCTATGAGTAGGGAACCTCTGGAAACCAGGGAAATAGTTACACCTTGCTGTACTCTCATACCAAGAGTCTTTCTTGTCTCCGCTCCATATAAGACGCTAGACTGCACCTTATGGCGCACTCTTTTTCTCCCTGCTATGAGTAGGGAACCTCTGAAAACCAGGGAAATAGTTACACCTTGCTGTACTCTCATACCAAGAGTCTTTCTTGTCTCCGCTCCATATAAGACGCTAGACTGCACCTTATGGCGCACTCTTTTTCTCCCTGCTATGAGTAGGGAACCTCTGGAAACCAGGGAAACAGTTCAGTACACCTTGCTGTACTCTCATACCAAGAGTCTTTCTTGTCTCCGCTCCATATAAGACGCTAGACTGCGCCTTATGGCGCTCTCTTTTTCTCCCTGCTATGAGTAGGGAACTTCTGGAAACCAGGGAAATAGTTACACCTCGCTGTACTCTCGTACCCAGAGTCTTTCTTGTCTCTCTATATATAAGACGCTAGACTGCGCCTTATGGCGCTCTCTTTTTCTCCCTTTCCTAAGAGTAGGGAACCTCTGGAAACCAGGGAAATAGTTACACCTTGCTGTATACTCTCATACCAAGAGTCTTTCTTGTCTCTCTATATATAAGACGCTAGACTGCGCCTTATGGCGCTCTCTTTTTCTCCCTGCTATGAGTAGGGAACCTCTGGAAACCAGGGAAATAGTTACACCTTGCTGTACTCTCGTACCCAGAGTCTTTCTTGTCTCTCTATATATAAGACGCTAGACTGCGCCTTATGGCGCTCTCTTTTTCTCCCTTTCCTAAGAGTAGGGAACCTCTGGAAACCAGGGAAATAGTTACACCTTGCTGTACTCTCATACCAAGAGTCTTTCTTGTCTCCGCTCCATATAAGACGCTAGATTGCGCCTTATGGCGCTCTCTTTTTCTCCCTGCTATGAGTAGGGAACCTCTGGAAACCAGGGAAATAGTTACACCTTGCTGTACTCTCATACCAAGAGTCTTTCTTGTCTCTCCATCATAAGACGCTAGACTGCCCTTATGGCGCACTCTTTTTCTCCCTGCTATGAGTAGGGAACCTCTGGAAACCAGGGAAATAGTTACACCCTGCTGTACTCTCATACCAAGAGTCTTTCTTGTCTCTCTATATATAAGACGCTATACTGCGCCTTATGGCGCTCTCTTTTTCTCCCTTTCCTAAGAGTAGGGAACCTCTGGAAACCAGGGAAATAGTTACACCCTGCTGTACTCTAGTGCCCAGCTCAGCAGCTCAGAGTCTTTCTTGTCTCTCCATATAAGACGCTAGACTGCGCCTTATGGCGCTCTCTTTTTCTCCCTTTCCTAAGAGTAGGATTACGGTACTTATGTGGATTAGTTTTTTTCGGCGCGGTTGCATGCAGGACATGTCTTGGTAAATAAAGAACCTCTACGTACAAAGTTGTTCATTTCGTCATATTACGGTGTGTTGCATAACCAAAGATGATACTGAAAATAATTAAGACAGGAAATTCTCTTTGATAACGTGCGCTCTTCATGCCGAGTACAGTACCGACACGGAGTATGTATGTATAGGTTGGAATTTCAAACTACAATATCAATTGGAAATAAATGTTTCCCAACATATACCCTAAGCATCTCTTTCACAATAAAACCTAGTGAATGCATTTCTCTATACCATCGTATCGCTATCATCTTCAGATTGGTACACCACGTTATTGCTATACTGACTTACATGTGAAGAAGTTGGGTCCAAAGAAATTCAATCCAAAAGTGTTTATCAAGGAAAAAGTGTGTTAATTAATGCAGTTATTGATCATTTCAATAGATTAATAACACTCTTATTCCCTTGTGTCTTTACTATTCACTAATCTACTTGACCATTGTAAATGATAGTATGTTCGACGCCATGATAAGCGGCTTTCAGTTCCGCTGTAACACCAAGCGTAATCACCAGCGACATTGGTTTAATTTCTTCTCGTTTACAGTTTAGCGCCCTTCTTTTCCACACCTTCGATGCAGGTCACTTTGAGGTAAGATTCTTAGTCCCTTTTAATGAATTTAAGACGGTTGTAATCCTACTTTTGACGACCAGTTGATGTTGTTATAAAGTACTTTGCTCTGGTCAATAAAGTTTTAGCTTTGTTTGCATTAAAACGTTTTGGTCATAGCGCAAAGACTTCATCTTGATCGGGATTAGCACCACCAGGGGTTGATTTACATAGTTTAGTTTATTGTACCTCCCAATATGGGTTTTTCAGTTACAAGAATATAATATAATATAGCATTCATGATGCCTCAAGTTCTGTAATATTGATACGATTACAAGTTAGCACGAAAAGCGTGCGTTATAAGGCTTCATAATTGGACTGTTAAAAGTGTTGTTATATCAAGACCTATTTAATGGCTTTAGTAATTTCGCTTACGTTAATACATTGATTTATTTTATTTCCTGAATGACATGCAGTTCCAAACTTATGGCTTTGGTCATTAATTGACTTTGAAACCCTTTTTTGTTTTGTTTTGTTTTTGCTTTGTTTTTGTTATGCATCGGGACCTTAAAACATCTATATACTAACCTTAAAAGTGTGCTTTCCGTTTCGAGCAAAAATGCTCGTGATGTTTAGAAAGGAAAATCATCGAAGTAGTTATTAAAAATAATGGAGGATTTATATAGCGGTTTTCCATTTTGCTTATAACATGCTATAATAGCGCTTCACAATATGACCGAAATCACTTTTAATTAGAAACCCAAAAGGCTTGTAAAACATGCAACGAGCAGACGAACCGGCTTAACCTAAAATTCAGAGGATAAACTAGCGGGATATTTTAACGAGTAGTAAATTATTTGTCATCGTTATACATGGGTATTATAGTTATGCGATTTCGTCAGTGATAATTATTGAAGTTAAGTACGATGATTCAGGCTTAAACCCGGTACAGCTGATTAGTAAGATTTATTGTTTGATACAGTTATAGATGCCAAATAAAGCTACCTCAGCATTTCCTACTTTTGTCTTTTGATTGTCGTTTGATTTTTGACTCCATCACTGAGGACAAGACTTGAATTCCCTTTGGCTCTAAAGGATTATAAAGGAGCTTCAAAGAGCAAGGCTAATTAAGATAATAAAATGAATTACTAATAATTAAGAAGCTTGACAGTTCTACACCATCCATATGGCGGTACAATTTTATATGTACACTTATATCTGCTTCCGATCGAACCGTACGATATTGAACGCGGGAAATCTAAACTCATCAAATTTTGACTAGAACTTTGATGGTCTTGAAACGAGCTCGTTAATAACATCAAACTTTTTTCAGAAGAAACAGGTTAAGCGGCTCATTAAACCAGCGAGATAACTGTTCAAGACAAAACTAAAGCAATTATATTTCCAAAAAGGGCGTTTTTTTAAGGAAACTATTGTATTTTTTTGTCTTTTATCTTCCCACACAAAGGAAATGGAATTAAAGTATATATTTCGTAATAGCCAAAAGGATAAAACTTGTAGTTCTCCATTTAACACCACCCCTAAACTTGAGGTTTAGTAAGGTCACATCATCTTCACTAGCCATGTACTTTATCATAGTCCTGATGAAACCAGTTGTCATGACAACCGTAAAGCTGACTGTTTACAAATCGAGTTGAATGATCTATTGAGACAATAGCTTGATTGATCCTTAGGGAAATGTAGTGTTTCATACACAAACATAAGTGTTGAATCTATACAAACGCAATTAAACGTAAAACTAATGCCGTGTTTACACTTGAGCCGTTTACCAAGGTACAAATCAGAAAACTAAGGTTAACCGCTCAAGAAACAATAGTTTTCTAATTTCTACCAAGGTTCGGTAACTCGTTTACTTCAGTAAACCTCCAAGTGTAAACACGGCATAAGTCAACCTTTGATGATAAGATGTTCTGACTTGATTGTCCAAAATGGCCGCTCGACTAACAAACACGTTATTATAAAGAGCGTCCAACCACGTTTACTTAAGCCTACTAATACTGAAGTTGGTATCAATTGACTTGTTGATAAACAAAGATAAGCAAATATTGTCAACAAATAAAAACAACAGCAGCTGTTTTGTCAGGTCTTCTAGCTCGTCACTCATTTTCATTTGAAAGCCAAGAAATATTAACAAAATTCACGAAAGTGGTTGAAACTCACTGACTTCTGCTCTATATTATAAGACAAACAGCATTACTAGATTATCTATATACATGATTACTGTAGCAATAATCTCTAACAACAACAACAATTAACAACAATTCTTTTCTGATTTATAGCCCTGACAGTTACATATATATAAATATTAAATTAATACGCCACGCAGAAGTGGGTGTATTTTCTAAAACATCAAGGTAGATTTGGGCTCGTGCATGACCATTTATTGCATGTGTGTTTGTGTGTGTGAGAGAGAGAGAGAGAGATAGAGAGAGTTCCGATCAGGGATCGTATGGACGAAAAATCAGTTCGAAACTGATCCGGTCAGTATATTTTACTACAACATTTTGAATACTATACATCTTGTGCATGCGGTTTGACCTTCCATCCACAATCAGTAAATGATGAAAAACAACGGAGTTTTCGAGAACGCTTTCCAAAGTAGGTTCTCGCTTTCCAAAGCGTTTTCGTGTGGTGGACGTCAAAGACAAAAACGTTCTTGTGGACGGAAAACGGCGCAAACGAAAACGTATATGTATGTATGTGGACGGGGCGTGACTGGGAGGTAGGCTGTTGGACAGTACAGGAGTAAAATGCGTAGACATGCCATATGATGCCAGGAAAACGTATATGTATTATGTATGTATGTGGACGGAGCATGACTGGGAGGTGGGTTGTTGGACAGTACTGACAGGAGTAAAATGCACAAACATGCCATTTATACGTGTGGAAGGGGCCTGACTGGGTGGTGGGTTGTTGGACAGTAAAGGAGTAAAATGCAAAGACATGCCATATGATGCCAGAAAAACGTATATGTATTATGTATGTGGACGGAGCATGACTGGGAGGTGGGCTGTTGGACAGTACTGACAGGAGTAAAATGCAAAGATATGCCATTTATACGTGTGGAACTGAGGGGCCTGAAAGGGTGGTGGGTTGTTGGACAGTACAGGGGTAAAGTGCACAGACCTACGATACGATGCCAGGAAGTTGGTGGCATCACAACACATTCACCAATGATTATAGCTTACGCAACAGTTTCTTAATTTCAGGAAGAAGGACGATGACAAGAAGGATTCTGGATGAGGAGAACGGTGAATAAGAAGTTAAGACATTTTACTGAGTCTCAATTGGCGTAATGAGCGCAAAAAGGAAAGTCAAACGAAGCAACAGCCTTGAGAGCTTGCGGGAGTTATATAAGCTTCGTTCCCAGGAAAATAAACAAAGCAAAAGGGAAAAGGATGGTTGTAAAGAAGATGGTAGTAAGAACAACACTGCAAACGTTACCTTGGGAATTAAGGAACTTTATGGTAACAAAACCATGGATCCGGATGGAACCAACAAGGATACTTCAAAGAAAGGAGAATCACCAAGCAAAGCTGAATTGACTTGGGGAAATATTATGAAATTCCAGGTAAAATCACTCAAAAGAAGACACACGATAAAGCGACGAGCTACACTCGCAGACTTCCGATATATTGATGTTCTAAAGCCCATTCCAGAATCAGAAGAAGAAAGCGACGCTGAATCCCCCTTTCCTCTATTTCGTCAAAGTAGTAAATCAACCACTACTCTAACCTCTCCACGCTTTAAGAATAGCAAAGACTCTTTGGAATATGAAATGCGTCCCCGAAAGACGATGGAAGAAAGTTCAGAAAAAGGGAATTCCGTTGTGGAAGCTAATGCCTCGTACCAAGGATTACACCACGAGGAGAGTAGCATGGGGACTTCAGACTTCAGTAGTTTTGAATGCAACCATATTTTCGATCAATACCTTGAAACAATAAGCGATGAAGATGAAATGAGCTCCAGCTATAGTGACGATAATAGTGAAACATTGGAGCTGAAGAAAGCGGTGTCGAATTATGAGTTATCATATGATGTGGACGACAATGAGAACGTAAACATCATGGAACGTTTGAACAAAACTATTCCCGATACAGCATCTGAATGTGACACTGATTCCTTACGATCACAGTCTCCTACTACAGCTGAAGATCTTTACGAAACTCTGTACACCCTAGGTGACACATTTACCCCTCGAAGACGAAGCTACAGCTTAGATGCTGCTCTTTCGCTACCATCAATTTCAGAAGAAAGGAGAAGAAGTAGTACTTTTTCCACGATGTCTGATGCCAGTGTCTTTTAGTAATGATGTCTTTTTAATTCAATCCAAAATTCCTTCTCGAAAACCCTCCTTTGAGGAAACACAAGACGTCACACCTGCAGGTGGAAAAGGGGTCAATGTTTCTAAACACCGAAGCTCAACAAGTGAGAATGAAATTGAAAGCGGAACACAATCTCGTATTCGATTTTTATCAAATGCTCTGGCGTCAAAATTATTAAGAATAAGGAGTGCTACCTCTTTTGAAAACAAAGATCCTTCTATTAAAGCCCAAACATTTCCTGAAAGTAACACAGAGAAACAACAAACAGAGACTCAGGGAAATGATGTTCCAGACAAAATGTCAGGCAACTCACCTTCTAGTACCCAGACCTCGATTCAAACGAAGAATTTGGTCAAAGCATTAAAGCAGAAAGTCCGAGCTACTCTGCGAAGGCGAAATTCAATAGCTTCATCTAAACCCTGGACTGGAGCAGTTGAACGTTCACTAAGGACGTCTTTTGACCTTCTGCAAGGCAGCAAGAACGTAGAAGATGAAGATCCAGAAGAAAAGGTAAACGATTCATTACTTGACCACAATGTCACCCCGATGGATGTGCACATCAAAACGGAGAGGTTACAAGAAGAAAAAACAACAGCAACCTCCGACACAGTGGTTACTAAAGATGATATAACAAGTCCATCCAGTAGTAACAACTCAAAACTTGGGAAGCAAGGACAAGAGCAATCTAAAACCGAAAACAAACGGTCACATACCGAGTCTGGTACTTCGGTGAAGTCAGTTGCTAAAAGTTCCCGAAAAGATCAAAGAAAAGGTGAAAATAAAAATAAAAATGAATCAAATCCTACAATGCAAAGAACATCAACGACAATTGAAAAGAAGGCTCCTGCAAAGAAGAGTTTTTCCCTTTCATCCATTACCAACAAGAACACACCAACACCAAAACCTTTAACGAATAATGATGTTGCCAAACGACCCCCCTCACCAACACTTCGGAACAAAAAGAAAGCGACTCCATCTCCAAAGCCTCCTTCCAAACCCCTGCGTTTTCAAACTCCTGTTAAGAACATTCAAGAAACGAAGAAAAGTGGGGTAGAATTAAAGGTTGTGTCAGTAAAGCCTCAAAAACCGTTGTCTTCTGTATCATCTAAAGAACGGAATTCTAAAATGACTGTGAAAAGTGCGCAAGTCTCAAAGAATTTACTGCCGGAAAAAAATAAGAAAGTTGCGAAAGAAGGATTGAAGAGTTCAAAGACAAGCTCCATAAAAGCTCGTACAAATCCAAGCTCTGATTTGGCTAAGTTGTCGAAGAAAGACTTAAATACTTCATCCATCAACTTGAAGGACTCTAGGGATGCTAAAAGTGTGTCTCCGAAATCACCAAACGTGCAAGTGGATGCAAAAGAATCCACGCCATCCCAAAGTGGTTCAAAAACAATTTCACCAAATGTGCAGGCATCAAACATGGAGAAAATTAAAAATGCCACTTCAGTTACGCTGACTAAGATAACAAATGATGCCATGCACACAAAATCAAAGAAACCTGAAAATAAAGCTAAGAACGAAGAAAATCTCAGTGTAAGCAATTTGTCACCAAACTTCAGTGAGAAGAGCGCACGTTCTGTTGAAGGCAATAAACAAGCGAAAGATGATACAACACCAGTACGCAAAACCTCTGTAAATGTAATAAGACGACCATTGTCTCCCTTTACAATAACTATCCCATATTCTCCAAAAACAAACGAGGAGGACAAGAAACCAACCAACACGAGTGGACAGAAATCCAATAACACAGCAACCGAAAACCAAATAACACAAAGTCCTGGAAAGCTGTACAACAAATCTTCAACCACAAGTCCAAACAAAAGTACTCTTAATGGTGACTTGGAGAAGGAGTTAGAGAACTTTAGCTTTATGCTTGGGGAAATTGAAAATTCACCGAGTGATCCAGTTTTGTCAGCAAAAACCAGCTGCCGAGACGAGCCCGACATAAAAGCAAGTGAGGTGGTACCAACTGATAAAAGATTTGCAGCACTCAGTGAACGTTATAACGCTATCATGTCCAAGTTTAAACCCGCTAATATAATTACGAGTAAAGATTCATCAAGAGAAAAGAAACCTGAAAAACATTTTGACGACGCGAAGTCCAAAGAGAAGGGATTGACAAAACCATCAATTGTTGTTGACGCATGCGCAGAAAGCGCAAACACAAGTGCATCGAAATTACGGGACGCAATAACTGCAGATAAGGAAATGACAAACATTAGTGGTGTTAACCTCGACGAAACTGTTGAAAACAGGACGGTTGCTTCTTCAAATCCGTCTAATTTTCCAAACAGTGAAACTGTTCTGCTGTCAGAAAATGCCACACCTCTTTTTTCTCAGAGTGCACCGCAAGCATCTTTCCTTTTTGCGTCTGCAGATGACAATCTAAGGGAGCAAAATGTGACTAAGACACAGGCAATCGTACCAAAGAAAAGTTTCCAGGATAATGAAACGCTAATAAAGATTTCCAACTCCAGCGACACAGCTAATGGTAGACAAGCTAAAGCTGCATCGGAAAAGATTCAGAAAAGTAATCAGGAAAGAAGCAATGCTGGAAAAGTCAACGCAGAAGAAAACAAAGGGTTTGTGGACAAAAAACATGGAACACAAGAAAAGACAACAGACGCACCAATTGAAAGAGTGAGATCTGGATCATCTGAAAAGTTTCAAGAATTGAAAATTAGAAATTCTATCAGCACGAACGTAGAAATTAAGCCACAGTATGCTAATGAGGAAAATGGAATCCTAGAAAGAACATCAGAGATGCTACTGGAACGAACAAGATCTGTGTCGAGCTGTTTAGAGAAAGTCCACGAAGAAAGCAGCATGCAACGTGCGAATAAAGAAAAAGGAGTACTACCAAGAAAAACAAATTTGTCAGGGCAAAGAGAGAGATCTATGACATCTTCACCTGAAGGAAATATCGTAAATACTCCACATCGAAGGACATTCTCTTTCACATCACGTGGGAGAAAAGATTCGCATTTAGCTGCTGGAAGAAGTTCTTTTACATCTGTTGAAAGACAAGGCTCTTTGTCACTCGTGGATAAATTGGTACCTTCAAGACACAAAAGGGAGCACCACACTTCGGAGAGAACAACAGTCATAGCACAACTTATCAATCGAAAGTTTGGGCCAAGACGAAAACAAAGTATTGAACCTGCTGTGATTGCCAGGAAATCACGAGTTTTTAAAGATTCAGAGGTAGAAATCCAGAAGATTCCTTCAAATATGGAACAATTTAACAAATATCGCAGTCACTTAGAGATGATTAAACTGAAGACTACAGTAAAGACAGAGGTATTTAAAGTTGGATTATCCATCGTCAGCATTAGAGTCGTTTTCGTATGAATGGGAAGTAGTTACGATACGGTTCGTGCCGTGCGGTGACGGTACCGCGCCGTGACCGTGCCGTGTCAAAGCATTCTGATTGGTTCAGTGATCAAGGATATTCCACGCTGTGATTGGTTGAATAGAATGTCTTCGATTCCGTACCGTGACCGTAACTCCGTTTCTCACTCCTACGAAAACGACTCTATCACCACCACGTACCACCTTTACCATCACCACACTGACATTTCAAACACGTTTAATATGAACATGAATTCCTTGCAAAAACGATTTCACAGACTCAGCAATAAAAATATAAACTTACGAGTTCTACGAACACATATCATTTTAGTCTCAACAGATATATATTATTTTAAAATTGGGATTCCTATGCATTGCCTTGTCAAATCAAAATACCTCAAAGACAAAAATGATAAAAAATACAAACAGTCTAACTAACAGGAATAAATCATGACTAAAAAATATATATAATGTGTATAGACTCGAACTACACTGGCCTTTAGTCCCTTGGTTTTGGTCACGATCCCGTCCCTCCCGTATCAAGGAAAAGACGAAAAAGAAAATTTTAAAAAAAAAAAAAGAAAATAATCGGATGATTCTCCCGAGACATTCTAATCGAATCGACTTACGTAATGGGTGAAGATTTCGGGCCGGCCGTGCTATTCTGGTCTCTATAAAGATAGGTCCTTCTTTGAATGATCATAAATGTAATCAGAACTTACGGTCAAGTTCAATCAATCAATCAATCCATTTATTTATTGACGGGATTTGGGCCGGTTAGAGCTCTAGCGTCCTAAGACAGCTAATGTTCCGTACTCAGTGAATAAATTACAAATTGAACAATAAAGAAAATGCATAGCATTTACAACAAAATCAGTTACATTAAGCGCATAAAGTTAGCGTTTTAAAAAGTTTTTATAATTAACTTACTTTTTCTATATATCTTTTCATTTGATTTAGAGAACTCTTCTGTATACTACGTTAGTGATGAAGGTATCCTCTAAAGATTGTTATTATTATCAGACTTACACAATCAATCCTGCGTTATAGAAGTAGTACTGTCGGTTAATTTTGTTTAAATCTGTACGTTTGATACGTTATAGTTAAATTTTCCCCCGACTGGTTAAAAAATTACACCAGTGAATAATTACAAAGCACAACAGAAATTTAAGATTTTTTCATCAGTTTAGCGGTAACCAGCAGTCTCAACTATCATCATCATTATTATTATTATTATTATTATCATCATCATCATCATTATTAATATTATTATTATTATTATTATTATAATTATTATTATCATCATCATCATCATCATTATTAATATTAATATTATTATTATTATTATTATTGTATCATCATCGTGATCATCATGATTATCAATGATCATTATTATATTAACTGTTGATTAATTTGCGAAATGTCAATATATTTCCAGGCTTTGTCGATCCATGATGTCCTAAGTAGTTTAAACTCATCATTGATGGAGATGGAGCTGATAGCACTGTGCAAAGAATGTACGAAGACACTTAGGACGCTGGACGCCCTCGGGAGCCTGCGTAAGTCTGTAATAATTCAAACAGTAAATTTGAATTTGATTAGAAAGAGAGACATTGGCTCGAAGAAATGGGAGGAAGGGAAAGGTTTAAAGGTTTAAAAAAAAAATTATTTCCCAGAAAATAATAAATTATGTTTACAATATATATAGATGTTAATAATACTACTGGGAGGTGCAGAAAAAAAAAAAACCAACAACCCAAAAGGGTTAAAAAAAATCATTCTGTACCCTAAATGTGTATACAAAATTGCATGGCAAATAGGGAAAAAATAGCAGTCTAGAGTAGAAATACTATGCAAATTAGATTACTGAGGAGGAAAATGAGCAGGTACTGGAACCGAGAGGACGAAGGAGAAACGAAGAAAGGAGAGAGGGCCGGGAGTAACGGGACTGAGAAGTGAGGAACGGAATACAAGAAAACTGGAAGAGTGAGTGAGTGAGCGAAAGAGCAAGATAGTCAATATTGATATGTTTGTCGTTTACTTTCTTGTAGCACCATATTTATCGCCAGACACTGTCATTGTCAACCCCAGTGGAACGATTAAATTCAAGCATCTAAGTACAGGTAATTGTTGCAAAACAAATATATATATCTTAATCGCAAGAACTTTATTCTTGTTCGATGACGAGGGTGAAGTTTCCCGCGCGGAGTACTAACCGTTATCTTTACATTTAATAATAATAATAATAATAATTGGGTATTTATATAGCGCATTTCACCGAAGTCTCAATGCGCTTACTGTATTTAGTACAAAGGAACCAACCATAATACTTCAACCTTATACATCTTAATCTTGTAAGGGGTGGATCATTAGAAATATTGGGAGGGAGGGTGACAATTTCCAAAAAAAAAAATTTCTTCCAAAAAAAAATGTCCCCAAAAAAATTCTTACAAGTACCCTACCACCTAAAAAAAAATCCTGTTTGAAGCTGCCTTTCTATACATTTTGCCTCCAGATAGCATGTTGTCAACTGTCTTGCTTGATTGCAGGAATTTTGTTTTAGGTGGTAGGGTACTTGCAGGTATTTTTTGGGGACATTTTTTCTTTGCAGGAATTTTTTTTGGGGAATTGTCACCCTCCCTCCCAACATTTCTAATGGTTCACCCCTAAAACGCAATGAGTCATAGTACAATTGCGTTTAATTAAGCATCGTTTGTTATTATTATATCAGTAAAATAGTTTTAAGGAATTTCGTAAGGACTGGCCCAGTGAGACGAGAGCCAGTTTTGAGAGTTTGCGCTTCATTCCTTAGTAGAGTACTAACTACAGCTATTTCAAAAAAGGAGGTGCCAGTTTTGTAGCATCTTGCATCTTGCATGTTGCATACCAAGTCCGAAATGTATTGTGGATCATATGTAAACAATGTCTGCATGCACATTCAGAAGAAAATATGCCGGCTTCATATTGCGAAGATAAAGTTTGGGAAAATTCCCAGAGTCCATATTGTTGTGACCTTTCGCTGACACCATTCACATCGCCCATAGTGCATTTCGGGCTTGGTATGCAACATGCAAGATGCAAGATGCAACAAAACCTTCACCAACCTTTTTTGAAATAGCTGTATATGCTCAAGCCTGACTGCATTATTGCAAACTTTTTGGTTTATCACATAAAATCTTCACATGAACCGTCCGACTATAATAGACCTTTTTACCGATACGGCGGCCATCTTGAATTATGGGATGCCCAGGGTGCAAGCTAGTAACCATTTGGCCATGAAAAACTACGAAAACCTCATTTAAAGCAATGAATTTAGATAGTAAGCCATACAACACTATGGTTAGAGTGAAATAGAAAAATAATATATTGACGCGACTCCCGACATGTACAGTTTTTGGAAGTTTTTGGGTCATTTGCACCCTGAGCATCCCATAATGTTTTAGCCAAAACAATAGAATCCAAAATGGCCGCCGTATCGGTAAAAATACTTTAATCCTGAAATCTACATGTAGCAGAGAAGTGCAAATCCTTAAAAAAACTTCCAAAAGTTGACTATACAACGTTGATTTTGAAAGACATTGATTATATATTTTAGAAATTAGAAATTATAAACATTTATTGTAATCATTGACGAAGGCTCTAAGTCAGTCTCAACTATGAATTACCCAGAATCCTCTCGTGATTAGGAAAACGCTCATGATGAGAGGACTCTGGGTACTAGAATGACCTAAGCTAAATATTAATCCATGACACAAAGAACATCACAGTGGCTGTTGTTTTAAGTTAATCCTTTTTATAGAAGTTCCAAAAATAGAATTTATATATTAATTTCCGTTAAGCCTTCAAGATTACTTCTTAGACTAGGCATATTAACTACGGTCCAGGAGACTACTAATACTAATAATTTGACTGAGCCTTTAATATCTTCATGATATGGTAAGTTTGCTCGCGCGCCAGGCTATCCAAAAAAAAAAAGCAGTTGGATGCGAATTGAATCTTCTATTCATGAACAGTTCCTTGTGAAGTAATCGGCCACACAGAGTATGTATTATACAGGAGCCGTTAACATTTGTTTAATTAGTTCTAAGTCAGTTTAGTTATGGGATTGTGTTGGTGTCACGTACGGGGTACCCTGGGATCTAGAGGCCCGAGGTGGGGGGTTAATCGAATGCAACAGAACAAAGCAGCAAGGTTCACACTTCTGATTCTGCAATCGCATGGATATCAAACGCAGACAAAGCTAGTGTCATATGCTTACAATCAAGTTAATCATAACCCGATTTGTACGGGGATCATTTTGGGCCGGGATGTGCCGCCCGGATCATACATTTTAAGCATTTAAGCACGGTACAAAAATCCGGCAGTTATAAAGATACACTTTAGATAGGTAGATTATTGACCTTGATCCTCTCACGGCTTTCGGTGTAAAAAATATCGATTTTCATATATCTTGATTTAGTGGTGAAATGACACGCCCAATTAAGAACTATGACCACAGGTAGCCGAATATGCTACCCTTTATCAGTGTAAATATGCTGAATTTGTAGGAGTGCCCCCTCCCCTCCCATTCCGATCGATTTGCAACGCCTTTTCTCGACAGGAATTAGCTAATAAAGTTGTAAAGTACAACTGAGAAAAACTTTGAAACTCTTATCATGAAACGGCATGCGTAACTAAAATGATTCCAATCTACTATTATTTCACTGACTTGTCTTTGTTTTGTGTTACAGAGGTGAAGATAGATGATCTTCTTCTTGCACCAGAGCATACCAAGAAGTATTCTCTATCTGAAAAGGTAACAACAAAACAGTTATACCAAGACATTGTTAAGTAGCTTTTATAGTACTGAATAAAATAGTAGTCCACTTATAGCAAGAAGCACCCAAAACATCGCCCTTCTCTTCCTCCATGTCCAACTGATACAAACCGAGATGTTATATCCCAAATACTGTATAGCGGTTCGAGACAGGTGCTCAATGCCATTCTGTCGGCTTGCTTACCAAGCACCGACACAATCTAAATTAGTTTAACCACTAGTCCCTATCAATACACCGACGCAGTCTAAACTAATTGAACCGTTAATCCCTCACTCAGTCTCTGTGAGTCAGTCATTTGCACTGAGATGCGTCTATCTAAAAATAGTCAGAAAACTCAGGCCATAGGCAACCCTGTACGGTACGGTACTGTACTGTACGGTACGCACGTGACCTTGCCGCAATCAAGACGGTTCGCAATCTAACAAATAGGAGGAACTACAATGGCTAAATGTCGCTCGTTTATGTGTTCAACATTTCTAAACTTATATAAAATATATGAAAAGACCATATAACATAAGTTATATCTACAATTATCAACCTACCTAACACAGGCAACCCAGCATGTGAAAATGATGCCTATAAAACAGCTAGTTTTGTGTGATAAACCTGCGTTTTCGTCAACGAACTTTGTAAACATACATAAAAAGGAAAAGTAACTCAATTTAATGCGACTGTTTGCGGGCCAAGAATTGTCATTGCTTCAGTATTGCATCGTCGATCAGTCAATCAGTCTCAGAGGGTAGTAATATGAAAGACATGGTACCACAGTGCTATGTGGTGGTTTCCTTTGATCCTTCTTTTGTTTACATGGTAATCAAAAGAACAAACAATGGTCACTGGGTATTAAACATTGAAAGGCGACCAGTCGAACGTGGAATCCTCTGTGAACGCTACCATAGACATCCATTATCATTCCTTTTCGCAATACACGAGGAAAACCAGAACACAAGGGTTCCACAGTCTTGAATTGTATCAAAACTATCGACAAGAGTAAGTAAATTAGGTCGGTAAACATGTGCAGCACTTCAGATAGATAGATAGTTTATTGTTTACTAACCTCGACAAAGTTTGCATGTTTTATGGCTGCACGACGTAGATACTTATTAAGTTCCTTCTGAAATAGGAGCACAGCTGTTGCGAAATGCTTATATACGCCGAAATGTATGAAAGTATAGGTGTTAAAAAGAAGCCCCTTCATCACTCCAGTACATTATCACGTCTAATTTATTGACTGTTTACAAAGTTATTGATTGTTATCAAATTAATTTCAAAGTTCTTCAAAGTATCGCGCCACGAATCACACAGCGATAGACTGGAGTCAAGCCGACCAGACCTACTGAGGTCTTCAGGCGTATGTTTCGCCGCCGGTTTTGTGCCTGGAAATTTTTAACCTCAGGTTCGATTGCGCTTAATAATAGCCAACAACTAAAATCGTCAACCAGCCCGAGCAACAACACAGAAGTTGATAGCTCTACTCAGATGTCTTTGTTCCGAGCAACAAAGAGAAATCGAAGAATTAGCTTAAATCCTCATTAGTATTGTAATTTGAAGGTTTTAATGGAACGCTTTTTCCGTTTCTGATTATTACTTTATCTGCTTTGAACAGAAAATTATTGTTTTGACTCGATAGCGTTTAGTTTACAGAACAAATCAAACTCCTTTAGACTGAATCACTGACTTTGATTTGTTGATTTTCTTATGACAACATAATCTTACATAACACGCAAGATTGTGAGGCAATATGTTGATACTTTTATCTCTGTGTCGTACGTATCTGTAAATCAACGTGAAATCACCGCGGAAAAAAATGTACATATACGCTTGTACAGAAACATCAAAGACCTCAGTATTATACTGTTATGTGTACATATTTTGTTTCAGTTTGTTTTAGTTAAATAGACCACAAGATCTCTCTCAGCTAAAGCCTTGTGTTCACTACGCATTTTTAGCTTCCAGTGTGAAAACGGGTCGGCTAGCAAGCACGAGCACAAGAAAATGATAAACAAATTTCCTAGTGCTTATTCATGCCTTAGGATTGTTTTTCATGCAGTGAACTAATACAGTCATTTGCAAAAATTCTGGCCGCTAAGAAATATCAATATATAAATATATCGGATGCATTATGGGTAATTAAATAATCGAAAATTCCCCTTAAAGCGGGTTAACGCCAGCAAAGTTGGTAGAAATAATTAGTATAATGTTTATTTCAGTCTTACGTTTGTATTTTGCTTCATTTAATAAGTTAGGAAACTCAAAATAGTATTATTTATTTACCCATAATGCACCCGATATATAGAGGTTATTACACGGGTAGTTGTGTAATACGGCTGGATATTTTTACGAGTCGTGCCGTATTTTGACGAGCCGTAGGCGAGTCAAAATACAAACAGACGAGTAAAAATGTCCAGCCGTATTACACAACTACCCGTGTAATAAATTGTTTATTATAGAGTGCAAACCATATGTCCGTGAAATAGTACTATTACTAAATAGTACTAAATAGTGTTATCTCCATTGTTTTCTATTGTTTCATCAGTGCTATTTAGTACTAATTAGTTAGTACTGTTTCACGGACATATGGTTTGCACTCTACGACAACAAAAAACAAACGTCTTTTTTCTCTTTCTTTTTATTTGCGACCGGACAAAACAAGAAACAAACTGAGCGCGCGCGCGCAAAATTGACGTGTCCGAATTCTAAAACGTGTAATACGCTGTCATATTTGTACTCGTATTTGTACTGTAAGATTACAAGTTGTGTAATAAATTGATATATTGATATGTCGTGGCGGCCAGAATTTTTGCAAATGACTGTAACGCCTCTTCTGTTAGGCGTTTTCATAGTGATCCTCTAGTGCTTGTGCTTATGCATGCTTTAGGATTGTTTTACATGCAGTGAACTAATAACGCCTCTTCTGTTAGGCGTTTTCATAGTGATCCTCTAGTGCTTGTGCTTATGCATGCTTTAGGATTGTTTTACATGCAGTGAACTAATAACGCCTCTTCTGTTAGGCGTTTTCATAGTGATCCTCTAGTGCTTGCGTTTATGCTTGTGCATGTGCAGGCTGTTAACTCAATGCTAAATAACTCAATGTCGTTAACTAAATAGAAGTATGGTCTCAACGCTTTTAGGCCCCGTCCACACTAATCCGTTTTTGAAAACCTCCGTTTTCGTTTGACCGAAAACGGATAAAAAGCTCTGCGTCCACACTAGCATTTTCACATCGTTTTCGACCGTCCACACTAGGCGATGAAAACGATGATCCAAAGATGCGTTTTCGTCACCAGGCTCTGAATGGACGTTTTTTCTGTTCAATACGCATGCTCAGTAGCGCCAGCGATACTATCGGCTGAGTTGTGACGTATAGTGAACTGAAAAGCTTCGGTTGTGACGTAAGCGTTTCTGAAAAGCTCCGTTTTTGCCGTCCACACTAAAACGATAGACCTGCGTTTTCGATAACCTCCGTTTTCATTAATAAACATCTCCGTTTTCGATCGTTTTAGTGTGGACGTTCGGTAAAAACGCATAAAAAAGTATGCGTTTTCAAACGAAAACGGAGTAGTGTGGACGGGGCCTTAGACTAACAGTTAACAGTTATAACAGTCGAACCAAGCAACAGTTAAACAGGCTTCATTTTACGTATTAACAAAATGTAATATTGGGCTACCTGTGTATCCTTCCCGGCCACTTGTTATTTGATCCACCGGATTATTGAATCTGCTATCGCCAATGGACACAAACACGTTATATTCAGTTCTTCTATAGCTCCCACGTCACTTTCCTGGCTGGATCCGCATTATCAGTAAACTGTTATTTTCAGTATCGTTATAGACCTTTGAATCAGTTCCTCTTCAGTTCCTCTTCCGTGACATGGACATTGTTCTTCATACAGTGGTCAGAGCTCATGGAACAATGATGGAACCAAATAAGTGATAAAACCAGAAAATAATCCTTCATAATCCGTTTTGCTAACACAAGAATATCGTGTTCGCCTTGAATGGATATCAGATGGCACGAACGCTCAACTCTTCTCGTCCTCTGCGTTCCTGGCTTCGCAATTCCAGGAATTCTAGTACCAGACATTGCGCATATGTTCATGTCAACTTGTTCTTTCTTCACAGACGTGTGTGTTTAGCTTGGCAGTGACGTTATGGCTGGCCGCTGACTGGAAACTTACAGAGACGCAAAAACCGTCCCTGTCTCAGCCCTTTCAAGAGCTGTTAGTTTCTATGTCCAACGATTCCTCGACTGAAAGACCAAGTTTTGACTCCATTTTGCAGGTAATTGTTCTTACTTGTGTTATGAAATACCTGGCGGAAAATCAGTAGTAACGGTTTCATTCATGAAGGCTCTAATCACGCTAGAAATAGGCTTGAATAGGCAGAATACGCTCCAGTAGTGCCTAGCGTAAAAGGTATTTTCTGATAGGGATATACTATTTCACAAAGGACAGTCATGGTTCAGTGTTTTGTAGCTTTCTCCCCCGGGGGGGGGGGGGGGGGGGGGGGGGGGGGGGGGGTACTCCCCTATATACGCTATACGGGTATGTGCCGCGGGATAGGGTATGGTTTTTGAGCTCCCAGGTCTGGGGTAGGGTATCGTTTTTTGCCTTTTTAGGCTGGGATCGGGTACGTTTTGGTCTGGTATAGGGTATGGTTTCCGCAATAACGCCACTATCAGTCGCTATCAATTTACATATCCCTTTAGGGACCGGTCATTAAATATCGGGAGGGGGGAGCTGGAGGAGAAAGTAGGGGGGTCTTGGATTTTTTTTACTAATGTGAGGGGGGGTCCCAAAGAAAAAAATGATAAAAAGGGGGGGGGGGGGTCTTCGAATTTTCTGAGAGCGTACAGACAGAAAAAGAGGGAGAAATGATTTGCCTAATAAATAATTAAAGCTGACAACAGCAAACAGTCAGTTAAATCTATAAAGAAATACAGTGAAGGTTCAATTTTTAACTGGTTCAAATGTTTCACTGATAACAATTTCCTGATACATCCCTTTTTATAAATAGTCCAAGAAATACTAAAAGTCTCTCATTTTTGCTAGTATAGTTGTATCATTTACTGGCAATAATCAGAAGCCCATAAGTAGGAGCATCCATGCTACATATTGGGTCTATGTCACTTTTGCTATTTTTAGAACACGATTTCTCGAAATCATAGTGACCAATCACTGTGCACTTCCGGTTTTATTTGCAGCAACTCGTTTTATTTGCAGCAACTCGTTTTATTTGTTGCAACTCGTTTTATTTGCAGCAACTCGTTTTATTAATTTGCCACAACTCGTTAATTTGCAGCAACAGTGATTGGTCAATTTCGTGTTCTAACTGAAATAGCCAAACTTTTGCTTGTTCAAACGCTGTGACAGATTTTAATGCTACATGGATGCTCCTACTTATGGGCTCCTGCAACAATATAATGCAAGAGAATATGAGGTCATATTCAGGGACGGATACAGGGGATGGATTGGGCGGCTAGCCACCCCCCTCTAGAGGTTTAACTGATAGAAAATATGAATTAGAAGTATTGTAAGTGTTCTAACACTCCAATTCATGTTTCGCGTTATTACACGGTTTAGGAGAAACCGGTTGTAAACCAGCCTTGGTCAGAGCAGAGCATGATTCATAGCGCGTTCTTACGGACTTTCGTGAATTAAAGGATTGTCCGAATTGATTCAGCCATCGAAATTCTCAAGTGTTGTCAGCATTGGTTTGCTGAGACAGTGTACATAGGAAGTAATTAGCGATACGTGTAAATCACCAATAATTCTTGGAGAACGCTGGAAATAGCATTTCCGAGCCTCTAGACTTTCAAAATTTTCTGGGGGGGCATGCTCCCATACCCCCCTACCGGCTCACGCCTACGGCGCTCGCTATGCGTCTCCCCCACCGCTTGGCCTTTGCTACGGCCCTGGTTCACTTTTGTGGACCAGCAAAAAAAAAGGCTAGCTACGCTCCTGGCGTAAATAAACACCGGGGCTGGACAATTATATAATCAGTAGACTCTCTGATGGAGAATATATACCTTGAAAGAGCTTTATGATTATCCACCCCCCTTTGTAAAATCCTGGATCCGCCCATATTCATTAGGTCATATTGTCTTGTATAATCATGTTATTTTCAGTATTTTTGTCCTTTTAAAAATTCACTATACTAGTTAAAAAATCGAATAACTAATTAACTCAAAACACAGATTATAAATCCCTACACCACGATATCATTCACATCCACAAAATATATTTTTGACAGTTAGGATTTGTTTTCCTTGGGCGTAGGTCCTTGTGGTGGACCAAAAAAACTCTTGCTTGAACCGATGGAAAAAGTACCTGTGCGACAATGGTGAAACCGCCTTAACAATGCCTATACACCGAATTCATAATATCGTATTTTTAGTTTGGCAATATGATACGTTTCTAGTACAAATGATCACTGTCATCTAAAATAGTACCTATTGAAATAAACACTTTGCTGTAGACAAAATATCATCGGAATTATGACAGATCATGAATAGAGAGTTTTGTATGTATTTTTCAAGTGAGTCCTCACCAGCGTTGTTTTGGTGCAATTTCACAATTTCAAATGTTGAAATCTTCTCAGGATATATTATTTGGTTTCAAAACACACACATGGTATTTAGATGATCACATAAATATTCTATCAAATATTTACTTTTCCCAAAATGATATTATTATTATTATTATATTTTTTGGCTTTTATGCAAATTAGAAGCAGCCAATTATGAATTCGGTCTATAACAGATAGCTAGAACCTGATCTGAGTGTTTATCAAACAGAAGGGGGGGGGGGGTCTTGAAAGTTTTACCAATTTCAAAGGGGGGGTCCTCAGAATTTTTTTGCATTTAAGAGGGGGTCCGGAAACAAAAACCTAAAAAATGACTTTCTCCTCCAGCCCCCCCCTCCCGATATTTAATGACCGGTCCCTTAGCACGCTTAATCTGGATAGGGTATACATTTTTAAGCTTTAGTCTGGGATAGGGTGTACATTTTAAAGCTTTAGTCTGGGATAGGGTATGGAAAATCAAAATTTTAGGTCTGGGATAGGGTCAGGGTTTTGAGGTGTCCGCGGCACACCCCTACCCAAAAATACCCTTAGTACCCCCCCGGGCTTTCTCCGCATGCAACTCCTTTTAGCTTTGGGGTTCCTGTGTAGAAGAGAGAGAGACTCGGGGAGAAGAAAAAAACAGACGACGAAGGGGGAGGGACAAAGCAGGAAGCCCAAGACCAAAGAACCCCAAAATCTATCCACAGTGATGCCTGCGGAGGAGGCTAGGTTCAGTGTAAAATTCATCCTTCTGGAAACCCATCGGCTACTAGGTGGGGCCGAGGGGGATTGGGCCATATGGGTACCAATCTGTCATCATGCTCAGCTCTTGTGTTGTTCCAAACAGACATGCGAGTTGCTACATACAGACGAGATGACATCACGGGAAAGATGCCAGGCCTTATTATGGGAGTGCCGGGCTACCAAGGTCTTGGACAAACAAAACGTAAGTTTTGACCCAAAAAAATCACACATCACTGAAACCCGGGGGGACGAGTTCTCATATATAAAGTGGTGGGGATGCTCGTCGTACCTATTAGAGCAGATTTCGTATGACTGTGAAAAACCACGGCGCACGGCACGGCACGGTCACGGCACGAAATCATTCGAAATCCTAAATCATCACGGTCACGGCACGGCACGTCCGTGCCGTAAGTTTTTCACAGTCATTCGAAATCTGCTCTAGGTTTTGAAATCCGCGATTTGGTACCGTTTAGGGGGTCTCAGATTTAAAAGGAACACCAAGACACCAAGTCGGTACTCGGTACCTGGGTGTCTGTCAGCAAATAAACAGCAAATTTCATGCCACGTCCACTTGGAAGAGACTCGGCGGGTACATTTTAAGGGTCATTTTCAAAATTTCCGACGAGCATCCCCACCACTTTATATGGGAGTACCTCCCCCCCCCCCCTGGCACTGAACTGAGCCAACTACAAAGCAAAACGTTTGTGATTCCAACGTTTGTGGTTCCAATAACTCTTGTTAACAAGAGTCTGATTGCATTAGTGACGTGTTCGGATGTTTTGGCGTTCCGCTCGTCGATATCTTAATGCCTTAATTTCCTGTAAATGGATGTATTTTAGGTTACGACAATACAATTTGAACGTGACTACAAGTAATTACACTAAATCAATACAACGCGATTGTGTCTTGAGTGATCACTAAAGTGCATTACAAACAAAGGATCATGGGTACTCTATCGTATCTCAAAAGAGCAAGCCTAGAAAAATCTTATACGATTTTGTTTATATCTCTCTTGGGGTTTCACTGGTAACATCATAGCACGCAAGAGCTAGGTAGGGTGGAATTCGAGGAGGAGGCTGAAATTCCGGCTATAACGCTGCATGTAAAGGGGTGTAACTCACCGATTCGATGGGCTAAATGTAACTGAGCTGCATCAAACATTGCTATCAACCCAGTGCACTATGTATAGATTAACTGAGACGACAATTGCGTTAACATATGTTAACTTTGCGTTTGAGGTTAGTTTCGATCGGTACTGTTGTCTGATAACGCAAAGCATGTAATGTACATGTAGCTTTCTCAAGATTTCACTAAATATGTGATTTATATTAATTTTATTCCAAAAAACGTTTTTTCCAAAATTTACGTTGCCAAACCAGTGATAGGGAAGGACGTGCGCGCTGTTTTTTCTTCTGTTTTTTTTTTGTATACCAGATCACGCGCGCGATAGAAAATTCATGACTAGAAAAGACTCTAATCTATTGGTCAATATACCGGCAATGTTGTCAACATTACCCCCCAAATTAGCTTAACAAAGTAGACCATTTCTTTTCATAGTGAGATTAGATAAGGTCAAATGGTTATGTACCGTCAGTTATTTCATAAATCGACTACGATCAGTAATCAGTTAACACAAAAATAAACCCTTTTAGCCTTCTTCAAGCCACCAGGTAATGATAATAATCTTCACCTGCGGATATTAGTGAATTATGGAAAATGTTAGACGGAGCGCAAACACGGCACCCGTCAAGGAAAATTTGCCGCTCATTTTTAGGACTTTAGATCTAAGCCTTACACCAACAGATATAGTGAAGTCATTATTGACAAGCGATATTTCTACGTGGCGTGAATTTATTGGAACTAATGAGGATGGTGCGATGAAATGTTCGTTGTTTTCGATGTATTCTGTGGAGAAGCGATGTGATGACTCGATATGGGACAAAACGGTTCAGTTTGATGACCACCTTCGTTACGAGTAAGTTAGTGAAATATCACCAGACGATTCCATGCCAATGACTCGCCGTTAGGTAACTATAAAATGCTAACGATGCTCACTTACACGCCTGTAAAGTTACTGGTAAAAATCATGACAGGGTGGCGCATTAACATGCACTTTCTTTTCACTAGTCGGCAAATTGATATTGTTTGGCTTGTGACCAAGCTATAAAAAAAGCTATAAACGACGCTGCTTTGTGTACATAGTAAATACAATTCGAATTGATAAACGATTTTCACTAGTAACTAAATATCTTGTCATAATTAATGCATGCGTGATGTGAAATGGCAACGAAAAGAACCCATTTAGATCACACTTTAAATGTACCGACATGATCCCATCACCAGTACTTACTGCTAGTAGATACTTACAGTGTATGAATATGAACGACATTGTACCTGATGGTAGCAGCATGATTCGATCTGTCTGCTGATGATGATAGTAAGTCATGATGATGATGATGATATGATGATGATGACGCACAGCTATAAGGTTACTGTTGATGGTACTGGTACTGGTACCTTGCTATAGAAACTTGGTGATGTTGAGATGATGACATTAATGGAACTGGTGATAGTAATAAATTAATAAACCTAATTACATCAGTAACCGTCGAGGGCCATTTGTTTATTAACGTGTTTACACTATTATGTGCTACACTCGTGAAATAAAGTCTTTATTATTAAGTTTATTATTATTTCGGGACGAATATTCATGACAGCTATAACCAAAACGAATTCTGGGAAGTTGAAAGTGTCAAATAACTTCGTAAACTCAAAATGCTATCCATACTGCATGTAGCCAGGTTCTAAGCTGAAATTATCTTGAAAACCTCGAGAGTATTTATTTCATCCGCATGAAACGTGGCTCATTTACCCAGACATCCTTGCGATCATAGCTTGTATGATTTACGATTTTCAACACTTAAACGACTATGCATACAAATGGACAATAAGACGCGATCACAATGGCCTTGAGCGCCTGCTGGCGCGACGAGAATACGTGATCAATACCGTGTTTTAAGATCGTTTAATCGCAGCTATTTTCAGCAGTAGAGATTAAAATATCCTTACAGCGTTAGTATGCTAATGTGATTTGTACTGTGATATGGGAATATAGTGGAACCTCGTTAATACGGCTACCATCGGGCCTAAAAACGAGGTGGCCGTATTAATGGGGTGGCCGCAATAACGAGGTGGCCGTATTAATGGGGTGACCGCAATAACGAGGTGGCCGTATTAATGGGGTGGCCGCAATAACGAGGTGGCCGTATTAATGGGGTGGCCGCAATAACGAGGTGGCCGTATTAATGGGGTGGCCGCAATAACGAGGTGGCCGTATTAATGGAGTGGCCGCAACAACGAGGTGGCTGTATTAATGGGGTTGCCGCAATAACGAGGTGGCCGTATTAATGGGGTGGCCGCAATAACGAGGTGGCCGTATTAATGGGGTGGCCGCAATAACGAGGTGGCCGTATTAATGGGGTGGCCGCAATAACGAGGTGGCCGTATTAATGGGGTGGCCGCAATAACGAGGTGGCCGTAATAATGGGGTGTCCGCAATAACGAGGTGGCCGTATTAATGGGGTGTGGCCGTATTAACGGGGTGGCCCTAAGGGGGGGGGGGGGGGGGGGGGGGGGGGGGGGTGTGGTTTGTAAAGACAAAAAAAAAGAACACTGCGAAAAGGAAAATGTTTAATCGTCCCGTTTGTTCTTTTCATTTATGCATTCATTTCCATTTACTGTTTTCAGACTGATGAGAATTCAAACGAGGAATCCAATAAGACCAAAGCGCAGCATGCTGCTTTAATGGGATCGGTATCTGTAGCAGCTAACTTCAAAGGATTTCTTAAACATGTAGGAAACAATTATTTAGTTGCATATTTATATTTATTTACTTATTTATCTATCAATTCATCCATCCAGTCATTTCAGTATCCATCAATCTATCCTTCTATTTGTTCATTCACTCATCCATTCATTCATCTATCCATTCATCCATCCATTCATTCATTCTTCCATTCATTCATATATCCATTCATTCATCTATCTATCCGTCCATTATTCCATTCATTCATTCATTCATTCGTCTATCCATTCATTCATCCATCCATCCATTATTCCATTCATTCATTCATCTATCCATCAATTCATCACTATATCCATTCTGTCATCTATCCATTCATTCATCACTATATCCATTCTGTCATCTATCCATTTATTCATTCTTCCATTCATTTCTAAAATCATAATTATTAATTCATTGATTTCCTTACTTTTTTAATCACCTTTACCTAATTCCTATTTATTCATTCATTCATTCATTCATCCATTCATTCATTCATTCATTCATTCATTCATTCATTCATTCATTCATTCATTCATTCATTCATTCATTCATTCATTCATTCATTCATTCATTCATTATTATTTGTTGAATTAATTTAACAAAGTTCTGTTACTCTCTACTTTGCGGAAATGATACCATTGAAAGCTGTTAGCTGTGTTGGGGAGCTAGCGCCATGTAGTTTACCGGCAAACATAGTAGCTGACACATAGCTACTGAATCATTTGCCTTAACTTGAGCTATTTTGAGCGTTTAAAAAAAAGCCATTATCGTTTTAGATCCTATTAATGGAGTTTCAGGTTGAAGCAACAAAGCTCCTTATTACATGATTGAATAATACAGTCAAACCTCTATTAAGCGGCCCTCTGTTAAGCGGTCATCCTCTATTAAGCGGTCACTAGCTTTCACTCAAATTCCCGGAAATCGGTCCCCATTTTTACTGTAAACTTGACCTCTATTAAGCGGTCACCACTATTGGTTTGACTATATCAATATCATTCCCTTGTTATTTTGTGTAATATTTATTTTTCCAAAATTTAAAGTGAATCTTCATTGGAGGAGGCTCCACCACGCGGATACATATCATGTCGTCCAACCCATACATAGCGGTTCAACCACACTAAAACCTATCGAAAAGCATACAATGATAATATGTATTACAACATTTTGATATGTGGCTTTCAATGTCATCTTAATCTACAACTGGTCTTCTTCATGTTTTAAAATATTGGACCAGATTTTTTTTATTACTTTATTCAAATGTCTTTACTGGTAGACAATATTTAGATAATCGGCTTTATAAAAATTTAACCCCCTCCGTGATGTTTGTGTCTCTACTTCCACTATATTTGAAAGACATCCTATTCGTATTTCCTAATAGGTAGGCGGTACGTATCATAAAGATTTTCTATTTTAGCGAGGCACGTATTCCAAGTTTCATATTCATCTTTTTGAAGTGTTGCCAATGTAAGTGAAAAACGGACGGCAATGAAGCGGAGGAGAAGTGAATTGTTTGGCTATTCTTAGGCTTGTGCTCGTGTTCTATCGAGACGTGACTTTGGTAAGGTATCAGTGTGAAACAAAACGCGATCAGTATCGCGACGGATTTTAGATGCGCGCAATATATTTATCTTTGGGGGTACACTTTGAAATCGGCGCAAAACATTAGAAATCGTTAGTTATTTTATCATGGATGCTATCGTGCATTTGACATGGCTATATTGAGTACAGCTATTTTTATTTTAGTCGTGTCGAAATAAGATCAGAGCTTCGATTTTGAGATAATCGTAACGTTATCCTGCTTTCTGATTGGCTGATCTTAGTTTAATTACAAAGCATTTCGTACCGAAAAATTGCGTTTTCCTGTTTGTTTGTTTTGAAAGGGGTTCGTGTCACTCCTCTCTTACTTTGGATGTTCAAAATAATCGTACAATTTGATGCTATTCATTCACTCACTTTGGTATGTTTGTTGTTTTAGACTGAACCGCCTACAGAAAGGAATATCTCTGTCAAGACACCAAAACACTCTGGGGTTATAAATGAGCCAACGATATCATCAAAGCCGCTTTCTAAAGACGAACGAAAGATTATGTCAAAAACTCCTCAGAACTACGAAATGAAAGAACAATATGAACACAGAAATCCGAAGCCTCCTTCGCCATCTTTGAATGCATTTATACATCAGCATCCAGCTATGGATCCAAATATGGTGTTTTCACCAATCAATCATGTCAGCGGTAATCCCCATTTAAGCATGAACGCTCTTCCAAGTGGTGATATGGCATTCAGGAACCAATCACAAGCGCCCGCTCCTACTTTTGTTCCTATAGCTGTTCCAGTTCCTGCTGCGGGCCCCACTCCGATGTGGTACATGACACCTTCAGGAATGGTCCCTTTTAGTCAGATGGGACATCATCCTGGTTATTTTGTGCCGTTACATCATGGATCTGCGTCTTCTACAGTATCAGACAGCGACATGAGCGAGTTGGAAGACTTGAACACGAAGCATGTACGACGTAGCCCGCGTCCAAGTACTCCTACTAGGTCTGAAAAAGGCGATGGACATTCTGAATCCAAACGGTCGACTACCTCTAGTAGCAAGTCCAGGATACCTCGACCTGTATGGAATTCTCAGAAACCCAGCTCCGCAAGACCGCACAGTCCATCCACAAGGACATCTAAAGTAGACACTCCTTCAAATCGTGGTGAATACTCTAGAAACGACACATCGTCAAAACCTTCAAGCCCATATCGTTCAAACACTCCACCAACTCGATTAAGATCTGGAAGCACTGAGCTTGAACGTGAAACCAGGCGATCAAGGTCTGCCTCATTGGGACCTCCCTCTCCTCGGTCTGACGAAGTAACACCAAGGGCGTCTAGTCCAAGATTAGAAAGATCTCGACCGTCTAGTCCAAGTTTCTCAGGGGCCCATTCCGAATCAAGGCCCATCAGTCCAGGAGGCTCTCGCTCTTCGAGTCCAGTATCAATGCTGATTTCCAAATTTGAAGATCTGTCTTCGGAGTCTAAACCGAGTGACAGCTTACAGTCTGTATCTAACCTTTTGAACAAATTTGGCTCGTCGTCTCTTTTGTCTGAAGACCGTATCACAAAGCGACACTTTAGGACGAGCTCAGCACATTTAAGGAGTGGACCACTCAGACCCGCATCAGCTTTGGACCAAACTTCTAACTCAATGGTTGCTTTCGATACTGATATAAGTCTTTCAAGATCTTGGTCTGGACAAACTACTGGACATAGTGATACATCGTATTCTTCCAATGATTATGTACAGTCCAGCCCAGGAAAATCCCCCTTGTCAGAGAATACCACCCACAGGAAATACTCAGATTCAAGACAACAGGACTACGATACAGACTCTTCCGGCAACGCAAGAGACGAAAGTTATGAAGACTCACTTATAGGACAAACTCGAAATCGTTTGTCTTCTTCACTCGAAAACCTCTATGGTAGTTTGAAAGACTTGGATAGAAAACAGCGAGATAGCGCCTCGTTAAGGAGGAATTGGACGTCCGTGGAAAATGTCTATAGAGAGAGCAATGAAAGTTTAAGTGAAAATACTTCCAACTCACTGAAAAAGTATTCATCTGCCGAGAATTTGACATCTCACAGATTGAATAGAGATAATGACGCACCAACAGAAGGCAGGAGTAGTCCTAGAAATGAATTTACTGATCGCAATAGGGGTCAGAAATCGTACATGATGCACGAAAAATCGAGAGAAACAGTACGTGGTAGTGAACGCACTCACCATAAAAGTGACTCAGTATTCAAGACAACCTACGATAAAGACATTACGAACCTTTTCGGGCAATTCGAGAGCAAGAGTAATGTCATAAATAGTGCGTCTGTGAGAGAGATGACAACATCAACGTCATTTATGGCACCAGAAAGAGATTACCAACTAGACTACAGAAAAGAACTATCTTCTTCTTTAGCACGCAATCCCTTTGAAATACCAGTGGCATTGGCGGTAATGGACGGTGAAGGGGAGAGGTTAGGCGCAAGTTCGTTTAGCCCCAATATGTCATCCGTCAAAGACAAGGGAATTTTTCAACATCCGATCAAGCTCGAGAAAGATCCAACTTCTGAAAGCCCACCAGCGCCATTATCACCATCTGTGAAAGACTGCAAGCCAACGAGTTACTTTACAAATCTTTCTTTTAGCAACAAGGAAATGAAACCAGAGCGAGACACTGGCCTTGCGCATGCTTCGAATCAAAACCGCTGGAATGAAAAACCGTCAAAAAAGTCGTACAATTCAGACACTTTGTCCAGTGATAGCCGCCTTTATGATGGCGATACGAAAACTGACAAGGAAAACTCAAATAGCACGAAAAATAAACATTCCAGCTCAACTGGAAGTACCTCAGAACGACATATTGGTTTCAGAGGTTCTGATTCTTCCAAACTGTCATCGGATGGCGAATATCTAGAACGCTTTGAACGAAGATTATCTCGGGCATCAAGTATTAGTGAAGAGGATCCAGACAACTTAGGGAGTGATCATCATTTTAAAGCTGTATGCTCAAGCACGCACAAGACTAAGAACGACGAGGCTCAATCAGCGCGTACAACGAATGCGCAGAGAAGTAGTGAAAGAGGGAATGAAAAGCAAAGTCCCGCAAAACCAAATCCACTGAGTCCGACAAATTCTTTTTCGCCCGTGCAATCTTTGAATACAACGGTACCCCGCACCTCAAAGACGAAACCTTCCAGTGTTCCCAACACGCCTACGGCCACGCCCTCTGGAAGTACTTCCACTCCTTTAGAAAGCAATGCGTCGAAGACACCTAGCACTAAAAGTAAATCAACAAGCGTACCAAGCACTCCAAACTCCACCACGAAAACCCCGCCTTTTTTCAAATATGTTAATCCTAATTCTTCACCAAGAAAGACCTCTTCATCAAAACCTCCCTCGACTGAACCATCTCCTAATGTAGAAAAACCCTCGCATACTTCACCTACAACGGCCAAGAGCAATATGTTTGATTTCTCTGAAAGGACACTAAAAGACAAAGTGGACTTCAGACGTTCGTCATTTTCTTCAGATTTCAAACCAGACTTGAGAAATATAACAGAATTGACTAGTGCAAAGGCTCCCACGGAATTTCCGAATCCAATGTCTCCCACAGAACCGAGAAGTCCAACGTCCCCCGTATCATCTTCTTCATCAGCTGCGTCGTCACCTTCACTAAGATTTCCCGTCAATAAGTACATGTTCTATAACCCTCAAAACGAGGCAGCCGTTGAAAGACACTTGTCCCCGACCGAACAGGTGACTAGTTCAGGTCAAAAAGGGTTTGTCATTACTGACACGAGTAGGCAGAAGAAACCCCAAAAGAAGGAACCCAAGGTAGAAAAAACGAAGGGCCACCACACTACAGGGAAGGTAACTACAGAAACTCAGTCTCACAAAGAAAGTGCGAAACGCGAACAGCAGACGCAGAGAGGAGGACCAAAGTCGACTGATGGTGCATACAAGGCGACCAAGAAGGAGAGTCAAAGGTTGGATGTAAATAGAAATATAATCTCCAAAAGCGAGAGAAAAGAGGAACTTGTAGAAGCAAAGGCAACAAAACAGGTTGAAACTAGTATTCGGGAATCTGCATCAACCTCACGACTAAATGACAAAAACGATACGAAGGATACGAAGGATACAATAGAAAATAGAAGAGCTTCGATAGACTTGCGAGAGATTTATCACCAAGCTCGGAGATCCTCTCTAGTAGAGACCAACACCATTCGCCCACAACGCCCTCCCTCCCCAGGTCGAGTAGATTCCAGGGAACTGCTTGGACACTTCGTGAAAAAGGTTCTCAACTCAGCTGTTGCGAAACATGCAGCGAACACACCAACTACTTCCCATGCTGATCTGAGCTACCAGCAGAATAAAGAACCAATAGTGTCCAATATCATGTCAAGCACGAGCCCACATACCAAAGAGAATGTGGACTATGCAACCAGGGAAAGAAAAACATCTCAAGAACGAAAAGTCAGAAAAGTATCTGCAGACAATCAAAAGCAAAGGGCATCATTGGAGAGGAAACAACAAGCACCTGTCCAGGAAAAAATAGAAGTAGTCAAGACTCAGAAAAGAAATCCATCCCTCGAGGAAAAACAGCCAGCAATTGTCCAGGAACGAGTACACGTCCAGGAAAGACGAGCTTCACTGGAGAAGAAACAGCAGGTTGTCCAGGAAAGGATTATTGCAAACTCAGCTGCACAAACCAATGCAGCATCGAAGGATGATAACACCGATCTGCAGGATTCAATTGATCGCCGAACGGTAGGTCCACTTAATATGCATAAACATCAGTGTTAACAAACTCGTTCCCAAGGTCCTCTTGTCTTGATCATGACGATATGGTGCCATTTACGCATTCTCATTTGAAGCGGGAAAAGAGTTTAGGGACGAGGTTCAGTTATCTCCTTTCCTGGCCTATGAAAGAACATCGTATCGTCAACCAAATGCATTGCTTTCCCTGGAAGACGGTAAATAATAACTTTCCAATTTGGAGTTCAATGACTCATTTAGGTCAAGAGCCTGGGAACGAATTTAATCAGTTATTGCATGCCTGATGAAGTCTCTTTTCTCCTCTCTGGGCTTTCTGTTGGACTATTGACCAGGGGGGGCTGGAATATCAAGCTAAGGGTGGACGAGGCTATATGAGTTTTATTTTCCTCTGTTATCTCGAGATATGTCGAGAGGGTACCGATTAACAGGTTGTACTTGCTTTGCAGAGCTTAGAATCGTCTGGCGAAAAACACATCCTTGCAGAACTCATCGATATGATACACGATGAATTTGCATTCGATGGTTACCTTGACGACGGCGTAGAGGATGTTAATATGGGTAAGTAACAAGCTCAGTCTCGCTCAGTTTCTGACAGTGAAATTCATAGTGAAGAACTTCCTTTATTACTCGGTGGACTGCCTGTGGCACGCCGAGTTGAAAAAAATGGGCTTTCTTTTTCTTATGGCCACAAATCGTCAACTGGGTACCAAGGCGCATGCGCTCTGTGCCGCTGAGGAAACCGAAGGCTCATTGCTCATTGCAGAAGCCCGCCGAGTGAACGCTTATAGAGCGTCTTATTTGTTTTAAAACATGGATGACAGATGTGCATGGTCTCTTATCAATAAAGAAAGCTGGCACTGAAATGAATTCTGGGAAATTGATATCTTCGTTGATATCTCCATTTTAAAATAAACGACCTTTTTATCGATGTTGGTAACATTTTGGCTCCGAGATTTTAATATCTGCATACATACAGTACAATAGGTCCTCTTTCTCAGACACCTTTGAGATGTATATTTTAGTTGTATTTATTATCATGTGCATCCTGAACTAGTTGTTCAGTAATACATAAATAGATGTAGACGAAGCCTTTCAAATTCAGTGTTATAAATTTGACAGCGCGGTATTTGTTGTAGAATCTGCGATGTAATGTTGCTACTCAATCATTTGCTTTATAGCCGAGTACGTGATATCTCTCACTGGTATGAGTGAAGCCATGTTTAAAGAGTCAATAAGTGATCAATATAGCGATCTGTATTGGGACGAGGATTTATTACAAGACATGTTTTTATTGGTCAATAAAACACTAACGACACGAAGGTAAGCCATCGATACTTAAAAGTACTTATCAAACTTATTCATATTTAATGAGAGATCATCCAATCGTGGCTGTCTATTCAGTCACGTGCATGGACCTCAATCCCCCCTCCCTCTCCCAACCTCTACAACGACTATCATCGAGACATCAACCGCGTCTCTGTGGTCGTAGCAATTGAACCTCTCTGAAACGTAACGTCCTTCTTCGGAACAATCGATACTGTGGTCGCACTGGAGAAGTTGGTAATAGCATGTGAAGTATGGCGAGGATCGAGAGGAGAGGAGGAGACCTAGGACGGCTGCTCGCAGGCTACCCTGACATATCTGTTATGATATTGCTTGATACCCTCTCAAGGTACTTAAGGCCTGGTTCAAAAAGGCAACTTGGAAAATCACATTTCTTGTAATAACTCGCTGCTCTAATTTACTTAGGCACTCATATTTAGGCATAAGGTTATATACAAGATTTTAGACAATTTGGATCTAACAATTGTGACGTCATGTGGTCACGTGACCTTATGGAGGAAAATATAGTTTCTTAAATGCGGTCGCGAATTCAATTCACAATGAAATACCTTTTACGTAATAGCGTTAAGGATAAACAGTTAAACAAGATAGCGTTTAGAAAACCTCGAAATTATATATAGTTTAAGAAAAATCTACAGAAATATAATCTGATGAAATGGTCACGTGACCTCTTTTCCGAAATATTCTCCTTGCAAAAAGTGGAAGACAGGTTTTCTAAACGAGGGTTAATAGATGATCATAAACGTGATTATACACAACTATTTGCTTTCACTTTCCTCTTAAACTGGCGACCGCATTTTATATTTTGTTTTCAAAATTCTTTGTCACGTGGTTAACCACGTGATACGCTGTTTTGGATTTCATTCACTTAAATGAGTAGAGGATATAAAACTCTCAAGCTGTGCCAAGTTTTGTGATGTTTAGTCAAAATGATTAGACATTATAATTTTTTTCGTTTTTCTGCTATTTAAGGCTTGAACCAGGCCTTAAGTACCTTGAGCTAGCTTAGACTTCATTTCCAATCTCATGAGGAATTTTCATCAGCTGAATTGCACCTTTTCAATAGAATACTCTCAGCTTGATAGCACATCAGTTTTTCCGAGGGAAGGGATATCTAGGGTAGGGCCGTTGTACGCCGCAGGCTAGTGTTATAGGGGTTTTCTAGAAAGGTATATCCGAACGTTTTTCAATTGATGGCAAAATAAAACGGCGCGCACATGGGGGTGTCCCCCGATCAGTTTCTCCTATAGAAGGGAGATCGAGGGTAGGGTTGCTGTATACGCCGCAAGCTTATGTTATATAGGGGTTTTCTAGAAAGATATATCAGAATGCTTTTTGATTGATGACAAAATAAAACAGCGCGCGATATTGCGTCAGTGCATGTAATATTCGAAAAAATACTTCCTGTTTGAGCATCATTCTAGAAACTGATAAATAACAAATGATTAACCGATTGACAGTATCTTGAGAACCAGACGCGCGCTAGTTAAAAGAAAAGGGCTGGGGTATCAATAATGGTTGTCAATCTGAGATTTTTATTTTATATTCTATATAAATTCTATATAAATTCCTATAGTACTCAGTTTTTCATTCTAAACAGACCAACTTGAAATTGATAAATAACAAGTGATTAACTGACCGATTGACAGTATCTTAAGAACCAGCCTCGCTAGTTAAAAGAAAAGGGCTGGGGCATCAATAATGGTTGTCAATCTGAGATTTTTTATAGTACATTTTCTATTCTAAACAGACCAACTTTGAGGTTCTCAGAAAGTACCGTCAGCGACATAAGTCGACCAGGCTCCGTCATATCTACGGACTCCCATCAAGACTTGGACAGCAGTTTCAACTTCAAATCGATATCGAGAACAAGCAGCGAAAGAAGCTTTGTGGAGACAAGAGATTATGTCATGTCGTCGCTCGGTGAACCATCACAGTTTTTACCGTTTAGAATTATCGCTCCTGAGATAATGAGAGATGTAATTGATGAGCTGGGACCAGTATTTGAGGATTATTACAAGGTTATGGTAAGTTGACTGTTGATCCGATTAATGGGATATTTACTGACAAAGAACTGATGAAAAGATGATAATGGTGATGATGGTGATGGTGACATCTCGATGGTGATCAAGATCGGTGATCAGTTCCGAGTGTCGTGGATTCGAATCCCATCGGGGTCATTTTTCCCCTCTATCCTTTCTTTTGATGCTGCTTCTGCTGTTGATGATGATGATACCACCCGATAATTCCGGATCATGGCGTTACTCAGTTCCAAATCTACTTCTGTTGCTGCTGCAGACCATGATAGATAGATGGTGGTGATTATGATGGCGTTACCGATTACAGTATTCTACTGTATAGTTGTTGATGCTGCTGCTGCAGATGATGATGATGATGACGATTGGTGGTTGTGGTGCTGTGATATATTGGTGTTGTTATCGATCATGATGATGATGCAACGATGATGATACTGAATGATGATGAAGATGACGATGATGATTGTATTAACACCCGTAGTGAATGATCACGGCATTGCAGCTGTAATCTGCTGCTGCTGCTGCTGCTGCTGCTGCTGGATGATAATGATGATTTGATGTGCAACATTTTTCAGAAATTAACATTGTCGCCATGTATTACCGAACTACTTGAAAAGCTTGGGGCAAAAATACTGGAAATCGGACAGCAGTTAACACTGGAGCGTCGAGCCAAAAGAAAGAACATAGCATCGTTCAACAAAGTAGCTGATTTGGACAATAAGAAAGGTAAACTCAATGGATATTCGACTGTACTGATAATCACCATTCGGACATCATGTGATGACGATTGAAGTCACAGGGCTCCAATTGGTAACAGTTGTTTTTTTTTTACTTCTGATTGGACTACCTTGATAATAAATAAAGGTCTTTATACATTTATTTAAAAAAACCTTGATAACCGCGATCTGAAACGAGATGATCTCAGTGAAACTTTTAAGTTCACGTGAATAATGGTAACACTTTATTGAAGACACAAGACATTAGTACAAAATAAAAGGAAATTCCGGCGGAGGTTAGCCCTATATATTAAGAATCCCCCCCCCCCCCCAAAAAAAAAAAAATTTTTCTGCCATATCTCACTCATTGCCTTATGTTATAGATGTAAAAGACCTTGCTAATAAATTGTTACAAGAAGTCGAGGAAAGTGACAAGAAAATCATTTATCTCAAATACATTCAGAGAAGGCTAAGGGTGAGTCTGCATAGTCTATTGTTTGCTTGATATCAATCAGCTGTTAAAAGTCCTTGAATCTTATCCGTAGAATATCTATGCTGAACGTTTTGGGTTGGATCACTCGTTGTTGAATTCGTTCGTCAAAAGGTGAGCGCTATATATTTTTTGTCTGGGTAGACCATGTGGCGGAACCCCCTGGGGGAACCTCTTTGAGATCGAACCTCCTTGGGGAACCCCCTGGGGGAACCTCCTGTGGGAACCTCCTTGGGGAACCCCCTGGGGAAACTTCCTTGGGGAACCTCCTTGGGGAACCCCCTGGGGGAACCTCCTTGGGGAACCCCCTGGGGGAACCTCCTTGGGGAACCCCCTTGGGGGAACCTCCTTGGGGAACCCCCAATTGGTGAGGGAACCTCCTTGGGAACCTCCTGTGGGAACCTCCTTGGGGAACCTCCAATCATAACTAAATTATTTGCTAAATTATTAATTGCTTTATAAATGATTTTGTTTCTAGTTATGGCGAGACCTCCATCATACTTGAGCCAAAGAGACAAAACAGTTTTTTGAGTTTCTCGCCTCTTTGGGATCAGCGCGGTAGCCAGTCAGCAGAGTGTCACGGAGAGTCGACTCGCGGCCCTGTCTTACAGTATGGCACAGCGAGTGGACTTCTATCGTACTTGTTTGCGAGGTAAGCTGCTTTTCCTCTGAAAACTTAAACCTGAGAATCACTCGACGGATTACAAAGCGTTATAGAGTGTTACAGATCTACAATGGTGGGTGGGAGGAGTCATCACACTTATTCACTCTTTGTAAATTATTTTAAATGTTTCAAAATGTATGCTTGGACTTCTATTTATTAAAGACTGGACACCGCTATTATATATGGGGGGTATACTACTGACACCATTTGATAAAGCTTGGTGTACGTTTAGTGCATGTCACCTGTCACCTATATTCTGCGCACCTATAAGAGGTGCACTGGGTTACTCTAAACCAAGCCTCAATATTCTTTGATTTTTCCATACAATTCATTAATTCCTTTTTTACCCAGAAATTCGATGAGTCAAGCTTTCGTACGATACTTTCTGTACACCTATCGATACTGTGCCACACCCAACGAGATGTTTGAATTTATCAGAGACAAATGCAGAGCATCGTTAAGGTAACAATCTAACGTAGTTATGTTACAAACATATTTTATCAAGTTCCGTTGACTGATTGACCGACTAACGGTCTGCATGATTGAGAATTATAAATGGACGAACGAATGAATGAATAAATGAATGATAAAGGTAGCAAGGAAAGAACGAACGAATGGACGACCCCAAACGCACGATTGAACGCACGAATGAATAAACGAGCAAACGAAGGAATAAACGAACGAACGAACGAAGTGTCTATATCACCACTAGCAGCGTCATGTTTACCACACATCTAACTCTTTTACAGGGCTGACACTGACAAGACCTACAATCATCAGCTGCAGATTCGCTACCGGGCTCTTGATTTACTGGCCGAGTGGGCACACTGTTGCTATCAATTCGACTTGAAGACAAACCCTGATCTACTGCAACGTCTCTTAGTCTTCCTAAATGAAGAGGTATTTATTTTCACTACAGCTAAACACTTAAGGCTGGGTTTCACTAGCGACCCAAGAGCAAGCATAAGAGGCATTATTTTACTCTCAAAACGGGTTTGATGCAAGCATAAGTACAAGCGCAAGCATAAGTACAACAATCAAATGTTTCCGTTCTTGTGTTTGCGATTATTCTTGCGTCGGTTCCGTATTCACACGACACAAGTCCTTATGCTCATGTTTGCGCGTATGCTTGCATTGGGCCTGTTTTCACATGACACAGTAGTCCTTATTATGCTTGCAGTCAGTGCTTACGCTTGCATCGGTTCCGTGTTTACACGACACAACTCTTTATACTCATGTTTGCGCGTATGCTTGCATTGGGCCTGTTTTCACATGACACAGTAGTCCTTATTATGCTTGCAGTCAGTGCTTACGCTTGCATCGGTTCCGTGTTTACACGACACAAGTCTTTATACTCATGTTTGCGCGTATGCTTGCATTGGGCCTGTTTTCACATGACACAGTAGTCCTTATTATGCTTGCAGTCAGTGTTTACGCTTGCATCGGTTCCGTGTTTACACGACACAAGTCTTTATACTCATGTTTTGCGCGTATGCTTGCATTGGGCCTGTTTTCACATGACACAGTAGTCCTTATTATGCTTGCAGTCAGTGTTTACGCTTGCATCGGTTCCGTGTTTACACGACACAAGTCCTTATACTCATGTTTGCGCGTATGCTTGCATTCATTTGGGCCTGTTTTCATACTATACACATTATTTTGTTCTTATGCTTGTAGTTATGCTTACGCTTGCGTAGGTTCCGTGTTTACACGATGCGAGTTCTTATGCCTATGCTGTGCTTACGCTTGCGTTGCTAGTGAGAACCATACTTTAAAGTTTACCTTCATATATTAACAAGTTGTAAAGCAAAGAAAGTAAAAAGAAATAGCAACAAA
The DNA here is from genome assembly GCA_033675265.1 of Actinostola sp. cb2023. Classification (NCBI taxonomy): domain Eukaryota; kingdom Metazoa; phylum Cnidaria; class Anthozoa; order Actiniaria; family Actinostolidae; genus Actinostola; species Actinostola sp. cb2023. The sequence goes on along the minus strand of JAUJYZ010000192.1, from coordinate 301,932 downwards.
CAATTGGACACCTGTGTTCCTTGTTTGTTTTATATTGACTGCTCATCAATGTTACCGTTCATTGTGAAACTAATACTGTCTCTATTTAATTTGTTCAAAAGTTAGTACCTGTGGATCGAACTGAACGTGGTACTATATTGATAGAGTTGATAGCAGAGAAACAAAGAAAAGACAACGATAAACAAACAGACGAGACGACAGACGCAACAGCAGTGTTACAGACGGATGAAAATCAAGGTAGAACTCTTGCGCAACCCATACTGCGCAATCCATACTGCGCAACCCATACTGCGCAACCCATATTACGCAACCCATACTGCGCAACCCATACTGCGCAACCCATAATGCGCAATACATACTGCGCAACCCATTCTGCGCAACCCATATTACGCAACCTATACTGCGCAACCCATACTGTGCAACTCGTACTACGCAACCCATACTGCGCAATACATACTGCGCAACCCATACTGCGCAACCCATACTACGCAACCCATACTACGCAACCCATACTACGCCACCCATACTGCGCAACCCATACTGCGCAATCCATACTACGCAACCCATACTACGCAACCCATACTGCGCAACCCATACTGCGCAACCCATACTGCGCAACCCATACTGCGCAATCCATACTGCGCAACCCATTCTGCGCAACCCATATTACGCAACCCATACTGCGCAACCCATACTGTGCAACTCGTACTACGCAACCCATACTGCGCAATACGCAACCCATACTGCGCAACCCATACTGCGCAACCCATACTACGCAACCCATACTACGCAACCCATACTACGCCACCCATACTGCGCAACCCATACTGCGCAATCCATACTACGCAACCCATACTACGCAACCCATACTGCGCAACCCATACTGCGCAACCCATACTGCGCAACCCATACTGCGCAATCCATACTGCGCAACCCATTCTGCGCAACCCATATTACGCAACCCATACTGCGCAACCCATACTGTGCAACTCGTACTGCGCAACCCATACTGCGCAATACATACTGCGCAACCCATACTGCGCAATCCATACTGCGCAACCCATACTGCGCAACCCATACTACGCAACCCATACTACGCAACCCATACTACGCCACCCATACTGCGCAACCCATACTGCGCAATCCATACTACGCAACCCATACTACGCAACCCATACTGCGCAACCCATACTGCGCAACCCATACTACGCATTCCATACTGCGCAACCCATACTGCGCAACCCATACTGCGCAACCCATACTACGCAATCCATATTGCGCAACCCATACTGAGCAACCCATACTACGCAACCCATACTACGCAATCCATACTACGCAACCCATACTACGCAATCCATACTACGCAATCCATACTACGCAATCCATACTACGCAATCCATACTACGCAATCCATACTACGCAACCCATACTGCGCAACCCATACTACGCATTCCATACTGCGCAACCCATACTGCGCAACCCATACTACGCAACCCATACTACGCAACCCATACTGCGCAACCCATACTGCGCAACCCATACTGCGCAACCCATACTGCGCAATCCATACTGCGCAACCCATTCTGCGCAACCCATATTACGCAACCCATACTACGCAATCCATATTGCGCAACCCATACTGAGCAACCCATACTACGCAACCCATACTACGCAATCCATACTACGCAACCCATACTACGCAATCCATACTACGCAATCCATACTACGCAACCCATACTACGCAATCCATACTACGCAATCCATACTACGCAACCCATACTGCGCAACCCATACTACGCAATCCATACTGCGCAACCCATACTACGCAATCCATACTGCGCAACCCATACTACGCAATCCATACTACGCAACCCATACTACGCAATCCATATTGCGCAACCCATACTGAGCAACCCATACTACGCAACCCATACTACGCAATCCATACTACGCAACCCATACTACGCAATCCATACTACGCAATCCATACTACGCAACCCATACTACGCAATCCATACTACGCAATCCATACTACGCAACCCATACTGCGCAACCCATACTACGCAATCCATACTGCGCAACCCATACTACGCAATCCATACTGCGCAACCCATACTACGCAATCCACACTGCGCAACCCATACTACGCAATCCATACTACGCAATCCATACTACGCAACCCATACTACGCAATCCATACTGCGCAACCCATACTACGCAATCTATGTCATTTAACGTGCGTTTTGGTTGTGGTTTAGGTTCGTCGACAGAAAAGGACTCATTGAGAAAGGTAAATAGAACTGAGACTATCGTTGGATTCTACAATACACTGATGACTGCGGAAGAAGTCTATAGAGGGTGTGCACGATCACGTGCCGGCAGCCATGTTAGGGGACAGAAACAATAAAATTATTTTATACATGAAAAATAATTCAATTCCTCAGGGTAAAGATGTTCCTTTATCCTGTCCCCTAATATTGCTGCCGTCACGTGATCGTGCAAACCCTCTATATCGATAGTTATTGCCTTGCATTTGAACGCACATCCCAAAGTAACGTAAAGCCCACAAACAATGCACACTCTGATCTAGAAAACTATTTCCTTATTTGGTAACCAAATTCCATATTTGGTAGGAGGCTATTGTTCTTCCAACTTGTCTCCAGTCTTCAGAAATACCTTACCGACAAAATTGTTTGTTTGATAGAGTCGTTTTCATATGAGTAGGAAGTAGTTACGGTACGGTTCGTAGTGCTGTGCCATGACCATGCTGTGTCCAAGCATTCTGATTGGCTGAGCAATGATTTTGCGCACTGTGATTGGTCGAATAGAATGTCTTCGATTCCGTACCGTGACCGTAACTCCGTGCCGTAGGTTTCCCACTCATACGAAAACGACTCTATATGTTGGTCTTTCAATTTCAGAACAAGCGCAAACACAAGTCACCAGTCCAATGCTTCAAACGAGGGTCGCCCCAGGCCTCGTCAATGTATAAACCAACGTTACACCTCAAATCTATGTCTGTTATCGACCATTCATCAAGGACTATAGCAGAGCAACTGACTTTAATACAACAGGTACAGTTATAGGCAATCTGCGGGTCTTTTCCCTATCCGGTGGATAGCGCTATTCACCTTTTGTGCAACCGGGGCCAGAACTACACCCTTTAGCTTCCCCCTACACTCCCCTCTTCCTACCCCCACTTTCGCCCTTTCCTATGTCCCACGACCTGATTTGTAGATGTGCACATTCATCGTCTAACAAAACTATTTTTCTTTCAGGACACTTTCGCCCGTGTTCACTCTATTCACTTCCTAAACTCGCGTACTCTTGGGGTAGGGGTGGGGAGGTCTTCTCCCACTAAAGAGACAAGCCAACAAGACAACATGCTTGGATTCAATGCTGGTCGACGAAGAAGCTTGTCAGGTGCTTTAAGTCTCAATGATCCGCAGCCTAAAATGTTAGACGAGAATAATCTGTTCGAAGGTGAACCAATCACCGACGGATATCTGGAAACTTTGCTGATGCACGCTCAGGATGTATCAATGTGGATTGCTGTGGAAATTTGTAGTGCACCTTCTGCCAAGGTACAAATAAGTGTTGATATAGTATAAATGACGTATCAACGTCTTGACAGCCAATCACGAAACGATGATGCCGCAATGACATATCAATCTCGTAGCAACCAATCACAAAACGATGATGCCGCAAGTGACATATCAACGTCTTGACAGCCAATCACAAAACGATGATGCCGCAAATGACATATCAATCTCGTAACAACCAATCACAATACGATGATGCCGCAAATGACGTATCAACGTCTTGACAGCCAATCACAAAACGATGATGCCGCAAATGACATATCAATCTCGTAACAACCAATCACAAAACGATGATGCCGCAAATGACATATCAATCTCGTAACAACCAATCACAATACGATGATGCCGCAAGTGACATATCAATCTCGTAACAACCAATCACAAAACGATGATGCCGCAAGTGACATATCAATTTCGTTACAACCAATCACAAAACGATGATGCCACAAATGGCATATCAACCTCCTAACTACCAATCACAAAACGATGATGACGCAAATAAAACTGACATCACCATCTTGACAGCAAATCATGCAGCATTATCACCCTGCTGACTGCCAATCTTAGTGCATTCAATTACCTAATTCTATTCTATCTCGATCTATAGAACCAGCAGGTATTGATTCAAAAGTACATCAGTGTTGCCAAATACTGCGTGGAAATGAGAAATTTTGCGACATGTATACAAGTTGTGGACGCACTAGAGATGTTTGTCGTTCGACAGCTACCGGTACGTAGATAATCCATAAACCGCTGTCTGGTAATGTTGGCAGACTCATCTATTTGATTAAATCTTAGGTCTGGAAACAAATACCAAACAAGTTAATCCAAACACTTGAAGAACTAAAAGCTATCAAGGTATACTTAATAATATTTCTCCGCATCCCAGCAGCTCAGTTATGTGCCGCATTATTCAGATTTGTCGCCGCCGATTGAAAATATATAAAGCGTCTCTTAAAACAGTCCCACAATTCCCCGCGAACATCAAATAGTTGATTGTATTGATCTTCACGTTTAATCCACAAGCTTTCTTACTCTTTCTGGACTAATCTTGATCGAGCTCGTTCACCTATCAATCAGTTGTACATTACGCAAACTTGCACCAACTGCTAATATATTCAATGAATTAATGACGTGTTTTGAAAATACTGAAAGAAAACTGAGGAGGAAAACAAAAGAAAAATCGGGACAATCGGGACAGGGAAATATAGTGTGAATAAAGTGAATTGAATTGAATTGGAAATTATGCCGCAGCTCCGCTATCCCTTCGGGCAGAACATATATTGTACGCTAACTCGGCATATATTTTTTCATATTGGGAATTCATCAGGGGTCGGGTATACTGGGTAACCTTCTTATTGGGTGGGACGTGGTGTAATGTATTTTAAAGAGGACTTCGTGTCCTATCGTACAACACCTGCCTTATGGGCGAATCTTGAAATAATAAATAAAAAACTATATATAGCCAGGCCAAAGAGGGAGATTAGCCATGTTGTGTGCAGTGAAAAACAACTATTCAGCCAACTCATTTATAAACTCAAAATCAAGTATTTACTAACCCATCAGCTACTACGCATATTGTATATTATTGAATTTATTATACATTTTTTTAGGTTCTTCTAAAAACAGACAGTGCGTGGTTGCTCAAGGACAAGGCTCATCGTGAAAGACCCACCATTCCTTGCACATTGTTGTTCTTAATGCAAGTACAGCAACTTGAGCTGGGTGGGTTTACACTGGCTAATGGAATGTTCAAGTGGACTAAAATGAGGTAATACATATTCATTGATTATATACTTTCTCCAATAATAGCTGCGTTTGTACAAAAATAGAATAATTTAAACTGTCTTTTAAAATCCAAGTTTCAGTTTTATTCATTAGTTTAATGACGTCATACCATTTCTCGATTACGTCACTTCGTTCTTCAATGACGTCATAGCCATTTCTATACTTTAATTATGTGCAAGATCGTATACTTCATGAAACATATGCTTCCCCGTAACAGACATTATATGTATACTCAAAACGCACAGATCATTTGCTAAGGCAATGGTTTATTTTGAATTCTATTTAATAATTCCATAGGTGAATATAAAGATGCTTCGCGCTCTGATTGGCCAATAATTAGGTCATATGTTGCATGCAATAGAGTGAACGCGTTGTGAATATAAAAGAAAGGTGATCAACAAAAATGGCCGTGTGTCACTTTGTCGATATTTCACATGAAAAGAAAAGAAAATGCATTTCCTAGAGGTCTGCAATGAATTTATCGTTTATTGACGTTGTCCAAGGAAACCGAGTTTAGTCTGACTGAACGCGTTAAAATGGCGGCCGAATGTAAGACTACTTGTTTAGAATTATGTCTACTATCGTTACTTTTGCAAATTTTTCTGATATTCACCTGTGTAATTATACTAAAACAACTATTCGCCTCAGGATTGTGATTCTATATTGGCCGGTGAATATATTCGGCGAATAATTGTTAATTATTATTATCTTGGCAGTTTTTTTGTGTAAACACTATATAGTTTTCTTGGTCGTCTTTAATGAGCGAGAATTAATAAATAAGAATACTTTGTCGTTACTCCAACCCCCGCTAGCTTGAAATAACCGCCACTCGTCCCACGAGAAATAATTGACGTAAATCCGCCACGGAAAACTAATGAAAGAACGCGATGCAAAACAAAAAGAAACCAAACAAAATAACTTTAGTTCTTTACATATGTTTGTTTTTGGGTTAATAATTATAATGTTCGGAACGTGCATGGTTGCATGCCGCTTTTCATAATTAGAAAACTTGCAAAGATACATGTACAGCCATTTCAAAAAAAATGTTGTCGAGGAATATGGATTATTCCAGACCGAACTGCATTATGGTAACAGCTTGAATAACCAAAAATGTCACTTCCTGTATGACTGTGTGTAATACTGGTAACTATTTGAATTCAAACAGGCCAAGACAATCTTCAGTCGAATATAGTCTGGCATCCACGTACGAAATTCAAGCTGTTACTATAATGCAGTTCGGTCTTGCATGGAATGACTGATGTCTTCGACAACCTTTTTTGAAATAGGTGTATACAATCAGGCTTGAATATCTCGAAAACTAACACGGGACGTTGGAAAGTTTCACGGGGGGGGGGGGGGGGGGGGGGGGGGGGGGGGGGGGACGCCCCCGTCTTTCCTTGTTTGACCTTGAAATATTTTCATATTTTGTTTATTTTCGATATTTTAGGCTACACTGAAGAATTAATGAATCACTTTGTTCTGGTAAATTCTCAGGTCCATTGCCCGACTGGTTGACCAGATTCGTTTGTTCAAACAAATGCGTTACGCATTTGAAGCCAACGACGAACTAGCGTACCGACTGCGAGCACGTATCCTTGAGTGCCGCGAAGAAAACCTGCACGCTCTAGCGGCAGAGAATTCTACAAACTTCCATCTCTCTTCCTCACAAAGCTCGCGCAAGTTTCAAGAGGCGTTCAAGAAAATGAAAGCCACGTTTGGTAATGGATAATATATCATCTTGCTTTGTGAATAGTGAAACAACATATCGGGAATGGAATTGAAAATCTCGAGTTCCACTTGAAACTCACAAATATAATGGCTGAATCACTCTCTCTTGGCTCAGAGTAGGAGTTGACGATGAATTAAGTGATCAAAGACTTACTCGATATTGAGTGATTTCTGAGATTTTTAAAATATTGTCTTCAAGATGGAGTTTAAATTTTGAAATAAGTGGTCTTTAGAAAGTGACAAAAATGCCATGCCCCTCGCCCATAACAAAGTAATGTACAAAATGTTTCCACTCCTCTACCACTACACAACGATCAGTGAGGAATATAACGATGAGGAATGTATTGACAAATCATTGTAAATAAAACAAAGTGTTTTAAAATAAAATACCATTCATATTGGTGGTTGAGGTGACAACAATAATAATAATAATAATATTTATTTAACAATTATTCCCCGAAGTGGAGGTGAGTAGTGGTGGATATTTACCAAGCCGCGAGTCATCGAGCAGCGAAATAAATATCACTACTCACCGACACTGATGGGAATAATTGTTTTAGTATATACCGCACAAGTGAATAGCTAGCCAAACTGATATAAAATTTATTTGCAAGAAGAAAACGACACGCCTCGCGAAACGCGACGCCATCTTGTTTCTCTCGGAGGTAAATAGCCAAGGATTAACCAATCACAGCGCACGAAAAGCGCACGACAGGAACGCTACATTTATTTCTGCTTGAGTATAATCTGCTTTGTGTTTTATGGTATACGTAATACAACGAAAATTATCCTATTATCTAACTGCCCCCTGCCCCTGTGCTGTGTACGGCCCTGTATTGATTGATAACGAACTTTCTTTGCAACAGAAAATTACCCGGCATAGACACGATTGAAAGTATAGAAAATATGAAAGAAAATAACATTGAACCCACGTCATGAGGAAACGACCTGCTTTTCCGCAGCTGTAACCTATCTTCGGATAAAAATACAGCGTGATAACATATGTATAATAGTCTAAATTTAACTCAGTAGGTAGTGCTGAGTGGCGGAACAACTGCACGCAAAGCGACCTAACTTCCAGGGCATTGTATTGCCGATTGTTAAACTTTATAAATTTGCAGGCTAGCTCATCTTTGAGGATTTAAAACTGACATGTATGATAGATTTTCATTATTAACAAACCTCATTTACTTGGAAATATTAGTTTATTCAGAGAATTTAAATCACGGAAATAACCGGAAAAAGAGTAGAAGGGATTGAAGGCTGTAAGTACCATGACAAAGTTGTCCCCACTACCTCCTCGACAGGAATACGATTTGCTCCAAGCGAAAATAATTTGTTGTTGTTTAATAAAGCATGCAAATATGAATTCAAATACTCAAGTTTGTGTATTCAGTGTTAATAAAGAAAAGAAAAGAATCTAAGATTTTTAATATATATTTTTTAATTCGGAAAAATGAGTTTCCACTTTCCACCACTGAGTCCAGCTAAACACGTGCGTTGAGCCAATCAGGACTCCTGTTTACTAATACGTCACTAAGTACACCAAAACCCTCTGTGGTGTCGAGAACCCTGCATGGTTGTCTTCCTTTTGCTCAAAAATACGATAATGTAATGCACTATTGGATAAGAAGAGTTTGTTTAAGCCGAACAGGAAGTGTCCAGCGCCACATTATCCACTTTTTACAGCTTCTCTGCGTGGATTTCGAGCGAAATATCTCTCTTACATGAAGCTGCCCGCATTCGGCTTTGCTGAAGCGGGTAGATTCGAATCGAAGTCCTGCCAAGATAGGCTGCAGACCAAGCATCCTGATGGGAGGTATTCAATCAAATAGAAGGCCTTCTTACGATGTCAACGGAGAAGGTAAGAAACCTCAAACCTCAAGGTATCATGTTAGCCGCTTGGTTCCTTTCAACGTGTGAAAATTGACTTTTTCTTTCTCATTAACAGTCAACTTTGATCATTTTCAAATTCTCCGCGCCATCGGCAAAGGTGCATTCGGAAAGGTAAAAAGCCGTGTTCTTCTTCATATCTCGCTTTCACTTTTAAAAACAAGTTTATTATTGCTCTTTTAAGGTATGCATTGTCCAGAAAAAGGACACGAAGGCCATGTACGCCATGAAATACATGAACAAGAACGCTTGTTTAAAGAAAGACGCAGTGAGAAACGTCCTTCGTGAACTGGAAATTCTTCAACACATCGAGCATCCCTTTATAGTAAATCTCTGGTTTGCCTTTCAAGATGAAGAGGATATGTTTATGGTGGTGGATTTGCTGTTAGGGGGAGATATTCGTTATCATCTACAACAAGGAATGAAAGTGGACGAACGTCGAATGCAACTCTACATCTGCCAGTTAGGATTAGCACTTGGTTATTTGAGGGAAAAACGAATAATTCATAGGTACAAAGAGTATTCCTTCATTTGCAGTATATTCTTTCCTTTCCCTAATATATGCTATCGTGATGAAAACTCCAATTTTGAAGCTTGTTTATTTCTCTGTCGCAGGGACGTAAAACCAGACAATATATTACTCGACGAGAAAGGTAAACTTGGAATTCCCATTTATTTTATCAAATGAATTTTTTCACTTGCGTTCCCTAGATACAACGATAAGTCCTATATCTGATTTGACCGATATATAGTTAAAAACCTCTTTCTATGAATTAAAATATTGACTGTCATTATTTGTTTACATGTACACTAATATCCCTAAACAGTAAACTGGTTTATGCGTTATTTTGATCCCTGTATTTTATTTCTCTCAAAACAAAAAAATTGCAATATGGTGTAAAAATCCGACTTAAACTTCAAAATAATGATTATAGGGTCACTGGGGAGTGAGGGCGGTTCGATGTATAAAGCTTGCACGTACTGTGTTTAAAATTTTACTCTCATGCAACAAGCCTGCAAATTCTCCATCTTGTTTTCTGTAAAAATATCTTTGAAAGGAATTGGTATTAGCGTGATTTCACATCTTCAATGCATGTGAAATAAGTAACGTAAGAATAAGAAACAAAATGCATTTTGGTTATCTTTCTTCATTTTGACTCAGATCAGCTACTAATTAGTCATCAATAATGATGATAAATAAGACTTATGTGATGTCGCATGGGAATTTTGTATAACTATTGTTATAATGTATTGTTTTGACTAGCACTTAACCTGTCAACTTAACTATTGTTATAAATCATAACCAAAGCCTGCCAATAGAGGTACAGTAGTGCATTCTTAATGAACTGTGCCAATTTTTTTATGGAATATATTCTATATACCAACTGTACATATACATACATGTATATGTACACTTATCTATGCAGAAGATTCAGGACTTTTGGTTCTCAGTGAAGTGCTCTTTTCAGACACGGTATAAACTCAGAAGAATATAAATGTACATGTAAGTGAAATATAGCATGTTGAGGTGATACATGTACATGTAACTCTTGGTTGTCGGGAGCATTCTTGGCAATTGATTATTATTCTCAGCAGTTCTTCACAGATGTTAGATTTGCTTTCAAGTAGGTACATGTACATGTTAATTTATACAAAAGTAAAAATTTGAATAACAGCATTGTAATAATACTGTTATTGTTTGTTCGATGGTAAAACTGAAAGGTTCCTATTAGTATTTAAAGCATTTCATTCATTATACATTTTTAACAATTAATTATTATTCCCTTTTTTAATCCTTCGGCATTAATATTAGGTCATTTTGTCTGTAAGACTGATTCTATATAATTTATTACAACGCGGAGGTCTCGGTAGATTTTGAAAAAGGTGGTGCAAAACTTTGAAGATGCATGTAATTAATGACATTATTAAAGGCTAAATAAATGTATAGCCAGGACAGACCTTCGGCTACTTCTTCTTGACAGACGTTGGAATTTCGGCATGACCTCAGTGTAAGAACCTTACATACAAACACTATATCACTAATTTTCAAAATAACCACAATAATCTTAATAGAGAAATATGGATTCATCAATCCAGTACTAGTACTGCAAAGGGGTTAGAGATCTTAAGAACTTAGAATGAAGTGATTGATACAAGAAAACAAGAAAAAAGCAAAATAGTTTATATGTCAGTTGTGAGGTTTTTACACCGAGGTAAACCCAGAATTTCACTGGTTGCTGTCTTCTGCTTGATAGTGTGTATACTCAAACAGCCCTGAAAATGAAAATGAAACAGTCTATTATTATGACAAATTCTTGCCCTAAGGTAGCCTGCGAAAGCAGCTGTTTGGCGAGTGCATAAGAGGCGGCTGCTTTCGCAGGCTTGCCCTAAAGCAGACAAGTCATAAAAATAGAGATAACTTGTGGGCCCAAGGGTACCATCAGTTTATCATCTAGTGTGATGATATCAGATAGTATGCATCCTTCATTATTGGATCGCATTATTAAAGTGCATCCAAATACAGTAGTGTCATGGGATGGACACTGTGAAAAAATGCTCACGTAGTAGTTGCCTTCCAATGTTCAATAGATGGGAGAAGTGATTCTATTATATTTTTTATATCTTCACTGGTTTCAGGCCATGTACACTTAACTGACTTCAATATTGCAACAGTACTAGAAGAAGGCACACTTGCAACATCAATGTCTGGAACTAAACCTTACATGGGTAAGAATATATATATTATTTCTAGTATATTGTTAGAGTGGTTTTATTTAACCTGTGAATTAAAATCTAATAGTCAGTGTGTAATGGTCAAATGAAAAGAAAAGAATACAATAGAATTTAGAGTACACATACTGATGTGTACATTAGACTAATCTCTATTTCACAGGTGTAATCACTGTACATGTTGCAATCAATATTAATAATTGCAGTCAAACTTCTACTAATGGCCACATCCCCCTTTCCCATTATTTTTGCTTTAAACACTGTTTTCTTTCATTCCCATATCCCATTCATTCATTTATTCCCTTATCCATTCATCCATTTTCTTTCTTATTCTATTTATGTGGGGTTCTTTTATTATCTACAATTTGTGAGGCCAAGGACATGTATAAACCTGGAGAGCAAACTTATAACTTTTTCTCACTAAAATTCAAAAGCTCTTTGACCAAAAAAGATTAGGAGTTTCAATAGTACACAAAGATTCATTGTCAAAAATGTTATTCATTTCAATGTTATTAAGTAAGACATTTTTTTACTTCATTTTCATTGATTGCAAATCTTAAGCTGTCATTTAAGGTGGTTCCAGCATAATGAATGACCGGTTTGCCGTATTTTGTTAACTCGCTCGCTCCGCGTCAATATTGCTTGGATTTTATTGTGCTTAACACAAATACTAATTCAACTATTCTGCCTTTGGACGGTGTATTCAAAATTATCATTGTAAGCCGTGTTTGTGAATGCCAGCCGATATTTAAACGACACTATTTTCACTAAAACTGCTGCCAAGCGTTTTTCCCTCGTACGATTTTTTTTAAACTTCGTGAATGGCCTTTTGAGGTCCCTAGTAATGTTCTGACGAGGTAAGAAGAAAATTGATCGAGCCGAAATCACCAATTCATATTTTTGTTGTCAAAATTTGGACCTTTCGGTTGTTACGTGACTTCGGCTCGATCAATTTCCTTCTTACCTCGTCAGAACATCACTTTGGACCTCAAAAGGCCATTCACGAAGTTTAAAAAAAATCGTACGAGGGAAAAACGCTTGACAGCAGTTTTAGTGAAAATAGTGTCGTTTGAATATCGGCTGGCATTCACAAACGCGGCTTACAATGATAATTTTGAATACACCGTCCAAAGGCAGAATAGTTGAATTAGTAATTGTGTTAAGCACAATAAAATCCAAGCAATATTGACGCAGAGCGAGCGAGTTAAAAAATACGGCAAACCGGTCCATCATTATGCGGGAACCACCTTAAGGCGATCTCAAGTTCACACCAAACAATACAGTGAAGTTACATTTATGTGAAAGCTTTAAGTGATGGCTCGACCTAGAGGCAAAACAATATTAATGGCACTCACTTTTTATGTATAGACTAGTCAAACCAGTATTGGTACAACTTTAGAAGCTTCATGAATTGTGTGCCATTTAGCTGACATAGTCATATAGCCTGGCTGCCACAAGCAAACATTACACTTATTAAATGACAGGTGTCATTTTAATGCATTTTCATGTTTGATTTGTCTAGCACCAGAAATATTTCTAACAGCTTGCGGTGAAGTACAAGGATATGGCTTTTCTGTGGATTGGTGGAGTCTTGGCATATGTGCTTATGAAATGTTGAGAGGAAGGGTAAATACATTGTTAATTCCTCCCCCCCCCCCCCCCCCCCCCCCCCCCCCCCCCCCCTCCTCCCCTCTTCAAAATGTTGTTCTTGAAATCTTTAGAACTGCATCTGTCCTATTACAAGCCTCCAAATAACTGCAGTAAATTGAGTTTTTGACTGGCGAACTGTTAGCCTGGCCCACCATTGTGACTGCAATCTTCAGTGAAACAGATGCAACTGTGTGATGTACTTCAAAAATGTTGTTCTCCAAAATCTTTAGCAAACCAAATAACTGCAGATTGTTTTCTGGCGAAGTTAGCCTGGCCCACCAACTGCAATCTGTTCTTGTCAAAGCGGCTGTCATGTGCATCATTAACCTGTCAGTTATCTTTGGCCTGACATATGACAGGTTTATTTACAGGCTTGCTATTATACACTTGACAATATTATTTAGCAGAGAAAGCTAGAATTTTCCAATACTTTTTTTTTCCAGAGGGCATATGAAATCCACGCAAACACAAGTGTACAAGATATTAATCATATGTTTTCTTCTGAATCAATCTATTATCCTCAAAACTGGTCCAAGCCTATCACAAACATCCTTCAAAAGGTTTGTTTTACAAATAATATTGAACTTTATAAGTTATTTTTTTCTAGTTCAGAATACATAGCAAGCACACATACTGATCACATCCACCACCACCACCACCCTCATCATCACCATCATCATCACCATCACCATCATCACTAGTACCATCATCATCATCACCACCAGCATCATCACCACCAGCATCATCTCCACCAGCATCATCACCACCACCATCATCACCATCATCATCACCATCATCACTACCACCAGCATCATCACCACCATCATCATCACCATCATCATCACCACCACTTGCATCATCACCACCATCGCCATCCTCATCATCATTATTACCATTACCACCACCACCATCACCACCACCACTACCATTATCAACATAAACTAGACCAAAGTTGCAACAGTAAGTTTGCAATGCACTCCATAATCTTCTTTGATGTCTCAAGTCTAACTGCAAACCCTGACTTTTATCTTTGGTGGCCAAGTAGTAATACTTATAGACAGTCATCCATCATTACTATTTCTTTCTCTGCAGTTACTTCAACAAGATCCACGGTTCAGGCTTGCTTCAATAGAGGGCCTCAAAGAACATGAAATAATGACATCAGTTAACTGGGATGATATCTTTGAAAAGAAAGTGAAACCTTCATTTGTCCCACCAGTAAGTCCCACGGCACATTATCAGCATGTTCCTGCAAAACATAATTATTTATTATTTATTTATTTATTGAAGGGGTCCCTGCAAGAACAGAGTAAGTGACTTGTGATCAAAACCCAAATTCTCCTTTGAAATTCAAAGAATCTCGAGGATAATTTCAATTTTGATCAGAGAGCACTTACGTTGTTCTTGCAGGGAGCCCTTCATTGATGATGTAATGTAGTTTATTGCTGGTGTGCACGTGACATCATGGCAGCCATGTTGGTTCCCGATAACAAAACATTCCTCATTACACAATGTAGCTTCTCTTGTTTGTACCTCCAACATGGCCACTGCGTCTTTGTACTTTAAATCTCCAGGGAATGATTCCAAACTAGCATTTGTGAATTGTCACTGAAAAGCCCCTTTGGGGAGTGTAAAATATTGTAATACACTAGAATGTTGGTCAATCGCTTGCTTAGTATATACTACAAACATGTACAACTGTTATTTTCATAGAAAGATCATCTAAATTGTGATCCAACATATGAACTTGAAGAAATGATAATTGAATCTAAACCTCTCCATAAGAAGAAGAAGAGACTGGCAAAGATGAGTAGTAAAATTGTAAGTATGTACATTGTTGCACTGGTACATGTATGTAGTCCTGCATTAAGATATACATCAACATATATAACCATTGTGTTCTCTGTATGATTTCAGGATAGTAATGGAAGTGTGGACCCAATGCAGGCTTCATTGGATGAAATTCAAAGAGAATTCAAAGTTTATAATAGAGAAAAGTAAGATCAATGATGTTATCCTGTATGTAGATTCTGATCTTGCACAGACAGATGTCTCTCTATTGACTAAAGGCCAGTCACACAGGCGAATTTTTAATACAATTTTTGTGGTAATTTTTGTCTCACTGACACTGGAAATCTTCTGCCAAAATACTGTGCCACTAAACCCCTGCTCCCCACATTTTCAAAGGGGGAA
This sequence comes from Actinostola sp. cb2023, assembly GCA_033675265.1. Taxonomy (NCBI): domain Eukaryota; kingdom Metazoa; phylum Cnidaria; class Anthozoa; order Actiniaria; family Actinostolidae; genus Actinostola; species Actinostola sp. cb2023. The sequence continues at coordinate 286,348 of JAUJYZ010000192.1, read as the reverse complement.
AGGGGCTAGGCATTAATTGTGTCGTTTTGAGTATTGATAAAAGTCGTCAGTCTTGCTGGTGTTGCTGTATGGCTGAATTGTACATGTATTGCTTACATGACATGCACAAAATAAATTTTTGCAGTGGAAATTGTGACAAAGATTGCATGCAAAATTTTATCGCCTGTGAGAGATGGGTCCTGATAGTGCACATCTTAGAGAGTTTAAAGAGATTAACAATAGTAGTACTGTAAGATAGTAATGCTAACTCTTCTTTACTTCTAAATTATGTAGAAAGCACGAAAGCGAAGGACAACAGCATAGTCAAGAAAATATAAATGGTGATACTTCAACTGAAGATAATTCACCCAAAAATATTGACACACAACAAGAAGAAAAAAAAGACGATTCCAATACAGTTACAGAACAATCCTGATCATTGTACATGAAGTAGAGGTACCTTATCTCTGTTTTAGAAATTGTCCATTTTGAAGATGCTCAACTCAGCCGCCAGTGTCTACATACTGTATATACAGTGGCACTTATCCCAGGATTGTTGGTATTCATCGACATTATTGCATCTATAGGTTGAATTTCAGCTATCTACTCTGGATAGATACTGTCTGCAAAAATGCAGGCTATAGTGATGTTGACTGACAGTGTCACAGTGACATAGAGTTGTTTTCCTACGAGTGGAAATACTAAGTTACGGTACGGTTCATGCCTTGTGGTGACAGAACCGTGTGGTGACCGTGCCGTGTGAATGTGTTCAATTTCCTACCGTGATGGTAACTCCGTGCCATAGGTTTCCCACTCATACAAAAACGATTCTATGCCATTGTTAAGTAATGTAATTGGCTGATGAAGTAAATCAACTTGTGAAGAGCTATTGTAACCATGGTTGGCAAATTAACATAACAAAGTAAACGCAATATCAATGTTTACAAACAGTGAACATTGCTATTAATTCATTACTCTCCAGAGGAACTTTGATTGGCAGGCTAGGGCTAGGGCCGTATAATAATGTCCATGTACAACTGATTTAGAGTACATGTTAATTTTGTATTGCTGTATCTAATAATGTCTCTGGTCTACGGCAGCGTTCCATATGGGAGCCCATGTAAATTATTTCATAAGCAGTTTATGGAAAAGTATACATGTCAGTGCAAAAACTCAACCTTTTGGCAATGATATGAGATTGACATCAATCTTGGCTAATACTCTACATGCACCACTGTACTCCTTGACTATAGAGGGGCATTTGCTCAGCCTCAATCCAGAGAATAACCCGTGTAATTAAAATCCAATGTGAACATTTTTTTACATCATTAAATTTCTATCCATTTTATTTAACATTTTTTTACATTATCGTTAGTATTTGTTAATAATTTACACTGAAGTGCTCTGATATTACACTGAAGTGAGGCTGTAAATGTATTTTTTGTCAAGGAGTACAAAGGTGTCTAACACCTCGAAACTGAAGAACAGCGTAAGTGATTACTCATCAATATCCAATTTCTCATTTGAAATGTTAAAAAAAAACACAGGAGAATATAATATGTGATGAGATGTTGTTCTTGTGCAGTGACCCTTCAATAGGCGACTTGCACTAAGAGGTCACGTGACCCCAACACCCTTAAATCGAACAGCAGCGTCAAAATGAACTCCAGAAATGAAAAGAGCAGCTCGAAATTAGTAAGAAGGCGAAGTTTCAGCGCATAATGTCTGACACAGGAGAAATGACAAAAATAAATAAAACGGATCTTTTCTAAGATTTTGTTTGGAAAATACATTGGATGGCAAGAGCCATGTATCCAATGCATTTTCCAAACAAAATCTTAGAAAACGATGGATTATATTTTTAATGCCATTTCATCTGTGTCAAGCATTATGCGCTGAAACTTCGCCCTTTTACTAATTTCGAGCTGCTCTTTTCATTTCTGTAGTTCATTTTGACATTGCTGTTTGATTTATGGGAGTAAGGGTCACGTGACCTCTTAGTGCAAGTCGCCTATTGCATGAGCATAGCACCATCACAATGCTGTGAAATCTGTTGAGATATTCCTGTATTGTACATATCTCAGGGTGAAATTAGGCTTTATTGGCAAATAAGTGTTAAATAAAGCCTACATCTTTTTTGGCTTTTCAGCACTGATGAAATATCAAGGCCAGCGCATTAGATGCTTTGGTCATTAATGTTTGGGGGGGGGGGGGGGGGGGGGGGGGGGGGGGGGGGTGGGGGGGGGGGGGTAGGTGTGCTACCATTCATTATTGAATATTGAACTGATATAAACTCGAGGGTTAAATACCAGACAATTTTTCTGATTCAAAAGAGCTCTAAAACTACTATAACAGTAATATATAAAATCATTGAATTTATACAAACAGCAAAGGCACAGTTTAATAGATAACTGTATATAATAATGATTCCGATGAAATCAATGAAATCTTATAGTGGACCAATAGTGGTTTTCTACTGGTCATACGTTTGTACTAAACAAATAGATTCCATTTTGCTGTGTGTGTCTATAATCTCATACCGAAACCTCCGAAAATAAGCCCCTCCGAAAATAATCCCTTTATCACATGATTCTATTGTTCTTCTATTGTTGAAACACCAAGTCAAAATGTGGCTAGAACACAAGACTGTTGTTCTCATCACATATTATTGACGTTTTCTCTGCATCTATAAGAGTAAAGAAGCATGGCAAAATGGAATCTATTTGTTTTTTAATATATATTATTTTTGAGAATTATGTGATTTGTAACATCCATATGTGTTTTTGAGAATTATGTGATTTGTAACATCCATCTGTGTCTATACTTTTAACCAATCAGAGTGTGTTTAATATATCCATTTATATTAATTAATATATAAATGTAATTAGTTAATTTCAATTAGTTCTATTGGTTCTGAAAGAATTGTTTTGCATGCAAATGCACTGTACAAATGGCGTGATAGTATCATGCACACTGCTTATTTTTCCTGGAGAAAATAGTTTTTCTACCATTTGCTATGCTCAAAATATGTAGTTTGAAATAGACTCTCAAAACTATGACCACCTGGCCCTTTTTGCATGAAAGGTGAATTATTTATCCACTGGATAAGTTATTATTGGATAAGTCTTATCCAACGGATAACATTTATTGGATAACTGCATCAATTTTATCCATTGGATTAGACTTATCCAGTGGATAGTGCTATCACCTTTCGTGCAACCAAGGCCTGTAATGTAATCGCATACTTCTGTCGCCGTTATTAGCCAATCAGCTTTCAATGCATTTGGCAAGACATTATGTTGTTTTAGGTAGAGAGAAGTATGAGAATATATTAAAAGTGGTCACAGTTTAAAGCCTGTAAGGTGCAACATTGCATGCAATATTGCCAGCAATCCCATGATTTCATACCTCTGCAGGCACATGCTGCAATCATATTGGCAGCAGTATTGCGTGTACTGTGTTTTATTGCTGTAACCATGATAGAAAATCTAGTAAATAATATAATAATGCTAATAATAATTGATGAGTCATTATTTGATGCTCATAATACTAATAACTTAAGTTGATACTTATAAACCAATAGTGAACGTGAGGATGATCGTAAAAAACATTTAATATAATAGTGTAATAATCATGGATGAATAAAAAAAATAATGCTAAAATAATGCTTGTTTGATAAGTTATAATTTTCGAAACAAAAAACCAGCTGCAAAGAAGGCTAACCAATGATAGGTACAATACATTTATGACATCAGATATTGTTCAACTAGATGACTGGTAGGCACGGACTTGGGCTACCTGTATAAACATGTGTTCCATGTAACCACCAGGGCCCGTGGAGCAAGCTTAAGTGGTGGGGCTAAAACTTTTCTTCCGTACAAGGGTCACAATGATGATACCATTTTTTTTTTATTCCTTAAAATGTTTACTACCTGTGGACAAAAAAGTGGTGGAACTATAGCCCCAGCCCCTCCACAGCATGCAAAGTCTGCTGGGAAATATTGAGCAAGACACTGTCTGCAGATTTACTGGGTAGCCCAAGTTATAATAGAGAGCTTACAGTAAGCAGCAGACGTTTTTTGTCAACACGGACTGCAGCACGCACACTGATGTATGATGTTCGAAACGACCATTGACATCCATGACATCCAATCTATGATGGCACTTCACCTGTTTTCACATAGTAGATTGCTGTCACTGACGTCAACGGTCGTTTCGAACATCATTCTTCAGTGCGTGCGCCGTCCATGTTGACAAAAATGTCTGCTGCTTAAGTTCTCTATTATCAGTATTGGCTCATCAGCCATTTGCTGCAATACTTCAGTTTGTCAAACCGTGCAGTTTGTAAAAGTTAGAAATATATATATGTACATATTTTAGCATGTTCTTATCGTTGTTTAGCAAATAGTAATTGGGGTTCAATGATTGAAAATATATCACTATGCGATTCAATTTTGATTCAACATACAAATAAATGATTCTTTCAAATAATAAGCTGTTATGTAAACATCATTTTAAAACTCATTATAATAGAGTACCGAAGTGTGACGTCACGAAAACAATAATTTTCGCTTTATCAACTTTCGATCCACGATTTCGAAAGAACATCAATAAAGAAGCTTACATGCCAAATTTGAGAGCAATCGGTTAAATAGCGGCTGAGATATGGCCAGTTGAATATATAATTTCCCCACACAAATCACTGTTATTTCGGTCTGGATCATAATTTTATTTTTATGACGTCATCACTCTTATTCATGAGCAATTGGTCCAACCAGGTTTGTCCAATCAGTCAAATGCATGGATCTTTATACTCGGTAAAGACACTGATTAAGGTGATTCCCTTGAAATAGAAGCAAATCCTAGAATTTTCTATAACTTGGCATGGTGATACATTACGGTATTGAGTTTCAAAAAATGCACTAAAAACAGGGGGTCACCGCGCTCATTTTTGCGCTACACTGCTTTGAAATTATGGTATTTTAGGTCTTTCAGTCGAGTCTCGCGTGACATCGGGATCGGGTAAATAATTTTCCACAACTTAAAAGACAAACTATTAATAATGAACTAAAGTGGTTGCTATAGCTTTTGTATCTCTAGCCTACCGTCTGATAGTAAGAAAATGCTCGAATTTTGCATAGTTGTCGAAAAATAGAACAAAAAACACAGATGTTCGAACCACTGAGAGGGTCTAAAAATCGATACGCCGTATGCTTTCATTCAATTTTTTTAATGTTTGAAATCCTAACTTTTTTTAATACTTTGCTATATACTAGAGAACTATAGTGTGATGAAAGTTATTGAATAAAAAATGGGGGTCACCGTGCTCGTTTTCGATTTATTTTGAGAAAACTTCAGTTACACTTGAAATATGTAACGATTTCCAATGGTCTCCAATGTGCGCGAGCTCGATGGCGTAAGTTAGCGTGCGCTCGTCAACTAAAATTTTATTCAGAATCGTGCGCAGTAGAGCGTGCGCAATGTAATTCAAGGGAATCACCTTAATATAACATCAGTGTCTATATCACACTGTTATATTGCCTGTGTTCTTTGCCGATATAACATGGCCACCTGTTCTATAATAGGTGGATAGCCGCCAGCCGTTTCTTTTATTTTCTATTGCGAGTAAGAGTTAATTACCGAGAATGGAGGCAATAAGTCATATGGCCCTCGGGATGCATAGGCTTATTGCTGACGTTCAAGGTAATTAATTATCTGATTGAGTTGAGAAGGTTTTCACACAAAAACTAGTTCCAAAGGACATCATTAATCAGATTATTGTTCCTTGATTCCCATGAGGGAATACTAAACAAATGCTTTTCAATTCTGTATACTGTAATATTGTTACTGCGAAAATCCTTGTATCGCGACCTTTCGTTTTGTAAACTTCAATTGGATTTTGGATTTTTCTGTTCCGCCAATATATTTTTTGCACTAATTAGTACTAAATACAATACAAAACAATAGAAATGTCACTATTTAGTACTTTAAATAATGATGTTTATGCTGAACAGTAACTTTGTACTCAAGAAATGGACATATATAGTAGTGATTGTCAGAACAGAAAAACCCAAAATCCAACAGAAGTTTTCAAAATGAAAGGTTGCGCGCGATACAAGGATTTTCACTGTAATGAGCTTCATCAAGAGGTAAAACCAATTTTTGCCCAACTAATTCCATCAGATAGCTATGTAGTATACAGTGTAAAGTGTTGTGTAGAAAGGCTTTGGGTTCGATTCCAGGTTCATTCATTTATCAAAATATTTTTTTCTTCATAAAAAGCTTGTAGTAGAAAATTCTAAGTTTAATACCCACATAGAGATGACCAAGGGAAGAATAGAACGAGGTGGGTCACGGGTCACACTCCATATCGTTCACCACCAAATACCCCCCCCCCCCCCCCTCAAACATATAGATTTAAAGAGAAGACCCAGAGGGGGGGGGGGGGGGAGGTCACAGGCACCCTGTGAGGTAATCGGTATCCATGTGAGGCACCTTGTGACCTCCCCCTGCCTACGCCCCTGGTTAACAGTCATCGCTACACTATCACTTGTGAGCTTTGCACTTGATTTCTGAGAAGTCTTGAAAATAAAGTGACGGCTTGCATGCAGTTCTGGGGGAGGGTACTTGCTCTGGGTTTTGATAGGCATGCAGTCCTGGGGGAGGGTACTTGCTCTTGGTTTTGATAGGGGTGTCCCACTGGAGTCTGTAAACCCTGACCCTCCTATCTAAGACAACAACATTTTGCTTTGCACAAAATTGTTGGGCTCGCACGTGCACACTGAATTGTTCATTCGACGGTATCCATGGAGATTTGGTCTTGATTCGTGCCAGGTCAATATTTGAATAATAGGTGCCTCGATGCAGCATGTCTAACAATAGTTCCCATTGTTATTCAAATATTGCTATCTTGTGCTTTTGCTGTTTTCTGAAACTACTACTAGTGTAAACTACTACTAGTGTTGTTTTACGTCCATCTTTTTATCTCTTCGATATGGAGCTGGGCGAGGAAAACTCGGACGTTCAAGTAGAGGTTCAAGTAAACGCTACTCTCTGTCATCAAGTTGATCTATCAGAATAGCAACTGCATTGCACTTCCGTGTTTTCCATCGTTTATAGTACTCGTCCAGCTCCATTCTTATCGAAGCAATAAAATGGCAGACGTAAACACTAGTAGTTTCGCAAAGAGTTATTTATGGGCAATTATCGATACCAGAGTCCACTGTGATATCATTTGCAAAACATGTGCTCCATTTGCACTGGCCTTAATACACCTTAGTAGACACTAATTCCATTGTTTTCTTTTGTTTGGTATTGACTATTAGATTTTGTTTCACGGGTTAAGAAAATTCTGTTAAAGATGACCTCTACACATTAGCTTATATATTTGTATGCCCATCAAACATACAATACATATATTTACGTTGTTTTATTTTGGTGAAGTTATTTACAGTGCCTTCAAAGTGAAATTAAAACCACCAGCAGAATATCATAATGTCATTTAACCAGTTACACTAATATTATTTCATTGTTATAAATCTGTATTTGTACCAGGGATTAAAGTATGTAATGTACTCCACACTTGCTGGTATTCAATGTGCTACTGACCAAATTCAATTCTTGCTGGTGTAAAATAAAATAAAAATAATTTATCCATTCAAGTAGTTCTAATGTCAAATATACATGACAAAGTATAAAAAGTTATCAGTACTGATTTATACAAAGTTATGCTTTATCCAATTTCGTAACCATAGCATAGATGCCTTACTTAGATGGCTTAAGTTCAATGTTGTAGTTCTCTAAATTCACTACTTTTCTTAGCCTATAACTGAACTATATATTTCTTCATGGGATAAACATTTGCTACATACTACTATGTACATGTACATTTTAATAATTAAAATTGAACTCTCTTTGAATAATCACACAAAAGAACCCATCTTTCCATCTACAACTAGCAAACTGCTGCGACATTTGTTACTAGGGTTGATGCCAATGTTCTCTAAACCATCCTGAAACAGAAGACAACAGAAATGTTACTTGTAGTACCATGATATCAGCTTACTTATGGACCTGTATACATGTATATATATACTTGTTATTATAAACTATGGTAGAACCCAAAATAGAGTGTATTTTGTGCCACATGAGTTGCATGAGATTATATTGCATATTTATCAGCTATTTTTTTGGTTCAGGTAATTGGGAAACCACACCCATGGTTAGTTAGCAACTCCTTTGGAGAATTACATTTTGTACGTCTGCAATAGCCAGTGATAATACCATATAAAATCCAATCACAGGCTACTGATGAGGGCTGTGTATTCCACTAATAAAATCATCAAAGACCCTCCAACCTCTTCCCCATCATTAGTGGAAATTAGAGAATATAAGCACAAGCATTATAATGAATTTTGTTTTTACATTTCTTGTACTTCTGCTTGTGTCGGGTGTTTCTGCTTTCAATGTTCGTGAGTACTAGCTAAATAGGAGTCCATTATTAGTGGTTACAGGGTTAGCTGGCACAATGTGGATATTGATTATAACAATCATGTGTCTGACAATGTCTTAACATACATGAATTGCCAACGAAAGTCTGACATTGTGGTATTCATAGGTGCAACTTAGAATTCTGAAAAGTGCAAAAATTATGAAATCCAATTATAATATAATAATAATAATATCGTTATTAAATAAAAATATTTTAGCCTGCAGCAGCATGCTGATGTGTTGCCCCTCCCCTCCCTCAGAGAACAATAACAGGGAGAATTCAACTAATACGATTAGTGGGGATGGTAAAACCGTGTTGTAGAAGCGTGAAAAACTCGTTGTTGTCGTGTTTCACTGCGAGAGAAAAACTTTTGGAGTACGATTTTGAGTGAGGCTTTTGACTAAATATTTCGGTCCACAGAATACTCAAAAATGATACTACAAAGTGTTTTCTTGTATGAAGAATTAAAGTACATGTTTGTTTGAAATCTAAATTTTGAATTTGCGCAGAGTGACAACAAGTTATTTACACTTCTGTAGCAATCAGCTCCCTTGCATCAAAGGTGTATAGCGCTAGGCTCTTCATCCACAGGGAATACCAACTACAATGTATGAATATTAATGTGGCATATTTACACTTCTGTATAAGTCCATATTAATTGGATAACTGTATCAGTTTTATCCTTTGGAAAAGATTTATCTGGTGGATAGCGCTATTCACCTTTCGTGCAACTGGGGCCTGGTTGACGTCGCCAGTGTAGATTTTGTAAATCTTATGCCGTGTTCACACTTGAGCGCTCTACCAAGGTACAAATCAGAAAACTATTGTTTGTTGTGTGGTGACCGCTCAACAACAATAGTTTTCTGATTTGTACCTTGGTAGAGCGCTCAAGTTAAACACGGCATTAAACTCCCTAATATTATCGAATTCATGAATAATTAATAAGGGAAATACAATAGAAATCATAAGCGTAGCAGACATCTGTAAATCGGCAAGAGATTTGTCCGCATTTGCAAATTATGCACAAATTAGCCACTACCAAATCGAGCAGGGGACTGGGAATGAGTTTATTAGAATTAATGTAATTACGAAATTAAGTTCATGACATGAAAGATGAAAGAGCATGTTGAAATTAGCATCTGTGCAAAGTTTGAAGTGATTTGGAAGAATTCTGTCGGAATTATAAACTTTTGAAATTGTGTTGTCCAGCCAAAATTTTACAGTGAATGTACATGTATGGTTTGGATGGACAACGTCAAAAATGTACAGAGTTTGTATGGGGAAATAGACATCTTTGATGCCCTCAAACATCGTCAATATTAAGCCGAAGTTCACCAAACTTTGCAGGCTAGCTAAGTTTGATCTGCTCTCTCAGAAAATGATGCCCATTTTTGCTAGTTTTTTATTGAATTAGTTTTACGGACTTGGTACCAGTCCCCTGCTCGATTTGGAAGTGGCTAATACCAAAGAGAATGCAACCATTTTTAATTCCACAGGTTTTTCTCTGGATTGAGGAGTACAGCTGCAGTGTCTATAAAAGAACTGGAAACTGAAGACTGTATTGAGCTATTGATATTGTCTTCCTATTTCATGTTTGCTACAAATCAGACAATCTGCCAGGGGATTGAAGTAGGATGATTATTGCTGCATTATTTGTTACAAACTTACTGCAAAGTCATTGTAATCCATGCAAGACAAGAGAGACACATTCCTGACACTTGTTGTCTTTGATCCAGTAACCATAGCGATGGATCCATTGAGTGTTTTCTTGCCTTTTGGACTGAACATAACATATGAATTCTCACCAAGAACTTGACGCTTTGCTTTAAGTCTAGCTGAAGCACGTTTCGGTGTCTAGAGAATCGCAACAATACCCACAATCAGCATTATAAACATGAGAAGCAATCCTTTAGAACCTGGCATAGCTACAAATGTATAACGGTGCACAAACAGTGCAACATTGTTATTTTTTATTTTTAGTGCAACATAAATCTGCAATTATTGTTGTGGACAAGCTTATTGAAGTACATGTACATGTACAATCAGTGAGATCCTACTTCTGCAATATTGCGTGCAACACATTGCAGAGGTGGACACACAGTCTGAAATCATGTGAACGCTGGCAATGTTGCACCTTATCCCACCTCCACTTACCACTTTTGCCCTATTTACAAGTCGACTGACTTTGCTTTGTTTCTTGGTGGTGCTTCCAATTGGTGGTAAACCAGCTGCCCTCGTAAACTTTGGAGATTGAAATGCTGACATTCCAAATTTGCTTGGTGTAGCAGTGGTATCAGTCTAAATTATAGCACAAAAATGTTTTATTTGATTGACGACAATCTACTCTGTCATCTCCATCACTATCGTTAAGGCCCAGACACACGGTGCAACTTTTCTTGCAACGTTGTGCACAACAGTTGTAGAAGTACTGTAGGATCGAGTTCTACTTCTGCAACTGTTGCATGATTCGTGTGACACCCCAAAAAACCTTGTTGCACGCAATGTTGCAAGAAAAGTTACATCGTGTGTCTGGGCCTTTATAGATAATAACCATAACAACCCTGCATTTAAATTTGCATTTTTGCATATTATAAATTTTTTGAAAAATCTGTTCATAAGTAAGAATTTATGCATATCTTTCTACTGAAAAGGAACATTCAAGTTTTTGTTTATAGGCTAAAACACATACATTTATAGGCTAAAACACATAAATTTATGTGTCCTGAGATATAAATGTACTATATGTGTAGGCTAAAACACATAAATTTATGTGTCCTGAGAAAATAATCAAAAATGGTGCTATTTTATTGCAAGTTTGAATAAATGAAAAACTACAAAACAGTCATTTTGAACATTGTACATGATGATGGAATAACTGAACTATTGTGCAGAGCACTACAATGGAGCGCTCCAAAAACCACTGGAATGAAATAGCCCTTTTTGAATGAGCAGACCTGTTAAATTCTAAAAACGTGTGCAATATGGAAACAATTTCAGCAAAATGCAAAAATGCAAATTTAAATGCAGGGTTGTTCATCTGAGAAACCTACGGCATGGAGTTACGGTCGTGGTGCAAAATCATTCTGGATCAACCAATCAGAATGCTTCGACACGGTGCAGTCACTGCACTGTCACCGCACAAACTACTTCCCACTCATACAAAAATTACTCTATATCTATATCATCATTTTAATTTACTTACTCGTTTTTGTTTGGTAGGTGTTTTTGATGGTGTTCCAATAAATCTTCTGTAATTTATAAAAATAAATAGTTCTCAATTATAATTATGATATTATCAATTGAAAATTACATGTAAAAATAACTGTCTTATTGGTAGTGCTGTTTACACACATTCCTCACTTAACTTCCTCTATATGTCTACAGATAATCTCTTACCTCTTTGTTGGTGTGACTGGATTGCTGCCATATAATAATTCCTTTTTCATGATATCTTGATTTCGTTTATGCTAAAAATGAAAAAAAGTTACTCAATTAAGAAATTCTAAAAAAATTCAAGTTGTGTCAAAAAACATGCCCACATGTGAAATTATCAAAATATGTACCCTTTCCAACTTGATTTGCTCTTTTTGAAGCTTCATATTTTCCCATTGTTCTTCCATCAGTTCGATGAACTGTTTTCCATGGATCAAAAACTTCTGTTCATTTTCAGCCTCCCACTTTGTAACCTCTTCTCTGAGTTCTTTTTCCAACTGTAGCAGAAATTGAATACACATCACATGTATCATCAAATCTAATGCAACTATCGTGCAGAGCACTACAACGGAGCGCTGGACAAAAACCACTGGATCCTTGAGCACGAGCACTGTGATTGAGAGGCCTATACAGTGTACATGTATACATGTTCACATAGTAGATTCAACTGACAAAGGTACCCCACGGCACAGTTGTCAGTTGCTGGCTTGTAATGAAATGCCTTGGTGTTATTATTGAGTTATTGAAATGTATTTCCTCGATTAAGCGCCCTGGGTGCTTATTTCAATTTTTGTGATCAAGGGGGGCGCTTAAACAAGGGGGGTGCTTAATCGAGGGGGGAGGGGGCGCTTCATATAAAAACGTGATTTGAACTCGGAAACATAACTTTAATAATATGGTAGTACATAAAGGAACATGCCGTAACTGTAATAAAACGCAAGTTGTATGCCATAATATTCATGTAATTCTTACTGTCCATATTTCTTAGGGGAGGGGGGCGCTTAATCGAGGGGGGGGGGGGGGGGCGCTTATTTCAAATTTTGTGGGTAAGGGGGCGCTTAATCGAGGGGGGGGGGGGGGGGGGGGTAATCGAGGGCGGGCGCTTAATCTAGGAAATACTATACTTTTTACTTGGTAGTATATAAGAGTATTATTAGACAGTACATTTTACCTTCGGCAATTCTTTCTCAATTATTTTTCTTGCCCTGCATTCTTTGAGTAAAGCACCCCCTCTGTTGGAGAATCGGTTAACGTCATTCTGTTTCACCTGTGGAATGAGATGTATATCATTCAATTATTTAATGGTCTTTATTTATGGCATGTTAGGCACCCTTAAAAAATTATTTTGGTGTTAGTAGTCAGACAACATGTATGAAATATTAACAGACTGTTAGGAAATATGCAGTCAAAGTTCTCTCTAGGCAGACTCCTCAAAAGATGGACAACTTTGTCTGGTCTGCTGCACTGTTTTACAAGAAATAAACTTGTACTAGATCTCCAAGATGGACACTTCTCTAGGTTGAACGGCAAAAGTTGGCATAGAGGGTGTCTGGCTTAGAGAGAGTTGACTGTAATACCAACATTCAGCATGCAAAGGAGGATCCTGTTCCACAAAACTTGTCTTTTTTCAGTTCAACTTAGTACCGGTATGTAGTACATGTCTACATATGTAGAACACTATTTTCTTTGCACACTGCATATTTGGGACAAGCTCATAATTTGACTAAATAGTTTTCATAATAGTTTCTGAAATTCTTAATTTTTTTTTGTTGAAATTCATATAAAAGTACAGAGTACACGTATGTAATTTTGTATATAAAAGTACAGTATTATAATATGACGACAACATCAAAAGTGGATGGTTAAGAAACTCTTGCCTTATTGACACCAGTCTGTGACATGCGGTACACGATTCATGAAAGAAATGAAATGAAGGAAGTTACAGCTGGGCAGAAACTGCACCAGGACTGTAACAACTGTAATAACAATGGAAATAAATGGTGAAGTTTTGACTCTTGGATAATCACAGTCCATGGTACATGTATATAGAGTTGCTGTTACTGCATCACCAGGTCCCAGTTGATAGTACTATTGACTCTAATATAACTCTCTAATATAATTTTATTATACTGTCTGCTGTCATAATTCTTAGCACGTTGAAGAATGCTGTACTGAGCTTCATTAATTATTCTTATTAACAAACCAATATTATAGCAAGCAAATTAACTCCAGTGGAATGTGCTGTAACATTGTATTGACATTTTAAATATTTTATGTATAAAGCAATCCAAATAAGTGACTTATTACTTATATACATGTATAATTAAATGTTAGAGATAATCAGATTGTATTCAAAGACTAAATACTATAGTGTTTGGATTTCTTTACCTCATATTCCTCCATCTTTGCAAACATGGTCGTCCTCTTCTCCACCATCTTGAATAGATGTTTGTTTTGTTCATAGTAGCTCTTCATTACTTCAACTTGGTGTTCATGCATAGTAAGCAGCTCTTCAGTATAGTTGGCTGCAGTGTAAAAAATACAATATGTTTTATTATCGCTACAATATGTTTTATTATGCTACAGTGGCTGGCCATTTCATGTTTTTTTTTTTTTGCATTTTCAAGTAGCCTTACATCTTCTTTGCAGCTGCTATCAGAGTCATTGTGGAACACTTCCGATGTGTCGCACGACAACCCTGATCATTGCTACCATGGTGACTACACAACTAACATTATTTAGTCTGCATTTCAGCTGCCTGCACTAGACAAAGTGACATTGACTAAAGGTGGCTGAAATTAAGGCCAGACAATCTACCACTAACTTACTGTCATTTATTGGTGAGAAACTGTCCCTCTGTGCTGCTCCATAGTAACACTTCTCCCAGAGGCTTATTAGCTCTTTTCTATAAAAACACAACAAAAATTAATACTAGATAGTTTGGATTTATTTTAATGTACAGTATGGTTTCAGTCTGTAACATGCACAGTCAGGAAAAGCTAGCACCACATTTCCTAATCTCAGCAAGAAGACAAGTTTGTTTCAAGACTCTTCAAAGAGATTTATTAGCCACTTTAGAAACGAGTGGAGGACTGGGAACGAGTTTTAAGAATTAATCTAATTAAAAAATGAACCCCATCACAAGAAAGAGCATATCAGAATTAGTAAGTTTTAGAGCAACTGAACTGCAGACATTTAAAAACTGCAAAAATTACAAAGAAATGTATGGTTACTCGGGACAAGCTATACATTTCTTTGTAATTTTTTGCGATTTTTGGAAAGCTGTTACTCGTTCAATATCTAACAAAACCTTTTGAAACTTTGTAATAATGCTAATTCTGATATGCTCTTTCTTGTGATGAGGTTCATTTTTTAATTAGATTAATTCTCAAAACTCGTTCCCAGTCCTTTACTCGTTTCTAAAGTGGCTAATTGTGACTCACCTCAGTCCTTCAATGAACTTTTGCATGTGTTGAAGCTTCAGGGCCTCTAATCGTTGTTTTTCTTCCTTGAACTGCAAATGGCAGTAATAAACAATGTATAGTTATTCACAAAACTTGGCATCACATAATGAATGTGTTATACTTACAGCAGTAAGAGTGGAAGGCTTGAATCCATGCCATCGTGCAAGGAATGGCTTGTAGTTATTTTCAGGTACCTCAAGTTTAGTCCAAAGTGACTGGACGTTATCACGAAGTTGTTTTGCAGTGACCATGTTGATTGTCTTTTGGTGATCCAGCTGCAGAAAGCATTTGTTATGATGCATGTTACAATGTAGTCTACATGTTTTTGTACAATATAATTAGAATAAATGGCAATTAAAATGGACATGCATGCATGCATTTGTTGTAATGAGGCTCACCTCAAGTTCCAATACTTTCAAGGTTTCTAAATTAGCAGCAGACAATACAAAATTACTATCCGCATCACTCGCAACAATCTCTTTTTCAAGTGTAGTCTTTGGTGTGTCTTCAAGTTCTCTCCATAACTCTGTCACTGTCGACTTCATCTTCTTAAATTGTTCTGATCGTTTGACCTAAATGATTGCATGATAAGTTACCTTGTAAGGTTTGTAAAGTTATAAGTGAATGTACATATATACGGTATGTGTGTGTAAATTCACTCTCTCTAAGATGGACAGCAAATGTAATAGTCCAGCTTAGAGAGCTTATTGTTTATTCTTACCAAGTGGTAGCCATATACTAACATTGTATTAGTACTTGAGTGGATAGCACTATCCATTGGATAACCTTATCCAGTGCAGGATAAGCTGATGCTATTATCCACTGGATAATGATAGTCCAACAGATAGTGCTATCCAGGTTACGAACAAACTGGCCAGATATATGAAGATATATTCTGTGGTATACACATTATACGCACATATAATTTTACTACAAAAGGTACAACATTTACCAGTTCTTTTTGAACATAATCGATATTAGCCTGAAGTTCTCTGAGTTGCTCTTTGTTAGGTATAACAACTTGTTGCCCAAAATTGTGCACTGGAAGACACAATCGTTTGCACAGTATCTCTTCCTGATCGCGTAGTGCTTTGAGAACCTTGGTCCTCTCATGTTTCTCCTAAAAATAATAGAATTAAAATACATGCAATTAGATTTAGAAAGTTCAACGATGAGCTACAGTACTGATCAGTGCAGCAAAGGGAGACCTTGCTTTTATTATGTGCTCACCAATTTTAGTTCATCCACTTTCATCCTGAGATCATTTTCCAGTTTTAGGATCGAGATGCCTTGTTGGAACTGCAGTGGAAAAACAGGGAATATAAATATATGAAATCAATTAACTAACAGCTATATATATATATATATAATCGGTTGGAACCTCAATGATGTACATTAAAAATGTTCCAATAGATTTTTAAACTAGAAAATTTTAATTTTTTTTTTTTGACCCTCCCAATATTTCTAAACTACAATGCTTACCGTTGGGCATTCAATCCCTAACTCTTCAGATAACTTCTTCACATCATCTCTGCAAGTTTTGACGTTCCGAAGTAGCGTTTTTTTCAAATCCTGTTCCTCTTCCACCATTTGTTGCAGGAGCGTTTGGAGGTGTTTCAAAACCACTTGTGTCCTCTCTTCTTTCTGCTCATCTGAAATACCAATCTCGTCCCAGATCTTCTGTAGACCTCCCAAGGAATTCTCCAAGCATACGACCAGTTCGTTCTTTATCATTTGGACACTGTCTTCTTTGAACGATTCTTCGATTGTAGCTAGTGGTCTAGAGTATCGAACAAGACGGTATCAACAAGACGCGTTGAACACAAACTGACAAAGACTGATAACTGTGACAGTACTTTTAAAAACGTTCCCTGCTAACAGAGTGCCCTTTCATTTCTGTACTCTGTTAGTAGGGATTTGAAGCTTTTCTCAGCTTAAATTAATCATGAACAAAGTTCTGTTTGAAAGAGTAAACTAAGCTTATATTTAATATGAAGTTACTTTTTCAACAGTTGAATGTCTCGTTGTCAGACGCATTCCATTCATCGACTTATTGAAGACAAATTTTAACCCAAATAAACAGGAATTTAACTCGAAAAAAACCCGCTGAATCACGTAAAACTACTTCTACTTACGCTATGGGATCCATTTTGTGTTAAAATCAGTCTTTTTCAGCTCCCAAATGTCATAAATAAAGCCAACAGTTAAAAATCTTGCCACCCAATCTTCGACTTTTGAAAATCCCGCACAACGGTTATTAGACACGTGACTTTCCTCTCTTTTGATTGGCGGACAATTTCTATACTTACTAGGGAGGGGGAAGGTATTTTTTCAAATAATTTTTAGAGCCAGCGGTTTCTCTTGTTAGTGTGTGTTACGAAATCACGGAAAACAAAATGGCGGCGCCCACACGTGCAAATTTGTTGTTTTAAAATTTCTTAAATAATACTTTGTAAAGGGACTATTTCTTGTTGTAAAGGATGGGTAAGATAAAGAAATCTATAATAGCTGCAAAGAGAGCTTCAAAGAAAGCACAGCGCCAGGAAACAGTGGCCAATAATCCGTTTGAAGTCCGCGTAAACAAGAGAAAGTATGAGATTCTTGGTCGAAAGATGAAACACGACAGAGGTTTGCCTGGAGTGTCCCGGTCTAAAGCTATACAAAAGGTAACTACATTGTTTCATAACTAAGTGATTAGTTAATTTCATGATCTAGTTGACTCAATCGGTTCCTCATTGGACAAGGTCAAGGGTTTACATGTACATGTAGTTGCCTTTGATTACATATATTATACACATAACTTACATGTACTTAAAATGTATGACGTTTTGTCTGTCTCTTTGAAAAATATCAAAGGCAACTATAAAACCTATGGCCATGATAATGCATACATTGTACATGCATATCAGTCCAGACAATATTTTGAGCAGTAGGCAGCAAGAGCCATTTGTCCATTTTGCTGTTTTATTGTTTGAAGTCATGACATTTCTGTTGCACCAATGTTTGTGATGCAATTAAATCCTTATTATTGTCATACAGAGACAAAAGACATTGTTGATGGAGTACAAGAAGAGAAACAAGGTATGCACAAGACTTGCACGGATCTGTATAGATTATGTAGTAAATTATGATCCTGTTTGCTGACAAATATTTTGATTTTAAATATTAATATTTTACGCCAGATAGAATTTAAATAAGGGGGGAGGGGTTGGGGAAATCAGGTGGGGCTTTGGGTTTGGGTATGGGTGTAGATTTTAGGTAGATAGGTGTCCTCAATTAGTTTAGGTAATTTGACACGTTAATAAAGGTTATTATTATTATTATTATTATTATTCAGGCAAATGTTTTTATTGACAAGCGATTTGGTGAAAATGACAGTGAGATGACCATAGAAGACAAGTTATTAAAGAGATTTGCCATTGAAAAACAGGTAAATAAGAAATCCATTTTATTTCACCACCAGTACTACCACTACACATTTGAAATCCTAATTCATCACTGTCATGTGCCATAATTTTTTCACAGTCACAGTGATAGGGAAGGACGTGCGCCATGCGCCATTGGCACGTTTTTAGATCGTAAGGCGCAAAAAAATATTTTCTTTGGGGCCTTAGGGGCGCATTACAATTTCAAAAAAAAGTGGGTCTTCGTTTCGGAGATATTTTGCCGTAAAAATCGAAAATTTGGCCGCCATTTTGAATTCCCAGGGGAGACTGGGTACTATAATGAGAGTTCGTTTCTTTAAAAAACGCTGCTTTTTGCGCTTTTCAACATCAAAAAGCAGTTGAAAATCGAAAACATGTTCAGAAAGCTATTTTAGATATCAAAAAAGGAAAACATGGATACTATTTTGAAAAAAAAGTTTTTTGGCCATTTTGACTTGCGGTTTTAAGAGCGCGCGCGATTGTGCACAATAAGACTAATTAAATAACAACACTAAAATAGCCCATTATTTTTGAGTGATGGCCACTTTAGAAAATTTATGGCCCATAAATGTAGCAATTGATGGGCCATTGGCCCACCACTGTTTTCAGCCTTCCCAATCACTGAGTCATACGAAATCTGCTCTATCATCATAGTCCAGTCAATCTACGGATTTTTTGGGGTCCAGATCAAACTAATTGCAATAGAATGTTTTTCACTGTTAAGATATCAAGAGAGGTGACCTAAGTAACATACTAAAAATCCCAAAAAATCCCTTCGGTGGAACATCCCGAAAATTGGAATTAAAGATATTGATGTTTTACCACAGGGTTCCCGCACCATGAAAAAAACAGCCAAGCTGTTGTTTGAGGTCAAACAAATTGCAATAGAAATAATTTTACTTCCATATGATAGAGAGGAGTGACCTAAATAACATATTGAAAATCCCACAAAATCCCATAGAAGAAACATCCCAAAATTTGAATTAAATATTTTCATGCCACACCACAGGGTTCCCACATCATAAAAATGTAATATCCCACAAAATATATTCTTTCGAAATGATTTTCGAAGTTTTTCAGATTACAAGTGTCTGAGAATGATAAAACTAGTTTGACAACTTTGATATTGGTCTTTTTGAGTAAAAACAAACAGGAGTTTTAGGGAGGAGGGGGAGGGAATTAACTGGTAAACTCTTATAAATAACCACAAATTGGCTTTTGAAATCATGTTTCTGGTCGTTTTATTCGAAATTTAAAATACTACTCATTTGGGGTAGTTCAGTGTTAGCTTATAATTATCAAAATTAGAACGCCGAATCATGCAAATTGGCATCTGCCCTCAGCTTGCACATTCATGGATTATTATTAAAATATTGCGCAATTGAATGTCATCTTCAGCGATCAAGTTGGGCGTCAACGAGTTCAGGTAACTTTATACCCCTGCCACATTCCACATGCAGGAGAACAATCTAGTACATGTACATCTCAGGGTTCTGCATGCAATCGCATTTGACCTCGGATCATCTCCAAGGCCTGGACTTGGGTGCTGGTGGCGGGTTAGTTCTAATCAGAAGAAGCTTAATTTTCATTAGACAGTTACCATTCCCACCCTGGACACTCGCACTGATGTTAGTTCTTGATTACCCTTCCACTACTGAACCTGATAGTACACCTTCTTGTTGTGGTATGCTGCCACTGATGATGTATGCAGGAAAGGATTTTTTTTGCTGTAAAAAGGATGACGGGCCTGCAGTAAACTAACCGCATTCTCAGTTTCAGGCTTTTCGGGGGGAGAGAAGGTGGAAAAGGGAATGAAGAGGCGCGGGAAGGAGAGAGGTAGGTAGGGCCTGATACTCAGGTTACATTCTGACAGAAGTGTGTGTACCTCAAGGAATCAATCTACATGTATCTTCAGATGTTCCACCATAAAGAGAGACAAGTGCATTTTCTATCGCATTTATGGCATTCTTTTGTGTGGACTCGTAAAATCGGCAGCTTGTCAGAAAAAAAAACACACTGAAACTTCTTCAGAGCGCAGCTGATTTGCGTATTCCATGCACACATGATGTTGTCACACTGAGCACTGCATGCAAAATGTTTGTGCATACAGTTTCCGTTCCCAAGGCGCACTTTGCTTGCTTGATGTCAGGACACACCACATGATTAGCAATTTGTGCATCAAGTTAAGTGCGGAAACACCGCAGAATGAGGAGATCCGTGACAACACCAATCAGTGCTGTAGTCAGTCGTGCTAGTTTTCCCAAGAACGCAGATCGAGAGCACCTCGAACTTCTAGGGGGTCAGGGGTAGCCCCCCTGGAAATTTTGAAATATAGAGCCTTGGAAATACCATTTTCTTCCTTTTCCAGCGGACTTTCTCGCTACATAAATACATATAGCAAAATGCTGGCCATTCATTGTTATGCTTAACTAACTACAATAATTCATGCATGTATAATGACTGAGGATAAATACACTCTCTAAACGGTGCCATTTCCATGGGTTTTTGACTCAGTGAGTCGGCGAGTCCCGGGCGGCGAGTACAGCTAGTAGACAAATGTTAAATGCTGTAAACCGGTCTGATCTGGTCCTGACGCATAACGGCACACCCAAAAAAGCAATAGGACTGTTTGGAACAAAAACGTACGTTTAATTATACTGCTAGGATATTACGTACGGGATTATGCAAGTTACATTGCCACCGTGATAGTTGTAACTGTGCTAATGTGTTTATTTCGAGTAGCAGATTTATTTACATATAAGAGACGATTAAATACATTAGAGGCAAAGGCTCAAGCACCTTTCTTTTTTTCTGCGAATTTGACGATAACATCAAAGTTAATATCCTTGTGGTTGTGTATGTGCAAGATGGCGAATGAAGAAAGTTGTTCTCCCGTCATGGAGCTGCACAGTGAAGTCTTCAACAGCTTCATGGATGGAACTCCCGGGCTGCGCTCCGCAGTGCATGAAGACACTACATACATAAACTTAGCAGAGTTTTAACGGTCGGCTACATAGATTCCTGGATAGTAGGCTGGATTAATTGGCTAGTCTAGTGTCTCAGTCTACTAGGGTCTGTAGTGATCACCTCTGAACATCCACCGGTGCCTCCATCTTAATTGTTACTGTTCATCTAATCTCCTCCCGATTCGTTCCCATGCCGACCCAATATAACTGTAAATGGATTGAAATGTTCACATACAGGAGTCATAACTGAAGTTTTGCTTTGTCGTAAACATTTCCAAAGGGACAGTTTCAGTTTCAGGCAATTTTTAAGGTTTAAAGCAAGTTAGTTCATGCACACAACAGTGTTTATAACATCTTTAACGGCTCCTAAACCGTGTAATCACGCGGGATGTATTTGGACTCGAAAATACTGTTATTTGGACGCGAAGAGCGTGCGTCATATAATAAAAGCCTTTGGAGATGACAAATGAATAACTTTAATAACGAATTGATTTGATATGAAAATAATTGAAATATAAACAATAATAGTTAAAAAATGAAAATCTCAAACAATTTTAGTACGCATTTGTGTACCACTTTGCGTATTGCTGTCTATGCCCGTGGTATAGTTTTGGACTGGAAACTGTCTAATGGAAAGCTTCTTCCGATTAGAACTGACCTGCATGTCCTGGCCTCGAGCTCCTCACTCTGAAGCCAGTGATCTGAGGTTATCAATTTCAAGAGCCAATTTGTGGTTATTTATAAGAGTTTACCATGCAGTTAATTCCCTAACCCTCCCTCCAAAAACTCCTGTTTGTTTTTACTCAAAAAGACCAATATCAAAGTTGTCAAACTTGTTTTATCGTTCTCAGACACTTGTATTCTGAAAAACTTCGAAAATCATTTCGAAAGAATATATTTTGTGGGATATTACATTTTTATGATGTGGGAACCCTGTGGTATGGCATGAAAATATTTAATTCAAATTTTGGGATGTTTCTTCTATGGGATTTTGTGGGATTTTCAATATGTTACTTAGGTCACTCCTCTCTATCATATGGAAGTAAAATTATTTCTGTTGCAATTTGTTTGACCTCAAACAACAGCTTGGCTGTTTTTTTCATGGTGCGGGAACCCTGTGGTAAAACATCAATATCTTTAATTACAATTTTCGAGATGTTCCACTGAAGGGATTTTTTGGGATTTTTAGTATGTTACTTAGGTCACCTCTCTTGATATCTTAACAGTGAAAAACATTCTATTGCAATTAGTTTGATCTCAAACCACAGATTGACTGGACTATCATGATTAGTGTCAACATTGTCATAATCAACATCACTAAGTTCATCTTTATCATTGTCATTTACAAGCAGGGACACTGGGAGCTTTACTCAGCTATTGTAATCTGTGTTTCTGCTATTTCACTCTGAATGCCATGAAATGTGTAGCTGCTCTACTGCCATTGTGGGTACCAGCTATTCATAATTGTCCCTGTTATTCTGAAGCTTTAACAAAAACACTGCTAGATTATTAGTTGATTACATCATCATCTTCATTACACCATTCTGGTACCACAAATATCACCCCACGATATCAATTCATTTCTTGTCATAGAAACACCATGAAAAGGCAGGCATTTACCATCTGGAGGAAGAAGAACTCACTCATCTTGGACAATCTCTTGGTGATGTTGATAGATTTGATGATGTTAGACTTAGTGATGATGAAGAAGATGAAAATGGTGAGTGAATATAATTGGTTCATCTATACTGTAGGTTTATACCTGATCAGGGCCGTAGCCGCCAGTTTTTGAGTGGTCCGGTTTTCAAAATCGTGGAAAAATATATATAATCACTCAAGACACACACCATCCCCCAACACCCTGTTTGATTCGAAAAAGTGGTCCAGTTGAAACCGGACCAACCGTACTGGCAGCTACGGCCCTGCTAATATGCATACACCTGAATTAGAGGGACTGAGGACATAGACAAACCTCTGGTAGTGACCACCCTCATATTAAGGTATCAGGGTACCCCAAAAACCTATCAAAAGACCGGTTTTGATTTTTTTTGACAATCAAATCTAATTGAATATTATCTCTCATTTCCAACAATCAGAATCTAAAAATATTTTTCCCTAAAAAGTTAGAATCAAAAAACGAATTTTGGATTTCATTTGTTGCAAAAAGATGTTGACAAGCAAGCTGTCAACAGCACTCACACAACAGACTTTCCAAAGATTCAGATGCGAAGAAAGTATCCAAAAATCGTAACTGCTCACTCAAAATATCCTTGAATAACGATGCCAAACCACTCACGGTCAAATTGTTCGTATTTCCCGCTAGCAGTAACTTTGTTTTCCTGCCATGTTGTGTTAGGTACTGTAAGGCGATCTTCTTTTGAATGCCATTCATATGTCATCAGGTATTGGATCACATATTTGTGGTGGATTATAGTCGCTTGTGCAAACAAAGCTGCCACTTGACTTGAAAAACAGTTTGGGCTTTTTCTCATAGAGCAAATTAACGAAAATACGGGTGTTATTTTGAGCTCCTAAACAAACAGGTTTTATTCGATTCAGCTGAGATTTTTAGAACTTCATCTCTGATTATCATTCTACAAAACCGCTTCTCCGATTTTTTATTTTTTATATTTAAATGATTTCATGAGTTATTAACTGATTAGTAAAAAACAATGTATTTTTAGCGTACCGAAAGTTTCGCGGCAGATAAAAAAGCAACGGGGAAACGTATCGATAAACGGAGACACGGTTTTGATAATTGATATCTCTAGAGTGCATAAAGATAATGATCTTGAATTTCCGATAAAATGCGGTTGTCTGGGACCTCGCCGTACAACGCTATATGAAAATTCGTTGATCTCGACTTATATTTAAAACGCGTATGTACTTTTTGTTAATAGACCATTAGTTGGAATCTCCATTTATTTAGCTTTCAGAAAATGTATACTTTATTGGGGTTTTAATGGACAGATTCTGTGTTAATGCGACTTGAATGCATACCGGTCGGTAGGGGTAACCTGATACCTTAAAGAGAAGGGGTGCTTGTACAATGTATGTCGAAGTAGAAGGTAGAGGTGCATGTTTTGCTGAAAACTTACATGTAATAGGCTAATGATTTGCATTGTCATGTTTGAACCAGACAATGTTGCAGAAACTCATTTTGGAGGCTTTTTGAAGAAGAAGATAGCAGACTGTAATGAGAATGAGGTATAAACATCAACACGATTGTTACAAATTAAATAAAAATATAAGTTGGGTCATTTTGCCATCTATTCTGAACATTACACCAGATACAGAAACTCCTGCTTGGCTTTGTGTACAGCATGAGCTGTCTAATCATTTTCATAATTTCAAGGAATAATATTTCTGTTTTGCAGGATTCTAAGCCAAAAACAAGAAAAGAAATCATGGAGGAAGTTGTTGCAAAAGCAAAGCTCAAAAAGGTACAGTTCAATCTCTACCTATAGTACTTGCGACTTTAAAATATAAGCTGATATGTTTTCTCTTCTATTTTCTGTTTTCTTTATAGCATGAAAGGCAAAAGGCGAAGGAAGAGAATACAAACATGACAGATTTATTGGATCAAGATTGGAAGGATATCAGAAATATAATGTCTTTTAGGGTAAGGAAACTGAATACTTTTAGTTCATCTTCCTTTCAGTTAAATCTTTTAAAACTAACCCAAACACATGTATGTACATGTAGCTCATCCAATGTAAAACCTTACCTTAACCCCTTCATGCCCAAGAGTGCCATATGGCACTCCTCCGTACCACCCCTCAAGTTACATGTACCAAGTCTGCCATTCGCACTCTACATAAGGTTGACTTTCAACCAATAAATCCCTAGCTTTCAGCTCAGTGTACATAGTCAATTTGCATTGGACAGGAGGGGTGGTACTACATGTCTGCCACCCTTGGGCGGGAGGGGTGGTACTACATGTCACCTTTAGACAAGAGGTGTGGTGGTACTACACACCCTTGGGCAGGAGGGGTGGTACTACATGTCTGTCACCCTTGGGCAGGAGGGGTGGTACTACATGTCTGCCACCTTTAGACAAGAGGTGTGGTACTACATGTATGTCACCCTTGGGCAGGAGGGGTGGTACTACATGTATAACACCCTTGGGCAGGAGGGGTGGTACTACATGTGTGCCACCCTTCGGCAGGGGGGAGGGGGTGGGGGGGAGGTACTACATGTCTTTCACCCTTGGGTGGGAGGGGTGTTACTACATGTCTGTCACCCTTGGGCAGGAGGTGTGGTACTACATGTCTGTCACCCTTGGGCAGGAGGGGTGGTACTACATGTTTGCCACCCTTGGACAGGAGGGGTGGTACTACATGTGTGCCACCCTTCGGCAGGGGGGAGGGGGAGGTGGTACTACATGTCTGTCACCCTTGGGCAGGAGGGGTGGTACTACATGTCTGTCACCCTTGGGCAGGAGGGGTGGTACTACATGTCTGCCACCTTTGGACAGGAGGGGTGGTGGTGGTGTGGTACTACATGTCTTTCACCCTTGGGTGGGAAGGGTGGTACTACATGTCTGTCACCCTTGGGCAGGAGGGGTGGTACTACATGTCTGTCACCCTTGGGTGAGAGGGGTGGTACTACATGTGTGTCACCCTTGGACAGGAGGGGTGGTACTACATGTCTGCCACCCTTCGGCAGGGGGAGGGGGGGGGGGGGGTACTACATGTCTGCCACCCTTGGGCAGGAGGGGTGGTACTACATGTCTGTCACCCTTGGGCAGGAGGGGTGGTACTACATGTCTACCACCCTTGGGCAGGAGGGGTGGTACTACATGTCTGCCACCTTTAGACAAGAGGTGTGGTACTACATGTATGTCACCCTTGGGCAGGAGGGGTGGTACTACATGTATAACACCCTTGGGCAGGAGGGGTGGTACTACATGTGTGCCACCCTTCGGCAGGGGGGGGGGGGGGGGGGGGGTACTACATGTCTTTCACCCTTGGGTGGGAGGGGTGTTACTACATGTCTGTCACCCTTGGGCAGGAGGTGTGGTACTACATGTCTGTCACCCTTGGGCAGGAGGGGTGGTACTACATGTTTGCCACCCTTGGGCAGGAGGGGTGGTACTACATGTCTGCCACCTTTGGGCAGGAGGGGTGGTGGTGGTACTACATGTCTTTCACCCTTGGATGGGAAGGGTGGTACTACATGTCTGTCACCCTTGGGCAGGAGGGGTGGTACTACATGTCTGTCACCCTTGGGTGAGAGGGGTGGAACTACATGTCTGTCACCCTTGGACAGGAGTGATTTCCACACGGCAATCATGTAAAACAGTAACATATGATGTAACTTATTTTTTAATATTTTAGATAACCATTGTATTGTATTTATACTGATGATTTTACCGTGTTTATAAATAAACTTTATGTATGTATGTATGGTGGTACTACATGTCTGTCACCCTTGGATGGGAGGGGTGGTACTACATGTCTGTACCCTTGGATGAGAGGGGTGGTACTACATGTCTGTACCCTTGGGCAGGAGGGGTGGTACTACATGTCTGTCACCCTTGGATGGGAGGGGTGGTACTACATGTCTGTACCCTTGGATGAGAGGGGTGGTACTACATGTCTGCACCCTTGGGCAGGAGGGGTGGTTCTACATGAAAATCCTCTGCCTGCACCAGTTACAGTTTGAATTTCTGTTCTATAACTTTAGGAACAGCATAGCAAACAGGATAGTAATAAACCAGATGATTATGATATTACAGTGAAAGAACTGGCATATGAAGTCAAAGGAAAGGTCAGTTATAATAATACATTTGCACATGTACAGTTTGTTGCAGTTTGTTTCTAGTGATATGACACTATCTTGTGGATTCAAATTCAATTGAAGGTAATTTTATTGATGCTTTTATTTATTACAGGCTACTAACAGACTAAAAACAGAGGTTGAACTTGCCAAGGAAGAGCAAGAAAAACTTAAGAAACTTGAAGTAACATGTTTACTAAATAATACATATATATTCACTTAGCATTCCGGGCTAGCAGACTAGACTACATTGCTTCCTTGCTTCCTTGCTTCCTTGCTTCCTTGCTTCCTTGCTTCCTTGCTTCCTTGCTTCCTTGCTTCCTTCCTTCCTTCCTTCCTTCCTTCCTTCCTTCCTTCCTTCCTTCCTTCCTTCCTTCCTTCCTTCCTTCCTTCCTTCCTTCCTTCCTTCCTTCCTTCCTTCCTTCCTTCCTTCCTTCCTTCCTTCCTTCCTTCCTTCCTTCCTTATGTTTATATATTGTTTTCTTTCAATGTCAACTTGCAGGATGAGAGAATAAGAAGAATGAAGGGCATCACTGTAAAGGACAAACCAATGCACATTTCAGCAGATGATTTGGGAGACAGGTAGAGTGTTGTTGGAATACATGTAGCACAGCAATACACTGTAACTATATTACAAATCACTCAACAATAATAACGTAACAGTGTTGATCCAAGCTTTTGGTTACAGTTTCAGCATCAAAGAAGATACAAGGACAATGCTAAGCTATGATGATGGCAAAATCAATCTTCCTGATGGAGAAGAAACATTAAGCTATGAATGGCTGAAGGGAAATGCCAATGATAGAACAGAACAGTCAGATGATAGTGATGAGGGTAGCGATGATGAGGAGCAAAATGATACTGATGAAGGTGCTGATGCTGACAGTGATGGTGATGATGATGAGGAGGAGGATGAAGAAGATATGGTGGAGGACAGTGTTGAAGACCTTAATACAGATGGTAAGGTCAATATTTTCAATGTTAATACAGGGTGTTTGTGCAGGGTGTTACACAATGTAGTACAGGGTGTTAGTACAGGGTGTTAATACAGGGTGTTAGTACAGGGTGTTAATACAGGGTGTTAGTACAGGGTGTTAATACAGGGTGTTAGTACAGGGTGTTTGTGCAGGGTGTTACACAATGTAGTACAGGGTGTTAGTACAGGGTGTTAGTACAGGGTGTTAGTACAGGGTGTTAGTACAGGGTGTTAATACAGGGTGTTAGTACAGGGTGTTAATACAGGGTGTTAGTACAGGGTGTTAATACAGGGTGTTAGTGCAGGGTGTTGATACAGGGTGTTATACAGGGTGTTACAGGGTGTTTGTGCAGGGTGTTACACAATGTAGTACAGGGTGTTAGTACAGGGTGTTAATACAGGGTGTTAGTACAGGGTGTTAGTACAGGGTGTTAGTACAGGGTGTGTAATACAGGGTGTTAGTACAGGGTGTTAATACAGGGTGTTTGTGCAGGGTGTTGATACAGGGTGTTAGTACAGGGTGTTTGTGCAGGGTGTTACACAATGTAGTACAGGGTGTTAGTACAGGGTGTTAATACAGGGTGTTAGTACTGGGTGTTAATACAGGGTGTTAGTACAGGGTGTTTGTGTATTTAATACAGGGTGTTAGTACAGGGTGTTAATACAGGGTGTTTGTGCAGGGTGTTAATACAGGGTGTTAGTACAGGGTGTTTGTGCAGGGTGTTAGTACAGGGTGTTTGTGCAGGATATTAATACAGGGTGTTAGTACAGGGTGTTAATACAGGGTGTTTGTGCAGGGTGTTAATACAGGGTGTTAGTACAGGGTGTTTGTGCAGGGTGTTAGTACAGGGTGTTAGTACAGGGTGTTAGTACAGGATGTTTGTGCAGGGTGTTAGTACAGGGTGCCAGAGCCAGGGGTGGGGATCTCCCCAGGCTACTACGAGCATGAGCCCAACAACTTTTAAATTGTGAATTCTCCAATGTCATGTAGTCTTGAAAAGTCACCTACATGTAAAACATTTGTCAATTTGAGTCTTTTGACCACACAGAAAGTGAGGATGAAATTGTTAAACCCATTGAAAAACATGCCAAAGAAAAGAAGCCAAAAAGAAGTCAAAATGAGCAGGTTTGTGATTTATAAACCTTGAGAACATTTCTACACACAAAACTTATCATTATATATACATGGATCTAAGATAGAAACCTCCGCAAGTTTACACATATATCAAACATGAAAGAAAAAACTAGCATCCTGAAGCCGTGCAATCGAGTCCCACCAAGGCACAATTTTTTCTCTTCAAATTCTTCCATTGTCTATACACTGATGCAGTTTATTTCTTTCATAAATCAAACAGATTATCATTAGCAACTGATTTATTTACTTGTTTTGTTTCCACAGAAATCACTAAAGACAAAAGTAGCAAAGGAACTTCCATTCACCTTTATTGGTAAAGGTTTTGTGTGCTACTGTATCTATCATCATGATAACAAATTTGGCTGATTGTTGAAATTTTCATTTCTTTCCTTGCAGCACCACAATCGTATGAAGAGTTCATTAAATTGATTTCAAACTGGTTAGTTTGGCAATATACCATTTTCTCATTTGCTTGACTGCCCTTCAATCAAAGGGACCAAGCTGAGGCTAACGTTGAGTATGGTACAAAGGATTGGAGCTACAACGTTAGCCTCAACTTGGTTCTTTTGTTTGAAGGGCAGTCAAGCGAATGAGAAAATGGTATATAAATTGTGAAAATGTGCTATCATCTTTTAAGATGATAAAAGCCTAAATTTCCTGAATTTCACTAGCAACACTTGCATACAGTACATGTTATCACAAGGATCAAAATTAGATAGATAAAATTTGACATTTTCTTTTTGTGTTTACATTTATACTTGCGTCGGGTCAGTTTTCACATGACACAAGTAAATCTTCTTATCATATGACCCGTATTTCCTGACTCACACACTCTAAATAAAAGCATTGGAAAAAGTCACATGATGTTGTCCATATACATATTATGCTTGTGTTGCTAGTGAAAATGGATTTTAATTTAAATCATTTAAAGGCCTGAAAAAGACCATATAACCATTATTGAAAGAATC
The DNA here is from genome assembly GCA_033675265.1 of Actinostola sp. cb2023. Classification (NCBI taxonomy): domain Eukaryota; kingdom Metazoa; phylum Cnidaria; class Anthozoa; order Actiniaria; family Actinostolidae; genus Actinostola; species Actinostola sp. cb2023. Next base: position 255,950 of record JAUJYZ010000192.1, on the reverse strand, counting down.
AAGGCTTGCAACCATCCTAAAATCAACCCTGAAAACAAAGGGAAAATGGAGGTATGTTCATCATCACCATGTTCATCATCATCATGTTCATCATCATCATGTTCATCATCACCATGTTCATCATCATCATGTTCATCATCATCATGTTCATCATCATCATGTTCATCATCATGTTCGTCATCATCATGTTTGTCATCATCATGTTCATCATCATCATGTTCATCATCATCATGTTCATCATCATCATGTTCATCATCATCATGTTCGTCATCATGTTCATCATCATGTTCATCATCATGTTCATCATCATCATGTTCATCATCATCATGTTCATCATCATGTTCGTCATCATCATGTTCGTCATCATCATGTTCGTCGTCATCATGTTCGTCATCATGTTCATCATCATGTTCATCATCATGTTCATCATCATCATGTTCATCATCATCATGTTCATCATCACCATGTTCATCATCATCATGTTCATTATCATCATGTTCATCATCACCATGTTCATCATCATCATGTTCATCATCATCATGTTCATCATCACCATGTTCATCATCATCATGTTCATCATCTACATGTATGGCTTCATCACAATTATTACCGGTATTACTAACTAACTAATGATATGTTTGGTTTTCAAGAAATTCCTGACAATCCTTCTTGAATACGCTGGTGAATTGTCACAGCAAGACCCTCCAGCTTTCAAAACCATTGACAAACTCACAAAGTAAGTTACATGTAAAGATTTTAGAAGAGTACAAACTGTACAGCTATTAAGCCACCAAACCCCTATTAAGTGGCTAGTTGTCAAAGTACAAAACTATTGTTTACTGTAAAAACCTCCCACTATTAAGCGGACACTATTTGGCTAAGTTGTATGTCACTGAATCACCTTAATAATGTACAAACTACAGGTACATGACTTTGTATATAAGATGATTCAAACCTGTAAAATGAAAGTTGTTAGACACAAAAGTATCCATTGGAAAATTGCTGTGGATAAATCAATGCTGTTATGCAATACATTTATCCACTGGATAAGGATTTAACTATTGGATGTAACTAATCCACTCTATGAACAGCAAGGATCTCAGTGGTTTTGGTATTCATTGCCTAATACTACTGTTTCTATGGTTCTTTTCAAAGGTTAATGTTTGACACAGCACAGTTTTCACCCATACATTCATGTCAATGTATGCAGGCTCTCATCAAGGACGCACACACTGAATATACAGAAAGACAGGAGGAGAGAGGTTAGGGAATTATGGGATTGACTGAGCGGTATTTTGTTTGTTTTTCATTGTTGTTTTAATCACTGTTTGGTACATGTGAGGATGTTATTGTTGTTGCTTTTGCACTGCACATACACTATTTTTTGTCCTTCTTTCTTTCCTTCCTCTTCCTGAAATATACCTTTCTTCATTTCTTCCTTCCTTGATTTTTACCTTCCTTTGCAAAAAAGTTATTACAAATCTTTATTCCTTCATTATTACTCCCCATTCATACCTTCATACCTCGATGAAAACCTTTATTTAAACAGGGTATTCCCTTCAGTAACAAAACGTACTGCTATCAATGGGAGCCTTAATATATAAATATAAATATAAAATACTATAACTATTAATATATATTCCTTTCTTTGTCTCCCTGTTTCCCTTCTTCCTCCCCCTGCCTTCCTTCTTTACTTTTCCTTTACTTTTTTCTTTTTCTTACTCTAGCCATCATCACTTCAGTCCTGTACATCTATCCATTCAATTCCCTGTACAATTTGTACCAATACAATGTCTTTATCTCTCAGGTGGAAGAGCTGTATTTCCAGGATTACAAACTGTAAGAATATACAGTGAATATTTGTGAATAATAATAATAACAACAACAACAACAACAACAACAACAACAACAACAACAACAACAACAACAACAATAATAATAATATCTAATACTAATTATAATCCCACTTAAATATTTACCTACAATCTCTTGTTTCGAAACCAATCCCTGGAAATTTGAAGTACAAAGACGGCCGTGTTGGTGGTGTGTTGGTAGTGCAAACAAGAGAAGCTAATGAGGAATGCTTTGTTACATCATGACTGTCATGACATCACGTGCAAACCAGCAATAACTTGTCTTTGTTCTTGTTGTAGTTACTGTATCTTCGACTGGTGTCGGTGTTCTTCCCAACCTCTGACTTGAAGCATTGTGTGTGCACTTCGTCCATGATTTTCATGTCACAAATGTTGTCACAGGTAATGATACCTGTATATAAGAAACCTTGTTGCTACAAGTACAAGTAGTAATAATTGAAATGATATGATGACTTTGCTGATGATGATGATAAAAATATTGATGGTATCACCTGAATATAATCATTGGTGGTGGTGATAATGATATTAATGAATTTGTTTATTATACCAGGCTCAAGCTCGCACAGTGACTGATGTATTGAAAGGATTATTCCTTTGCAACCTTTATCTAGAGGTAAAATATGTTTTGCAACATTTCTGATCCTCTCATTGCCCTTTCTCTCATCATTTACCTTACTTCCTTGCTTGCTTACTTCCTTGCTTGCTTCCTTCCTTGCTTGCTTGCTTCCTTGCTTGCTTCCTTGTTTGCTTCCTTGCTTGCTTGCTTCCTTGCTTGCTTCCTTGCTTGCTTGCTTCCTTGCTTCCTTGCTTCCTTGCTTCCTTGCTTCCTTGCTTCCTTGCTTCCTTGCTTCCTTGCTTGCTTCCTTGCTTCCTTGCTTCCTTGCTTCCTTGCTTGCTTCCTTGCTTCCTTGCTTCCTTGCTTCCTTCCTTGCTTCCTCGCTTCCTCCCTCCCTTCCTACCTCCCTCCCTTCCTACCTCCCTTCCTACCTACCTCCCTTCCTACCTCCCTTCCTTCATCCCTCCCTTGCTTCCTTCCTTGCTTCCTTCCTTGCTTCCTTGCTTCCTTCCTTGCTTCCTTCCTTGCTTCCTTCCTTGCTTCTTTCAATCCTTTCGTTCGTTCTTTACTCCTTCCTTCAATTATCAAGACATTATTATTATTATTATTATTATCCTTTCCTCTCCTTCTTTCCTCCCTCCTTCCATCTTTCCTTCCATCTGTTTTTTTTTCCCTTCTTTCTTTCCTTCCTTGCTTTCCCTCTTCCTCTCTTCCTCTCTTCCTCCTTCAATGTATTTCATTATTCATCATTTTTTTTCTAGTACGTCTCATTCTCCAAACGATTTGTTCCTGAGGTGATCAACTTCCTGTGTGGAGTATTCTACCTCGCATCAGAAAACACTCTCAACACTCCTGACCTTGTTCCTCCATTCAAAACAAAAGGGAAATGGTCAGAATTACTTAGAATTACGCCTGAAGAACAAGCCAGGTATGATACTTCTTCCCTTCTTGTCTTTCTGAAAATGACCTCAGAAATATACTGATTTTGATTTCGTTCTTCCTCCAGGAATGTCGTTGCGAAACCATTTATTATTTCACAAGCCCTGATTTCTTCTGATTCAGAAGAAAGTAAATCTATATCATCAAGGTAAATGTCAGTCTCATATGCAGCCGTTTTTACTCATCCATTCATTCGTTTGTTTGTTGATTCGCTCTTTCACTCATTCTTTGAGTGGTTGGTCCTTCGTTCATTTATTCATTTGGTCGTTCTCTTGTTTGGTCATTTATCGCGGCATATGTTTGTTCATTCGTTCATTCAGCCATTTATTTGTTCATCTGTTCATTCATTTGTTCGTATGTTCATTTGTTTGTTCCCTCATTCATTGATTTATCTGTATGTTCGTTCATTTGTTTATTTTATTAATTTACCATTCATTTGGATGTATATTTATTCTTTCTTTCATTTGGTCGTTCATTTGGTCGTTCTCTTGTTCGTTCATTCAGCCATTTATTTGTTCATCTGTTCGTTCATTTGTAGGTATGTTCATTTGTTTGTTCGTATGTTCATTTGTTTGAACGTTTGTTCATTTGTTTATTCATTTATTCATTTGTTCGTTCAGACTTTAATACCACAGGACAACCAAGAATATTTATGGTATAGTGTTTGTCTTGTTTCAGGGTTGGTGCACTACACATGGCTGTACATTTAGCTAGTAAATTTGTCAATTTATACCAAGATTTACCTGCTTTTAAAGAAATATTTTTAACTGTCAAGGCTCACTTGCAAAGGTAATCTTATTATTTCTCACCGATTTTGCTCTTCCCTCTATTTCCCATTCCTTTCTTGCTTTCTTTTTCAGTTCATTATTTCTTTCCTTTCTTTCTTCTCTCGTATTTTTATTACCTTTCCCCTTTCTATTTCTTTTTTTCCTGTGGTATACGTTAGTGTTGCCATTTGTCCTTATTTTCTCCCTCAACCTCCCTGCTCCTTCCTCCCTCTGTTTATTGTCATATGCCACATAAAACGTTAATTCCTGTTTTCCTTGCTTTCTAGAATACCAATTAACTTATATCCCGATGTTATAAAGGTAAGACGTTTTACAGAGACCCAATTTACTTGCGATGGTTATTACTCGGGCACTTCCGAAGGAAGCCCGAGTTATAAAATGGGCTTTCTTGTTCGGTAGTAGTTTTAGTAGTTTTGTTTGGTCAAAGAATGAAGAAAGTATGCGACGTATTTAATCGTATCGAGTTTCAAGATTACTCAGCAGATAAGGGAAAACAAACGACACACAGGATTCAAGTAGATTTGAATCTTAGTTTTGAAAGCAGCTGTAGATCTTCAAGCTATTAAAGGTCAGGATTCTAGTTATAATTAAACTCACGACCAGCGATGTAACTACATCTATTGACAGAAAGCTACATGTACAGAAGTCATGCAAACAATCGAGCCAGTCGAGTTATTTTCAGTAACTCACGATGGATGTTTATTTTATTCCACGTTTGAAAAATTCAGTACGATTACAGTTGTGTGATCCTTGTGTGAGTCATACATCTATTACGCGACCTAATTTTAGAACCGCCGCGTAGCGCTATTTAAAACAGAATTTCCACGCTCAAAACAGGTCAGTAAACGGCAAAAATACAATCGAAATCAAAACGTCCTTAGATTTTAGGGATCTATTACAGAAGAAGACGCTCAGTGACGAGGGAGACTATTTGTGTCGGTGAGCATAGATAAAGATCTCCGACTCTTCAAGGTACGCTGTGGTACGTCTTTAAACGTATTTGAGGTCACTTGAGGTCACATCTTAAATCTAACAGAAGCAGCTTTTGATTTTTAATTGATAATTCCTTTCTGATTTCGAGATAAATCGAACAAGATCTTTCAATGTATAGGCAGAGACAGCAGATTGGTCGAGCTTTGTCACATCATACCGTAGTCTGAATCAACTGGATGTTTAAAAGATACGAAGTTCGACTTTCCTCTGCGATAACGAAGAAACCAAAGACGTTATCAGAACCGTCTGACCATGAATATGAACCTCAACTGGACGTTCCAAGTACGTGCTATGGAAGTACGATTCGGAGATTTTTATCTATGCTCACCGACACATATATACATAGTCTCCCTCGTCACACAACTGTCAGTCATTGTCAGGTCCCTCCTCACGCAACTGACATTGTCCTTGTCATAAGCCCGAGTGTATGCTCATTTAATAAAAGATCATGTGACCGATCCCATGATGCCTTGCTCGCACATTTTCATTCAAATCAGAAGAAAATCTCACGGGCAACAGGTCACGTAGAGTCAGTATTTTGGGTAATATTTTTATTTTCCGTATCGGTTATAAGCTTAGCCTGCGTCACATCCGGAAAGCGAAAGCGAAGGGAGAAGGGTATGCAACAGGCCTGAATCCTATCTTCTGATTGGCTTAGACCTCTCTCTTCCTTCGTCTTGACTTTGTGCAAGAAAAATCACGTGGGGTGGACAAGTGATGACAGATACATAAGGGCGTCGGGGCTTTCGCTGACGTCATAAATAAAACCAGATGTCGGGGTTCGGATTACTAAAGGTCATCAGAAACAAATACAGACAATAACAGAGCTTCGGAGAGCTTATAACCGATACGGAAAATACAAATATTACCCAAAATACTGACTCTACGTGACCTGTTGCCCGTGAAAATCTGTTCGATTTGTCATCAAACAAAGAATACTGTGTTCTAGTTAAAGTCAAAATTGTAATAGTTTTAGCAGTGTACACACAATCATAACATTAGCGTAAGGCATCATGGGTTGAAGAAACGTTCTTTATTCATTGTATTTACACTTGTTGGCTTACTGAAGTAAACGAGTTACCGAACCTTGGTAGAAATTAGAAAACTATTATTTGTTGAGCGGTTAACCTTAGTTTTCTGATCGATACCTTGGTAAAGTGCTCAAGTGTAAACACAACCTAAGTGTCCTCTTTCTTCCAGGACCTGCACACGTCAGTTTTAGGGCAAATTATTTCCTTCGAAAATCAACCGCGAAAACACCTTACTCTGCACACAAGAAAACCTGAGGCCTTAAAGACGTTTACTCCAAAGTTCCAAGAACAGTATGTATAACAATGTAGTGTGGACGAAAATTGTTGTTGTTTGATCTAATATTGTCTTCGTCGTTTTGTACGTACAGAAAGAGACAGAGTAGGACTTTATTTAAAAACTCGAGGAAAATATTGCCATCAATATTTTCAACAAAGTTTAATGACCCTAATGAACTATATAACGAATTCCTAAAAACCTTCACTCATTTATATGATAAACACTTCCCTCTAAAGAAAGTAAGTAAGGCACATTTGAAGAGGTCGGATAATCCATGGATTTCTAACGGAATCGTAAAATCTATAAAGAATAAGCACAGATTATATAAGAAATTGTTGAGTAAACCTACGCAAACCAATGAATCGAAATATAAAATATATCGGAATAAATTGAATGATACAATTCGAATCGCCAAGAAACTGTATTTTCATAAAAAACTGACAAGTGACCAAGGTAATACAAAAGAAACATGGCGGACTCTAAATGAATTGCTGAACCGAAAAAATAATACGCACTCTTTTCCGTCAAAATTTGTAGTTGAACAAAAAGAACTAACCGACCCTAGTGACATAGCAAACAATTTCAATGATTTTTTTGTAAACATAGGTCCTAAACTTGCGGGAAAATTTGATAAGAGTAACGATATGTACAATAATTATTTAACTGGTGATTACTTAAATTCCATGTTTTTAAGTGAAATCACACCAAGTGAAGTAGTAAAAGAGTTGGGCAAAATAAACGTAAACAAAAGTAGTGGTATTGATCAAATACATCCTAAAGTTATTAAACACGTTGCTTCGACAATAAGCTCGGTGTTATCTTATATATTTAACCTTTCATTTACAACTGGTATTGTACCTGACAAACTTAAAATAGCAATTGTAACACCTGTTTTTAAAGCAGGGGATGTTAATGACCTAACTAATTACAGACCTATTTCAGTTTTACCATGTTTTTCTAAAATTCTAGAAAAATTAATGTATAATAGACTAATAAAATATATTGACAAATTACACATCTTAACCAGTCATCAATATGGATTTAGAAAAAATAGATCAACTATTCATGCAATTGTTGATCTAACAGAAAAAATCGTAGATTCTATTGAACACAATAAATATGCAGTGGGAATTTTTTTGGATCTATCAAAAGCATTTGATACTGTTAACCATAACATTTTACTAAATAAATTATATCACTATGGAATAAGAGGTAATTCTCAAAAATGGTTTGAAAGCTATTTAAGCAATCGAAAACAAATAGTAAAAATTAATGATACTACATCAGATGAATTAACTATAAAATGCGGAGTACCTCGGGGCTCTATACTAGGTCCACTTTTATTCCTGCTATACATAAACGATATTTGCACAAGCAGCTCAAAGACTTCATTTATTCTTTTTGCAGATGATACTAACTTGTTTTATTCGGGAAAGGATTTAAATGAACTTGAATCCCTCATCAAAAACGAATTATCAAACATTGCAACGTGGCTTGAGTATAATCAGTTAACTCTAAACTTAAAAAAGACAAATTATATGTTTTTTAAATCAAAACATAAACCAACAAGTAAAAATATGAACATTAGTTTGCAATCCCATCAAGTTTCAAACGTTAAAACCACCAAATTCTTAGGTATCATACTGGATCAAAACTTAACATGGAAACATCATATAAATTACGTTAGTAATAAAGTTGCTAAAAGCATAGGCATTTTATGCAAAGCTCGATATTTTGTCAACAAAAACACTCTGGTAATTCTATATAATTCCCTGATTTACCCTTATCTATATTATGGAAACCTCGTTTGGGGTTGTAATTATCCTTCTAGATTAGAACAAATTTTTAAATTACAAAAAAAGGCAGTAAGATTCATCAATTTTGCCAAATAGAGCTTCGTCATTACCATTATTTCAAAATCTAAAGCTACTCAATATCTTTCAAATTAATGACTTTGTTTCAAGTTTATTTATGTATGATTATCATTCAAATAATTTACCTTCTATGTTTAGCAATTTCTTCCAAACAAATGTAAATTTATATCATCATCATATACTAGAGCATCAAAAAACCTACACATGATTAGATACAGAACTAACTATGGTCGATTTTTTATTAAATCAAAAGGAACTTCAATTTGGAATAATCTTTCAGTTCAAATAAGAACCTCTGCTTCAAAAAATATGTTTAAAAGCAGAATGAAATAATTATTAATCGCTGACTCGTTGATTAAATAATATATGAAATGTTAATTAAAATATTATCAATTTACAAAATTTGTATATATGCCATACCTATTTACAAATACTGATCCCTGATACGTTTTATATTTATTAGTGATATTTTAATTTAATAAGGGAGACTACTTGTAAAAGCCCTTTTGGGTTGTTTAGTCTTCCTTTTCCTTTTAATAATCATTTGTAATTATTATATTTTAATTGAAATGGAATAAAAAAATTGATTGATTGATTGATTGATTGAATTTGCAAATTGTTTTTCTTCTCTCTGGGTTTCCTGTTGTCTATTGACCGAGAGGGACTTGAATGTGTACAAGGGACCAAGTCCCCCTCGGTCATAATAAAGCCAAGGGATCCCAGAAGGGGTTGTGATGTTGTTTGTTTTTGTTATAATTGATGTAATAGTATTGTTGATTGCCGTCGTCATTTCACTGTTGTCATCATTGTCATCGTTTTTGTTGTTTGTTTGCTTTCTTATGTTTATTTTGTATTTCACAGTTACGAAATCAAGTCCAAGCGAGCTAAACAAGGAAGCAAAAAGACGAACGAACAACAGAAGTTGAAATACAAATTAAAACGAGAATTTAAGGTAAAAAGCATTTTACATGGACTGTTTTCGTCGCTTTGTTGTTGTTGTCACTGCTATTGTTACTTCTGCTGTTGTTGTTGCTGCTGCTGTTGTTGTTGCTGCTGCTGTTGTTGTTGCTGCTGCTGTTGTTGTTGCTGCTGTTGCTGCTGTTGTTGCTGCTGCTGTTGTTGTTGCTGTTATTGTTGTTGTTGCTGTTGTTGTTGCTGCAGCTGTTGTTGTTGCTGTTGCTGCTGTTGTTGCTGCTGTTGTTGTTGCTGTTGTTATTGTTGCTGTTGTTGCTGCAGCTGTTGTTGCTGCAGCTGTTGTTGCTGTTGTTGTTGTTGCTGCTGTTGTTGTTGTTATTGTTGTTGTTGCTGTTGTTGTTGCTGCTGCTGCTGTTGTTGCTGCTGTTGCTGTTGTTGCTGCAGCTGTTGTTGTTGCTGTTGCTATTGTTGTTGTTGTCGCTGCTGTTCTTGTTGTTACTGCCGTCGTTATTGCTCTAGCACGATTCCCCGTGCGTATATCTTCACTATTGTAATATATGTCTTTGTAGGGTGCTGTTCGAGAGGTTCGCAAAGACAGTCAGTTCTTGTCGAGACAGAAACTCCAAGAGCAGCTCGAAAGGTAAAAATCATCCATCAGTGGCATGGCTGCCATGACTGAACTGCGATTTTTACAGAAATTAAAGGAAAATGCTATAAAGATACCCATAAAAATCCTTCTGAGCGTTAGTCCTAGAAATAAAGGGAAGGAGTAAGAGAAAATAGTATCTGACCTCGATGGATTCTAATCCACGACCCTCGGAACTGATCACCGATGCTCTACCAGCTGAGCTACATGGCCAGACTGCGGAGCAGGGCGTGGGTGATTACGATGGAAATTTGATAGAACGATCACTCGTAGATCAAGGGACTACAGGAGTTAATTAAATATTGACGTTCATCATAATCTTGTAGTAACTTTCGCATTACTTCCCCCACAGGGATGCAGAGCGCATGCGTAAAGTTAAGGAAATCGAGCACTTGTTGAACAACGAACAAGCAGAAGTCAACGTAATAAACCGCAAGAAAAGAAAACTACAGAAACGATAAACAATCCAGAAAAGAACTCAAATAAAAGTTTTTCTCAAAAAGAATCTTCTTTTCCTGTAAGTAACTAAGTTACCAAGAGCCCACGTTCTTATTTGTCAGCGGCTTTTTGTCGTCGCCGCTGACCAAAATGAAAGTAGGCTCATGGTACGGCATTGATTTATGCATTCTTAAATGCGTTGGCGGGAAAGCTATTATTGCTGTAAGCAGTGCCTATATAATTACTGTTTCTAATTTCAAAATATTCGATTTCTCATCTGTCTTTCGTATGTATTCAGCAGTTTCCCTCACGTCCTGCTTTTCCTGCCTCATTCTCGGGTTCAAACGCCAGCTTCTCGATGACGTTTCACGATAAAAATACATTATATTCATCTATTTCATTTCATTTTAATTTTCTCTGAAGATTCAAATTAGAGTCTTGCACGAAATTCTAAGGTAGACAAGACACATTTTGGCGTATAAGACACCTTTGGACTGGTGGTTAGAACTAAAATGTCGATTAAACCAGTTTTCCCCTCCACTTGTACTACCTCACCCGGCGGTGCCTGGTACGCTAGTACAGCGGTAAAGCCTGATAGCGTAAACAACCGATTCAAACGGCTGAAAGATCGTATGTTGTACGTGGACATTCAAGACGCTTATTAGCAGCAAAATAGGACTTATCAAGGCAGGATTTCAGCTAAGTAGTGCTATATTTATTATCAAACCAATTATTCAAAGAACAACTAAGCAAATCAACCCAAATTTTCGGTTCTAGTGCCCTTGGTATTTGAATAGTATTGTATTTATAGTGTAGCCCTGCTTCACAAAGACCTGTGGACAATAGAGTTATGGGAAATGCGAGTCCGCAGGCGAGGAAGCGCGAGCGTACACTAGTCATCTCAGCTGTGGGTGGGGAAAGGGTGGGGAACGCAAGCCGTGAAAGGAGTTCCAAATTGTGAGTACTTAGCCTACTACAAATCTCTATCAAAGGTGCGCAAGGGCTCACCTTATTCCCGGGCGGCATGAGCTTCAGCGGTTATGTTAATGTGTGATTGTTCTGTCCAATTTATAGTGTTGTTACGCATGACTGCACATTAAATAGTATTGTATTTATAGTGTAGCCCTGCTTCACAAAGACCTGTGGACAATAGAGTTATGGGAAATGCGAGTCCTGGATAGGCAGCCCCTGCATAGCCTATAGCTCTGTACGGAAACAGGGGAAGCAGGACGCAATACTCAATAACCCATTGATATTCCTAACCGCCTTTAATACCCGAAACTACTCCTTAAACCCCCACACCCAAAACTACTACTGAATGAACTCCACATACCCGAAACTACCGCAAGTGCTATACAAAACCAGTTTGAAATCAACGAGGAGGCTATATGACCTCATGTCTTCCCCCTATTCTAAAACGCCTCATAATTCAGGTTAAGATTCTGACCAGCTAGAAAATGTTCTACCCGTAACTTAATATATCTGCATATAAAGATCCGCCATCTCGGTAGATTTCCATCCGATCTGGTGGACACCTTCTTCTTTTGAGGCACCGAAAAACCTTAGGAGGACGGCAGTCCCGCCCCTACAAGCCTCTTAGTAGTCAATATTTATTGTCAAGTGTGTTGAGATACTCTAGCTTGCACTGCAGTGAGAAATGGGGCGTTGATAACGCAGTCATTCTTTGAAGTTGTTTGAAAATGGGCACCGTTACGCAGGACAACCCCCATTTTTATCCTATTCAGGTCTGAGGCCCTTATTTAGGGGTCTTGGAGTAACGTCGGTGCGAAAGATGAAACACAATTTATCAAAACAAACATCTACAAATGGTTAGACCTTCGCGTGGCTCGGATGATCCCGTAAATGGTGGTCCCGTCTCCGGCTCCACATGGCTACAAAATAGACTAGGAGGGACGTACAAAAACCACTGAGGACGTGAACAAACCTCTGGCAGTTCGAGTTTATTTCACACACATATTTACCAAAATGACAACAATGAAAAATGACCACCTTCAGAGCCCCTGTGTCATGCTGAATCGGCCGTACGGAGTAATATGATAGATCAATGTTAATGGGGAAATCTTGGCCTGTGCCTGGACGTGAGGCAGTTCTTCACGAAATGTTGCAAAACAGATTTTCCCGACCATGTTATTCCAGTCATGCCAACGAACCTCGTACTGTATTGCAAATATATCCAGTTCAACGTACCGCTCACAACATTCTCTTGGGTGCAAGAAAATACAATGTACCGATAATGACTCTATATCCCTTGGTATAGGTGATCGAAGTCAGAAATGGGGAATAATTCCTGAAGTGAGTCGCGTTCAATTAATACAGCGGTAATCAGTCTCGTTTTACAAATAAAACGCCAGTATCTCCTCCACAAAAGTATTAAGCCAATCAGAAATCCGCTTAGAAACATTTATTAATTTAAAAAGCTACATTTTGGCTGCAGTTCTCCTTCAACCAAATTAATATGACCTGATTTGCAAATTAAGAACAATCCATGGACACTGACGAGATGTATCAATGGACAAGCAACCTTCAAGATTCGAGTACTGATTTACACCCATTTGTAAAATTAAAATAAAATCATTATTACTGCAACTGAGATACACACACAGAAAGCACCTCCCAAATTAAACCGAGACAATCCCACAACCAGATTTTAACATGTCTACTTCCCGACTTGTCACTCCCAAGTACTTTTGAGAAACCCGCGAATGCCGTATCTATTACATAAACACATACTGAGAACTGAATGTTTTGAGAATAGTTTCATGCCCGTATGCGTGAATAAATGGAACTATGCTAATGCTATCATTAATTCATTAGGCATTCAAAGTATTGTCTTTTTACCCTGTGATAATATGGAGTTTTTCCAAATTTCTATTTGCAAATTAATATTTAATACATTTATTCTTCCAGTAATCTTGCATTCAAACTTTAGATCATGTTCCTATTCATTCACTAGTCGGCGGTCGCCAAGATACATATATTAACCTTCCAACATGAGCTGCGGGGAGCCGACAATGGCAGTACATGTTACAGGGGTACTTCCCTGGCTGGCCGAGGTAGGGGCACTGGCTTGGGTACTACTGAATCCTTTCTATCCTGACTTTTAACACAAGAACTATGTCTTTAGGAGAAGCAGATACCAAAGTCGTATCTAAATAGGAGAAGGAAGGGACCTCCAGGAAGCGTCATTTCCCTTGGACATCGCTGTCTTTCATACCCCGGGCTTTCGTAGGCCCTGGAGCTTCCAACGCGATCTAGTTCAATCTTCGATTCTAGAGAGCTAACCCTTTTAGCTTTCACCTACCATCATGTATCAACCAACGTCCAACATGTATTGCTCGAGAAATTTAATAGATTATCGAGTGATCCTCGGCAATTCACCTACTGTGGCATATAGATCGATGCAGCCAAAATCTTTCTTATATGAATTATTGTTATTAAAGGACACCTTGGTAAACATCATTGATCATGACACATTACAACCAGGTTCAGTTAAACGCATTGCCACATCGTAGCTGCCACACCTTGTAAGTACATAACACCAACAACCAGTTTTAATGACGTCATACATAACACCTCGTTCTGTAATGTGTAGCAGAGGGCCTAGAATTATCTCATATATCGTGTCGACGAAGCCGTCAACCCTATCTTGGAGAAATCGCTAGAAGTATTTTTAATAAAAAGAACGCTTCGACGAAAACCTACGTAGCGTGGGAACGCAGACTGCCAGTTTCACTGTCACTAAACACTTCGCCACGGGTGACCAATATCGCCGAGTTACATCGAAGCGAGAGAATAGAGTTACGACTCTGTGGTGGTTCTACTCTTCGGAGTAAAGCAGAGGCCCAAGGAACTTATTTCGTTTTATACTCTTCGAGGGTTATATAGGTCCATATCATGCAGCGGCGCGGTAAGCCCGAGTTGCCAAGAGTGAAACACACCCTAATATACACGCGTTACCTATGAGCCCTTGCTCATGCCCAAATAATAATAATACTGAATAATTAATGCCTCTTTATTCCTAGATAAAATTCATATCTATGCCTACAAATACCAAAAACATCGATATCATTGACCCGCGGTAGGCAGAATATTGTCGCTATGCCTCAGAAAGTTCTTACTGGAAGGTCCGTGTATACCCTAGTGCACGTGACGTTATATAGAATAGTCGTAGCGCGGGAGAAGCAGCGGCCTCGCCAAAGGCAATAATTAGTCACTAGCTGTCCCATGTACCGACCATCTATGCATTGACTGCAGGGTACTTCAAAGAAACGGATATGACTAGCCGGTCAATGGAGTGGGAAACAAAATCACTCGCCTTTCAACAAAAGGGAAGAATGATATACACAAAGCAACAATTTTCCCACGGTAAACCAGTGTGCGGCTAATAAGGGATGCGAGAAACATTGTACCCAGGAAAACGACAAGTTTCTAATCCATGCATTGAAGAATGCGATGAGTACTCCATGCGTGATATAAATTCCACCTGGTCATGCGTTAATTACAAATAAAATGATGCCATCTGCGTCTGATCGGGTAGATACTAACTTGCATTTTGATACTATTATTTCCCAATAATTACTCTGAAATGAGGCCCCAAAAAGCCTCCGGGCTGTCCGAGGCTTTAGTATCGACACTCAGGGACTTTGTTCCATATACTATCACAGTTCTCGGGACAACTGAAAAGCTTGTTGTATTCTATCTCCGCGGAACGAATACAAATCGTTTCAAAACTATTTTACATGACACATGTATCAATTATTACAGGATTACGTCTCGTCGATTGCTATCCGTAAGGTTTTACATATTAAAGTAGTGCGAAGAACGTAACAATAAATTTTACGGCGAATGATAGCTAGAGCCAAACCTTCGAGTGGCATCAACTAGCTCAACTACGCATTAAATACACCTTATCCCCTAAGGTACCTACAACAATATACAATAATTTATTTAGACACGTCGTCCAAGAGCGCGAAGCTTGTTCAAACTACGAACGTGCAGTGTGACCTTGACAACACCTTAAATTGACACAACATATCGTGCTACTATGCATTCCAAACCATTAGAAAATCAGTTTGTGCCTTTATAGTCATATAAATATATATAACTACCGCTTGTAAATTGCGTCAGTTCGGCTAGTGAGGTTGGCTACCAAATGGACCGGGGAGCCTGGGCCGACAACTTCGATGGGCTTGCCCTTATCTCAAAGTATTCAATTCTACATAACTGTCTACATACGGCTTAACAAACCCGCCAATGAAAATCGTCGAATTTCCGGCGCTTTACTAGAATGAAGAAGCCTGATATATGCGCACGCATGTAGAATAAAGAAACAAGATACCAAAAGGCGCAGCCCACCGAATTGTCGGCCCTAGGCAACCCCGAGGGGCATAAAAGGCTTAGATGCCCGCACCCAGGTACGACAAGACGGTTACAAAAGATCTAAAAATGTTCCTTGCATTCGTTAATTAACACCTGAATCAAAAAATTATACTAATAATAATAGCACATCGTGTTGAATGCTATCAACCATATAAATACCTTCATCGTGGTATTTAATTTTGAAAGTGGTCCAACTGACCACACCCCTAAAACCAGCACCTGTGTTGCTATACCTCTACCGCTCCTGCCACGGCAGCTTTGCATGCGATTGTGATTACCACTTTACTCTATTCCTTCGAGCTAAGGAGACTGATAATCACGACGTCCCTAGATACTGTAAGGTACGTGAGTGGTCCAGATTGTCTAAAAATGACCTCATACTCCGCGGCATAGATCTGGCACGCACGCCTTATCTTCTAGAATCTGAAGCGCAGCCTATAGTAACCGTCTGACTTGCGTAAGGGACACCACAACATTTCCCACTAGACTGCGCGACTGCCTTCCTCTCTTTTACTTCAGACTGCCTTCCTCTCTTTTACTTCAGACTGATATTCGCGAAAGTCAAGAGGAAATTAAAGAACCAAAAGGGGTAGCCAAATCGCCTAAACACAAGACACAAGCCACCAACGAAACGTTAACGAACAAAACAAAAGGGATGGGGTGCCCTTGGAAAGGAATGCGTCAAATGGAATGCAACGCACAATAGACGCAAGTGTGAAAAAATCTTGACGCCCGATGGGAAAACGCGAACAGATATCTGCAAATTTGCAATGCAAATCCGATTGCAAAATAACGTTCTAACATTTGTCCACGCTGATGGAATTTGACAATAATACAAAATTGTACAGCCCTTAGGTACCGAACTACCCGTAACTTGGCTATTTCTCCTTCTCGTATCGGTCTGTACAGAGTACTAAAAGCAAAATCATCCATTCATTACCCTTGGTTGTTGAACTCTCTCTGCTTTTGGCCTCTTACCAAGAACAATATATCAAGCGAAATCATCCATTCTCTGCCACTACAGAGTTGCGCTTGGCTATCTCTCTCCTGGTCTTGGCCTTCGACCAAGCAATATATCAAGCGAAATCATCCATTCTCTGCCACAACAGAGTTGCGCTTGGCATATCAAGCGAAATTATTCGTTCTCTGCCGCTACAGAGTTGCGCTTGGCTATCTCTCTCCTGGTCTTGGCCTTCGACCAAGCAATATAACAAGCAAAATTATCCATTCTCTGCCACTACAGAGTTGCGCTTGGCATATCAAGCGAAATTATTCGTTCTCTGCCACTACAGAGTTGCGCTTGGCTATCTCTCTCCTGGTCTTGGCCTTCGACCAAGCAATATAACAAGCAAAATTATCCATTCTCTGCCACTACAGAGTTGCGCTTGGCTATCTCTCTCCTGGTCTTGGCCTTCGACCAAGCAATATATCAAGCGAAATTATTCGTTCTCTGCCACTACAGAGTTGCGCTTGGCTATCTCTCTCCTGGTCTTGGCCTCCACCAGGCACTATATATATCAAGCGAAATTATCCGTTCTCTGCCGCTACATAGTTGTGCTTGGCTATCTCTCTCCTGGTCCTGTTAAATGACAAATCTCAATAGCAATATATCAAGCGAAATTCTGCATTCCCGGCCACGACCGAGATATCCTTGGCTATTTCTATCCTTCTTTCCTCAGCTTCTACAGGGCGATATAACCGGAAACTATTAATTCTCAGCCACTAGCGTGATACTCTTGTCCCTTCGATGCCCGTTTCTATGCTGGACCTACACGGAGCAAATAGGGAAATACTATAATTTGTTCTCTATCGAGCGACATGGAGGGCGTAACCCTGCCGTCAGCTAACTCACACATATAAACCAAGGCCAAACGAAGCTGTGACGAGCAAAATAACAGAAAAGTCAATATACCTCTTACGCGGTAGGTTCGTGTGCTGCAACAATATATAGAACTAGGTTGTAGAAGTTCTTGAGCGTCCATCACCAACATAGAACTAGGTTGTTGAAGTTCTTGAGCGTCCATCACCAGAGCAGCAAAACCGGAGGACCAGCAGGCATGAGCTTCAGCGGTTATGTTAATGTGTGATTGTTCTGTCCAATTTATAGTGTTGTTACGCATGACTGCACATTAAATAGTAACTAGACCCTGTCGGCAGGGTTCACTCGTGCCCTGGTGCCGGATTGAACCAGTACATGCTAAGGACCAGAGTAGAATTGGGATCCCTGTGGAAGTGTCAGTGTGGGGGCTTTCTCAGTATATCACCGTCCTGAATTCCTGAAAATTTGAATAACAATAGTTCATATTGTTGTATGCCTCGTTCTACAAAGAGTTCTTGATTTGAATAACAAAGGTTTTTCAGGATAGTGATATACTGACTGAAAGAGCCCAAAGTTTGTATTACGAGTTTGATTTTTGCTTGAAAACTTCCCTTTTCTACCTGGAACCAGCACATGTCGCAGTTATTTTTCGTGATCAATGCGGTATGTTTTATATTTCGCTCTTAGAGTGAAAATATTTGAATATTTTAAAAGTAAAATCAAGACGACAAGACTGACCATTATCTTGGTATATATGTATTCAACGAGTAAAGTTCAATGATTCGGATAGTTGTTGTCGGTCGAGTTTTCATTTAGACTTCGAAATATAAAATACCATAAATATAAGCTTGTGGTTTCCTTTCTAGTAGAACACATAGACGTCCAGCTATTCGTGTGCTTATCTTCTTGGACGATAAGGATTTTCACTGAATGTTCGTGTGTGTCAGTTGTATAAGTGGGCTTCCTGTGGTCACAGGTAGCCCAAACGTAGAAATCAGTGGATCGTGACGTCTTTGGATTTCGTTCGGTTGGATCAGGAATGAGCTCTGATAAAGCCTTCAAAGGGTATGAGATTCTCAAAAATGTATTCACAACAGTAGTCTGAAAATTAAAGAACACGTTGGTGTAGAAATCTGAGCGAGAAATTGTGTTTTTGAGTGGTTTTGAGCGATTCGAAAAGCTTGGTTCAACCGGTCATTTTATAGTTTTGAGTATGAGTTTGTTTGTTTCTGAAAAGCATTATTTTTCTATAAGGCGTTCCCTAAAAAGTACTAGAAATAAAGAATAATAGTTGTTGAAGTCCCCTGTGTAGTTTTCTTGAGGTTTTGAGTTGTATTTTAATATTCGATGTTGGTCCGAGTTGTCTTGTGAATTTTGATTTGTTGACGAGCGCTGAACAGCGACCGATGAAGGCCGAAGTTAGGATTTGTGTGCAATTTCTAAGCCGTGGTGGATGCCTGGGCTCTGACTTGTTGCTTTATACCTCGTCTTTTTATCCTTCATTTGGCCAACACATTTAATTTAGCCGCTTTTTAGATCGGGAATCACGACTCCTATATAACACATTGCGCATGTGCGAGACAATTCAGTAGTACAAGACCCCATGCTTTCGCTAGACACACACCCCATTTGCCCTATAATCTGATTTGATTTGATTTTGACTTTATTTTTAGTGACGATTGTCTATGGAATTAGTGGTCATGAGTAGTGTTTTGGATTTGACAATGTCCCACATCGATTGGAAGAGAGATACATTTCTGTATATAAATGGTTCCAATACATGTATACAACTAGGCCCCGGTACCTGAGCTTTGGGTCTCGATAGCATGTGACCGGATATTGCACAACTTTGCGATTTTCTGACATTGAAAAAATATATATAAAAAAATACGCGTTGGGTTTTCTGATAACTCGTGCGGCCTACGGCCTGGGCACGAGTAATAAATATGCTACGAGTTGTACTTATCTGTTGTCGATTCTTATTCTTGTTTGTCCCTTATTAGATGCCTGGCCAAACGAACGTTTCAATTTGAATATATATGTCAGTTCCAGTCCGCTATATGTTGTCGTTTCTTATTCGGACGTATCATTGACCTTTCTGGCCTCTGTTGTCCCCTACTAGTTGCCAGTAAGTTGATTCCTGGCCAAACGAACGTTTCGATTTGAATTTATGTTCCAGTCCGCTCTCTGCCAAACGTATAGTTAGTTATCAGTGTTAGCTAATAAGTTAATCAAATTCGCCCTAGCATCACTAGAAGAGGAGGGGGTAGGCAAACAGAGGCTTATCTATTGTCCTCTCGTCTGCTGCTATAATTGAATTATTTTGACAGGTACGGGGGCAGGCGACGACAGACTTGACTTAACTTACCCGACTAACACTCTTACCGAGGGCACCCATGAGCGGATCAAAGTTCGACGCTAAACTGATAAACAAAGCGTGACTGCCCGGCAGGATATCAGTTCAGTAGCTAACACTGATAACTAACTATACGTTTGGCAGAGAGCGGACTGGAACATAAATTCAAATCGAAACGTTCGTTTGGCCAGGAATCAACTTACTGGCAACTAGTAGGGGACAACAGAGGCCAGAAAGGTCAATGATACGTCCGAATAAGAAACGACAACATATAGCGGACTGGAACTGACATATATATTCAAATTGAAACGTTCGTTTGGCCAGGCATCTAATAAGGGACAAACAAGAATAAGAATCGACAACAGATAAGTACAACTCGTAGCATATATACACACAACGTCTTTGTCCTAGCGCCCTTGTTCGGAGAGCTTATAACAGATATACAAATATTATTGACTTCTTTCTTACATTTGAACATCAAGAACAATTTAATTCCAAAACACGTGTTTTTTTGTTCTGATTAATAATGTCGAACTGCAACTAAAGTCTGAGAATCGGTGCTTGTTTCAATCGTCCACCACGTTCAAGGACTTTTCGATCCCAAGTAGATTGTCACTTCGATGTAGTTGATTGTAAATTCGCCATCGGGTTCAATTCGACAGATCTGTAAGTTGAGCCCATTGTTGTAGTGTAGTTTCTTGTTGTACATAGACAATATCTTATGGCCCCCGTCCATGGCTGAATAAGCTTCGCCCCAGTATTCACTTGGCTTGAAAGTCAGGCGGAATTCATCTGGGTTGTTCTTGGCCGTTGTGTGAGTAAGCTGCTCAGTGTCCTATGGCTTTATCTACTGATAGCGCGGTGGGGCCGAGTGTACCTGTGCGAGCCAATATTGTGAGCCAATATTGTGAGCCAATATTGTGAGCCAATATTTGAGTGTCAGGACAAAAAGAACACGATTATAGATGGTCTTGTTTTGACTGAGTAATGACTAGAGATTCGCCCGCCATGACACATCGGGACACCGAAACTTGCCTAGAATAATTTTATTTCCCTTGAACATTTAATTGTTCAAAAGACAACATGATTCAAAACAAACGCAGAATCAAAAGGGAAACTGATGTCGCGTACGGAAAATTTATTTCAGAAATGTTCAATGTTTTGCTGAAAAGACTCTCAAGGAAGGGGAGGGAGAGTAATGTTTTGATAGCTGTCAGCGATTAACTGCTGACCAAAAGTAACGTTACGAGCATGTTACAAAGGATTTTCATGATTCACTTCTCTGATTGGCTGAGAATCCAATTTATTAGTGACGTTACGTTTTCTTTGTTTATGAGTCCGCGCTATCATATTGTGGATAACCGCAAAAACGTCAGCGTGAACCACAGGAATCCCAATTTACTGATGAGCCCGCGCGCGCATAATCAAAAACCACAAAACGCTTGCGCGTCATCACCACAGGCAGCCCAGTTTCTGCCGTGCTTCCTTGCTCTGACTTGGCTTATTAGTCGTTCCAAATATTGACGCCACTCCGTTACACAGGAAGCCCAAGTTTTTTTGCTGTTGATGGAATTCTGTTATTTTTCCTTTCAAGAGAACTTTGGTGCAAAATTTGTCTTCCAAAGTTTTAATTATGTAAACATTTTCAACTGAAATAAATGTCGACGCGACGCCGGTAGTGTTCAAAACGTCGTTTACTGTCTTTGATTCCTTTTCTAAATGCCCGATGAAATGATTATAACTAGTAATAGGCGAGGGTTAAAATGAGCTCTGAGAAGGGCCAAAAACATATTTACCCAAGAACATCAACTTCTCAGTCTTTTACCGTCTTGTTCAGTTTTAATTATTCTAAAAGAACAGACTCTCGTTAAAAGTTCATTATGCCTGATAAGCTTTACGTAATCCCATCGTATTTTGTTTGGGTATTAGATATATAGTAGGAATGTGAGTCCGAAGAAGTGCATCTTAAATAAAGATGAAATGGGCTGTTAGACTACGATATTTCGACTTTATTACAAGGAACATTCTCTTGTTTAAAGAAGCGTTGTCAATTAAGTACAAACAACCAACACTAAACAGGCCCGTAGCCAGGATTTTTTGTGGGGAGGTGCTCTCCAGGCCAAAGTGGACCAAACTATCAAACATACGCTACATTAGCGTACTTTACTTCCAAAAACAAGATGGCGGACAGCTCTGGGGATTTCCGACCCTCCTCCCCCCCCCCCCCCCCGCTCCCGTGAAGAATATAAGGTGGGTTTGTCGCGCCTCGGATATGCTATTTTCAGCGTTCTCCAAGAGCTGTTTGTGATTTACGCGTATTGCTAATTACTTCCTGCACTGTCTCGGCAAACCAATGCATATTGATATATGGACCTTTCCCCAACATATGTGGACCTTTTGGGGTCTGTGGGGGGGGGGGGGGGGGGTGCGAACGCACCCTGTGCACCCCCCCCTGGCTACGGGCCTGCTAAACACTGGACTCAAAGCCTCCAAGGAATTGCACTTGTTTTAGATCTTGCATTCATATGTAAATTCTTGACTTCCTATACATAGTCGATATTCAAACCTTCCATTTCACCTGATGATGACCTTGTAGTCTAACAGCCCATTTCATCTTTATTTAAGATGCACTTCTTCGGACTCACATTTCTACTATATTTACTGAAATTGTCGGATGATAAAGGTTATTCAGTAGATATAGACTAACATATTTTATCCACGGATTAACTCGTCTAACTAATGCCGTGTTTACACTTGAGCGCTCTACCAAGGTACAAATCAGAAAACTATTGTTTGTTGCGTGGTGACCGTTCAACAAACAATAGTTTTCTGATTTGTACCTTGGTAGAGCGCTCAAGTGTAAACATGGCATAAGACTATTTTGTATCTGGGTGGGTGGGTATTATGTGCCTGATCTGTGCTGCAGACAGAAAGACAAGATCTTTATAAACATCGGATTTAATATTAATCTCAGAGAAGATAAAACAACGTATTTGTTGTTGTCTGGGAACACTGTTTTTGAAATGGTCTCGGTTTTACACGCGCAAAGAAACAAACATGTGGCTAAACAATAGTTTGAAGTAGCGGGACATTTTTAATGCACAGGACCCATCATACTGCACGTGTTTGGTATGAGTTTATTGCCTCGCTTCTGTACGAAACACATCCATGCTGGTGATTGGTTCATCAGATCACGAAGACGCCAGTAAAGTGTTTCCCGCCACTTCAAACGGGTGCGGTCAAATCATTCACACCTTGTGTACGTGTTTTAACATGAACAATTTTATTGAAAGTAACCAAACTTACAACAACTAAACTACGTTACTGACCAGATAAAATAACAAAGTTCGTTCCAGGAATGTTCTGGGTTCTTTTTTCCTCAAAAGTGATGTTCAACTGTCTTTGTTTAAGGCGATGTTGTCCCGTTGTAGATAGTTACCTCAATATAGTTGATCTTATAAGTGCCTTTCGCGTCAACTCGACAGAGCTGAAGATTAAGCCCATTCTTAAGTTTAAGGCCCTTATTATAAAAGAACAGAGCTTTATGACCTCCGTCCATGGCTGAATAAGCTTCGCCCCAGTATTCATTTGGCTTGAAAGTCAGGTGAAATTCGTCTGGGTTGTTCTTGGCTGAGGTGCGCGTTAGCTGTTGTTTTATGTTTGTGTTCACATTGGAGAGCGCTTTGGGGCCGATGTCACCTGAATAAGTGAGAAATAAACACTTTTAAACTACGTTGAAGAATTGGGTACAATAATTATATAATATAAGTACCTTGTATGCCATAGTATGGCCCTTTTATGTCGTGATCCTTGGTGACATCTTGGATCACCACCCCTATCCCGTTTCCCCCGTCAGTCAACAGGAAAGCGATGGGATCTGTAGGCTTCGTCGGCATATCAATGGCTTCTGTTCGTCCATTGATGACCTGGTTCGTGTCGGGAAGCTCAAGGCCAACGACGATTTTCACAAGAATATCGGCATTGGCAGCTGCCTGAGCAAAGTGCGATCCAGCGATCAAAGGAATTGTGCAGATTTTTTCGTATGGCATTGTGTCTGGGCCAACTATGACTCTGAGATCTTCAAACGTTTTATCGTCTGCTCGCCTCCAGTCGACTTTGTTCTTCGGGTTCCCCAGCCAGGCTGGAGTCATCATGTTGTAGTACAGCAGACCGATTGGGAAGCCCATTGGGAGTGGCATTTTGAACGGTTGTTGCAAGTAGTACTGGTCTTGAAGCTATCTATTCAAACTGGAAGCTGCAGTGAAACAATTTACAAATCAATTGACATACCAACGATGTAACAGTAGGAGATTGTTACCCGGTTCAACAACCTACTTAAAATTGGAGGCATAACACACTAACATACTAACTCCTCAGATTGTAAGCTGCTCGGCTGCCGTAGGCACCTTCATATGCAGCCCGAAAAAGTCCTCCATCGGTTGTAAAGCGCATTGAGACAATGTGAAATGCGCTATATAAGAACCGATTTATTATTATTATAACAGTAGAACCGGTGCACTTGTGTGGCAAAATTAAGATCCTTTGTGTAATAGCTATTCTAAGTAACTCCTGCAATGTCTATTTGGTAGCTTAAACTAATTCTAGGAGTAGTAAAACGATCGACGTCATCCCTCCTCCTTTCAACATATATCATTTGAACTTCAGTTATCACAAACAAATGACTACCATTATGCGTCCAGTATGCAAGAAAGTGACTTTACGCTGGTAGATCAAACTCGAGCAAGTGAAAAGACGAACTAACGAAGTTGTATTTTACTGTACCTACCTTGGGCTCCTTTGTAGCAAATGCGTCGATTGAGTGAATGCACTTGTTATAGTTGACTAACGATTACTATGCAGGACGTTGGTTCGCCAAAACCACTCTGACAACAATAATGTCCAACCTGCGTAGCCGGTCCTTGTCAAGTAGTTGTCATGGGTACACTGCAACACACAAACCGAGAGACAAAGACTGCAGTTTGCACTAGTCTTTTCTTGTCTTTCCGTTTATTTTTTTCAGAGTCATGTATTGCCGGCTTTTTCAGTGAAATCTAAGTTAAATAATGGTAAGTTTTTTCACTCAAATAGTTTTGGATTTTATGCACTACTAATGCACTAGAGTGCAAACACTAAAACCATGAAACAGTGCTAACTTTAATTAGCACTAAATAGTGCAATGTCTTTTGTTTTCTATTGTTTTATTCTTGGATTTCAATCAATCCCTTGAGAATCAAGAGATAAAGACACGGCGGCCACAGTGTTGGTTGAACAAACAATAGACACTAATGCGCAATCTTTTGTTAAAGTTCAACCAAGATGGCCGCCCTGACGGTGTAGGTGGAGACTAAATGGGATACCTCAAAAGGACCTCATTAATATAAAACAATAGAACGATGCAGTAACACAATAGATTCGTTCTATTGTTTGGTCGGCCAAGGGCGGTTTGGGTTATGGAAACAAGCTTTTACCTGACGTGTATTGCAAACCAGCAATTGGTGCTATTTAGCACTAAATGGTTTGTACTGTTTCACGGTTTTAGTGTTTGCACTCTATTGCTATGGCACAACACTACGGAACAGCACTGATTATTCAGAGTGCCCGGATATTTCTGTTGTTTTCTACTGTTTAAATTAAACAGTAGAAAAAAAATAGAAATATCCGGGCACTCTTTAGTAGTAAGTAGTACTATTTGTGTCAAACTTCTTGGGCTTCATATTCTTTTGTTTGTGTTTTTTTCTACGCTATATATTTTAACATTTATTTAGTTATTCCAAGCTTGCGGGTCATAGAACCATCGTTAGGAAGATGTGAAAAGCTGTTACAAACGCCAAGAAAACGCACAACAAACAATTTACAACACGTAACTTTTTCTGTTGCACAGTTTTTACAAATGTGTTGAGTGACTTTATGCTCTCTCATCGGATTACTTCAGCTGGCGTCCTGACGCTATTCTTCGTGTGCAACCAAATTTCGAAATATTATTTCCTTTGCCAAATAAGATAAAATGCTTATGAGCTCGTAGAGCTATCAAAATAACAACTCCCGGCCAAATTTTGGAGCACTAGAGCATTTCTTTACCCGAGCTATGGGCAAACAAAGTTTCCAAATATTCCTGTGTGTTTGTATAGCGGCGCCATGTTGGATGAAGCTGTTGTCATCCAACATGGCGGCCAAGATTTCTCTGAAGAGGACTGAATATGTCAACTCATGTGAGTGAACCAAGGTCGCAAGTAAACCATCTTAAGCACGTAAGAACTGGATATGTTGGTAAGTTGACATCATTCTATCGTGTAATAGACTTTCTCGTGGAGTCTGGTCCTGACAACGTGGATATAGTCTCGACAAAATTGCAAGATTTGAACGAAGCCTTGATTTAGCCGAGCTCATTATGAATATTACAGTGCCTTGGAACCAGAGGATCAGGAGGGAGAAAATGTGTACTACAACGACCATTTGCAAAGAAAGTTAACAATTGAATTGAGAGTTAAGAGTTGGATCGAAGAGAATGAAATTGTGCCAGAAGATTCAGTAAGTAATGTTGGAATAGGAAGCCGTCGCGGTTCAGTGGTAAAGAGTGGAAACTCGTCACTAAGGAGTGCCACCACGTCCACAATACGTAGGCTCGTCACTAAGGAGTGCCACCACGTCCACAATACGTAGGCGTTTGAAGACTAAAGAAGCGCTAGCACAAATGGAAATGGAACAACTGAAATTCAAACAGGATTTAATAAGACAAGAAGAAGAAATGAAATTAAAACGCCAAATCTTAGAAGCTCAATATAAAGTGGAAAAGGCAAAGCTGCAAGTCGAAATATTCGAAGAAGACGAAGATCAACAACATTCCATCAAACGAGATCAGCCCCCCAAGGACCACTTAGATTATCAACTTAAGCAGGAATGTACTAACGAACCACAACAATTACATCGTGATAAAGAAAGACAAGATGCTATGATGAATGCATTATCACGAGTTGTCCATCTAACCAAACCGGATTTACAGACTTTCAACGGTGATCCATTGGATTTCTGGAGTTTTACGAGCGTGTTTGACAATTATATCGAGCGAAATGCCTCAAGCGACAGTGAAAGGCTCATCTATCTTCTTCAATACACAAGCGGAGATGCCAAAAGAGTCATTAAAGGATGTTCTATGATGAACCCAGCCAAGGGCTATCAGACTGCCAGAAAACTGCTAAAGGAACTTTTCGGCCATCCATACGTGATTGCTGCCAAGTGTGTTAATAAACTGACGGATGGTCCTGCAATCAAACCCTCAGATCGAGTTGGATTGCTGAATTTTGCGGATGAGTTGACGGAGTGCCAGAATCTGTTAGAGTCCATTGGCTACCTGGAAGAAATCAACAGTGCTGATAATCTGAGAAGAATTGTACAGAGACTACCCTTTAATCTGAAATCAAGATTTATTGATCTGGCGGATACCTTGCAACAATCTGGTAAAAGAACCAATATCAGCCACATCGCAGAATTTGTTAAAACGAAAGCCAGAGCTGCAAACAATCCTGTATTTGGCACGATAGTTGACGCCTACCCGGAAACTAGAAGATCAAAGCCAAACACTAAACCTGAAGCTCAGCATCATGGCCAACACCGAGTCACATCCCTCAACACTTCATTTTCACGAGAGCAAAATAACAGTCATTCACGACCAAGTTATTCAGATGTGCAAACATGTCCTGCTTGTAAGGGATCTCACCAACTTAAAGGTTGTCACAAGTTTACAAACATGTCATTTGAAGATCGTTTCAAGATAATGCGTTCATGCAACAACTGCTTCAAACAAGGTCACATTGCCTTAGGATGCTTAGAGAAGAAGTCGTGTGAAGTTGAAAGATGTACGAGACGTCGCCACACCCTTTTGCACCACCCAAACAGTAGTACGCCAGTGAATGATAGTTCTTCTAAGGAGACAATTCCAACAGTAGCGCAGGCACACAACATTTCAAATGTTCAACCAAGTGAATCAAGTGAACGGATTTGTCTACGAATAGTTCTTGTTAAAGTCAAAGGCCCTACCAAGTCAGTTATCACTTATGCTCTACTCGACAACGGATCTGATGTGTCTCTGTGAAAAGGATTTAGCAGCTCAAATTGGTGTACGTGGTGAAGAGAAATCATACTATTTGACTACACAAGAGAAGAAAAACAGTCGAAAGGTTGGCCAATACCTGACGGGACTTACAGTTGAGTCACTAGATGATGGTAACAGATTAAATATTCCCAAGCTTTGGACGGTAGACAACCTCAACGTCGCAAGTCACAGTATCCCGTCTAATGCCGATGTCAAGCGCTGGCCTCATATCTATGATGTTAACTTGCTGGACATTGAAGATAAGAAAGTGAAGTTGATTATAGGAAGTAATGTCCCTGAAGCATTCTGGGTAATGGAAGAAAGGCGTGGCAACAAAGGTGAACCGTACGCCATACGCTCTCCATTTGGATGGACTCTCTTTGGACCTACAAACAGCACGAATAATCAGCCTTTGCATCACATGGTGAACGTTATTCAAGAGAAAGAGCAACAGGAAAACAGTGATACTCTTCTACAGCAATTACAGCAATTCTGGAAAATCGAACATGGTATTGCGTCGCCTGAGGTGAAAGCCTCGATGTCTGTTGAAGATAAACATGCCTTGTCCATTATGAACAAGTCAGTCAAGTTAGTGGATAACCATTACCAGATCGGGTTGCCATGGAAACAGGAGATACCTTATTTGCCTAACAATCGATGTTTAGCAGAACAACGCCTCAAGTCACTCAAGAAGAGATTTCTTCGTGATGAGGAACTATTTGACAAGTACAAATCTACCGTGCTGGACTACATAGGAAAAGGTCACGCTAGAAGAGTTCCCGAACAGGAAGTAAACGTTCAAGACAAGCCTCTATGGTACCTTCCGCACCATCCTGTGTTCAATCCGAATAAGCCCAATAAGACGAGAGTGGTCTTTGACTGCGCAGCGAGATTCAAGGAAACTTCTCTAAACGATCAGTTACTTAGTGGACCAGATCTCACCAACACCATAGTGGGAGTACTGACAAGATTCCGCCAGGAAAGGGTTGCGTTAGCTGCAGACATTGAATGCATGTTTCATCAAGTCAAGTCAAAGTAACCCCAGATGACTATGATGCCTTCAGGTTCCTGTGGTGGCGAGACAATGATTTGCATAAAGATCTATTGGATTATCGAATGGAAGTTCACCTTTTCGGAGCAACAGCCTCACCAAGCTGTGCTAGTTATGCTTTGAGAAGAACCGCCGAAGACAACAAAGATCAATACAATAAAGATATTGTGAGTTCAGTGGACAAGAATTTCTACGTCGATGACTGTTTAAAATCTGTCAAGTCAACAGATGAAGCTGTCACGCTGGTAAGTCAATTAACAGAGATGCTCTTGAAGGGAGGATTCAGACTTACTAAGTGGTTGAGTAACGACGCTGAAGTAATACGTGCTGTCCCTGAAGCTGAAAGATCCTCAAGTATCCTTGATCTTGATTTAGACAGAGAGAGGCTACCAGTCGAAAGGACTTTAGGACTCAAGTGGGACATACATACAGATAGCTTTACGTTTGACGTGAAACCAAAGGAAAGACCTAAAACCCGAAGAGGAATATTATCAGTCACAAGCTCTGTGTACGATCCACTGGGATTTCTTGCACCGATAGTTCTTCCAGCCAAGAGAATTATACAAGACCTATGTAGAAACAACGTGGGCTGGGATGATCCAATTGGAGATGAAGTGAGTACACAATGGGAGAAATGGAAAGCCCAGTTACCTCAGCTGACAGATCTTTCTGTGAAAAGATGTTTAAGACCAGAAACCTTTGGAGAAGTGAAAGTATCTGAGATTCATACGTTTGCAGATGCATCACAGTTTGCATATGGAGCTGTATCATACCTTCGTCTGGTGGATGTACACGACCACGTTCACTGCTCCTTCTTGATGGGAAAGTCTCGCTTGGCCCACATCAGACCAATGACAGTTCCTCGACTGGAATTGTCTGCCGCTGTTCTTGCTTCTGAGATGGATAGTGTTGAAGAACGAGCTAGAAATCAACATCGACGAATCAGTGCTTTGGTCCGACTCAACGTCAACAATACAGTATATCAGCAACACCTCTCGACGATTTCACACCTTCGTTGCCAATCGTTTAACGGTTATTCATAACAACACAAGGCCCCACCAGTGGAGGTACGTACCTACAGAACTTAACCCTGCAGACCATGCAAGTAGAGGACTCTCAGTAAAGGATATGTCTAAAACAAACACCTGGTTGATTGGCCCTGGATTTCTCGTCCAAGATAAGGTTCTCTGGCCTGCAGAACCTATCTCTACTACGTTGGATAGTTGCAGTGAAGATGATGTTGAAGTGAAAGCTCACCAATGTTACGTTGTTACAAGCACTCCAAGTCAGTCTTGTGAATATCTCTCACAGTTAATAAACCGCCATTCTTCATGGGTAAAGTTGAAAAGAGCTGTAGCATGGATATTAAAGCTGAAGAAATAGGATTGTTAGTAAACATCACAAGACAAGTGTATCAAAGGGATTGTCAGTACAAGATCTTCAATCAGCAGAACTAGTCATCATCAGACATGTTCAGAAAGAATCCTTTCAAGAAGTAATCGACACAATTGCAGCTACTCAGTCAACTAGTTTTCACCGTCAAGTGAAACGAAAACTAAAGAGCCTGAAAACCAATCCTTCAGTTCACAAGTTGAATCCTATGTTAGACAACAATAACATCCTAAGAGTTGGAGGAAGATTGGAAAACGCCCCAATTCCTTATGAAGCTAAACATCAAATCATCCTTCCAAGCCACCATCATGTCACCAAGTTAATCATCCAACAAGTCCACCTTGATGTTGGTCATCTTGGCGAAGCATACGTGTTATCAAACCTTCGTGAAGGATTCTGGATAATCAAGGGCAAGTCCACTGTGCGTAGTGTTATTGGAAAGTGTACACATTGTAAACGTGCAAATGCCACTCCAAGTGTTCAGATGATGGCAAATCTTCCTGAAGAAAGAGTGACACATGACAAGCCACCATTTACGTCACTGGGCGTAGACTACTTTGGCCCAATTTACGTCCGTCAAGGTCGCTGTCACGTTAAACGTTATGGATGCCTGTTTAGTTGTTTAACGACTAGAGCTACTCATATAGAAATCACTGAGTCTTTAGACACCGATGCCTTCATAAATGCACTCCGACGCTTTGTTTGTCTAAGAGGAAATCCAGAAACTATCTATAGTGACAACGGAACCAATCTGCGAGCTGGTGAAAGAGAAGTTCGTGAAGCACTTCAGCAATGGAATCAAGATCGTATTAACTCATTCCTAATTCAGAAGGCGATCAACTGGAAGTTCAATCCCCCAACAGCCTCACACATGGGCGGGGTCTGGGAGCGTATCATCAGATCTATTCGCAAAATCTTGAAGACTCTGCTAGGAGAACAACTAGTTACAGATGAAGTGCTTAGAACGACTATGTCAGAAGTCCAAGCAATCTTGAATAGTAGACCATTAACTGCTCTGAGTGATGACCCAAAAGACATGGAGCCCTTGACGCCCAATCACCTTCTTCTTCTGAAAGGTAATCCTATAACCTTCCACCTGGGATGTTCTGCAAGACTGACTGTTATAGTAAGCATCGATGGCGCCAAGTTCAATACCTTGCTGGAATATTCTGGAAACGTTGGGTCAAAGAATATTTACCACTTCTTCAAGAGCGACAAAAATGGTTGGAACCAAAGCGTAGCTTGTCAGTGGGTGATTTGGTACTTATTGTGGATCAAAATGTACACCGTGGAAAGTGGCCTCTTGGAAGGATTCTCGAAGTGCACAAGGGGAGAGATGGTTTAGTAAGATCTGCTAAGGTTTGGTCAAGATCAACTTTATTAACAAGACCTACATCAAAACTATGTCTTCTTGAACATAGTCCAGCATAATTAAAGTGGTATAAGGAGTAGGAACTGTGCCATGCAACGGCATGAAGCTTATCGGGATAAAAAACTGTATCTTACTGACATGAAGATTGTCAAGATAAAGAACTGTGCCATGCACCGGCATGAAGCTATATTAATTTAACTGAAAATAACAATTCAACTCAATTTAAGCCATTCTAGTATTCGTGTATATTTAGTCAAAATGAACTTAAGCTAGTCAGTTCATTGGGGGGAATGTGTAGCCACGAATTCCTTGCCAGATTATTTCAGTATTAATTTGTTATTTTTGTCTATTGTTTCGCTGCCTTTGTTTCGTTCTTTTGTCCTGTTTATATAAGTCGGAATGTAACTATCTTTAGTTTGTCACTCATATGTAATCGCGGAGGACGCAACAGTTCTTGTAAGTATTTTCGTTTAAGTATATTTCGTTTGAGTTCAGTTCTGTAGAATTCAACTTGTACATTAGTGTATCTACTTTATTTCTAAAATAGTGAATGGCAAGATTGGTCAAGTTAAGGCACCAATAAAGGTCAATTTGAAAACTGAAACGGCGTGATTACAGGGACAATTTCATTATATTCCCGACAATTTCTAATTCACATCGGAAAAAGGCAGCCAATACAGCGCAAATTGGTGTTTTCAAAGCAAAACCTACACATATCACTCACAAGAGTTGCACGCCAAGCCGCCATGACCAGTCAAACTGAACGGTGACACCACAGATGGCACCACAGGGACCCCATCGATAATTAATTTTATTTTTCGTATGCCATAGATGGACTTCAGTATGGACCTCATTATTAGTATCGACCCCGATTGACCTCATTATTATTATTGTTATTATTATCATTTTATTTTTCATTATTATTTTTATTGGATATAGGTTAATAGCGCCATGAGCAAATATTGAATATGACGCTTTATAAATATAGTTTATTATTATGATATTATTATTCTCTCAAACCTGAACGAGACTTCTCATTCTAGATGTAGATGCACCCATTTTACTACACTATTTTACCAATGTAGATTCTAAACCGCCTTCCCCTCTCTGCTTATAAGTCAACATTGGCTAGGAAGGGGAAGGGGTGCGAAATAGTATCGCTCTCCGTTCCTATATTAAGACAATATTGTCCTATATATTTTCTTTTTTTGTTTTCTTCTCTTAGAAAACACTCATACATTAATAAAGCTAAACAAAATGCAAGGTGCTAAAGTCTGACTAAAAAGTGTGCTATTTATACGAGCAAATGCTAAAAAGAACCACTGTGATCAGAAACGCAGAACACTGACGCTAACACTGCTCGACATGAATGTGCGAAAAGACTGTCATTGTACTGAGAATGGTCTTTATTCACATGATTGAAAAATATGGTTGGGTGTTTCGCTGACTTTGGGCTTTTTTCCTCGGATAAGTTGACCAGCGTTTTGTTTTTGAAAGATTGCCCCGTTTCAGCTTGTATTGTAAAGTTTATGTTACATACTTGGCAGAACGATTATTGTATGTGCATACAGCTAATTTAGAAAACGTTGTCGGCGATCGACTTCAAGCCTACGCGACTAGACCGAAAAGGAGTATGGGTAAAAATCAATGAGTCTATAAAGGAACGTCTGTCTCGAGACGAACAAGCAGAAGTCAACGTAATAAACCGCAAGAAAAGAAAACTACAGAAACGATAAATAATCCAGAAAAGAACTCAAAATAAAAGCTTTTCTCAAAAAGAATCTTCTTTTCCTGTAAGTAACTAAGTTACCAAGAGCCCACGTTCTTATGTGTCAGCGGCTTTTTGTCGTCGCCGCTGACCAAAATGAAAGTAGGCTCATGGTACGGCATTGATTTATGCAATCTTAAATGCGTTGGCGGGAAAGCTATTATTGCTGTAAGCAGTGCCTATATAATTACTGTTTCTAATTTCAAAATATTTGATTTCTCATCTGTCTTTCGTATGCATTCAGCAGTTTCCCTCACGTCCTGCTTTTCCTGCCTCATTCTCGGGTTCAAACGCCAGCTTCTCGATGACGTTTCACGATAAAAATACTTTATATTCATCTATTTTAATTCATTTTAATTTTCTCTGAAGATTCAAATTAGAGTCTTGCACGAAATTCTAAGGAAGACAAGACCATTTGGCGTATAAGACACATTTGGACTGGTGGTTAGAACTAAAATGTCTTAAACCAGTTTTCCCCTCCACTTGTACTACCCCCCTTCCCCTCCATCCCTTCTGCACCTTGGCTTCGTATCGGACTTTTAAGGAGCTTTTCATACATTGAATAAGTTCTAAAAGTAGAACGATTTTATTGTGTTTCAAATTTATTGAATTCAGTTGACTTCTTTCTTGCATTTGAACATCAAGAACAATTTAATTCCAAAACACGTGTTTTTTGTTATGATTAATAATGTCGAACTGCAACTAAAGTCTGAGAATCGGTGCTTGTTTCAATCGTTCAAGGACTTTTCGATCCCAAGTAGATTGTCACTTCGATGTAGTTGATTGTAAATTCGCCATCGGGTTCAATTCGACAGATCTGTAAGTTGAGCCCATTATTGTAGTGTAGTTTCTTGTTGTACATAGACAATATCTTATGGCCCCCGTCCATGGCTGAATAAGCTTCGCCCCAGTATTCACTTGGCTTGAAAGTCAGGCGGAATTCATCTGGGTTGTTCTTGGCCGTTGTGTGAGTAAGCTGCTGTCCTATGGCTTTATCTACTGATAGCGCGGTGGGGCCGAGTGTACCTGTGCGAAAAATGGCGAGATGTAGATCGAAGGGGTTTCTAATACAGCCGTCTTTTTAAAAGTGCAAATTACATGGAAACGCATCCTCGGGGGAGGGGGAGCTCTCGCGGGAGGAGGAGCTGCCTCGGGAGGGGGGGAGGGAGGGGGCTGCTACTCAGTGGGGAGAGGGGGACGGAGGGAAAGGGAAGCATAAACATCTTCAATCCCCTGGGTTTCTGAGGTTGGCGAAAACGAGGCTGGTGGGTCAAGAGTTCAGTTATTCATGCATGTCATGTATATGGACAATAACATAAGTATGAGTTACCTTGTATTCCGTAGTATGGCCCCTTTACATCGTGATCTTTTGTCACATCTTGAATCACCATTCCTATCGCGTTACTACCATCAGATATCAGAAAGGCAACGGGTTCCTTAGGCTTTGTAGGCATGTCAATAGCGGTAGTTTTACCGTTAATAACCTGTTTGGTTCCATCGATCTCCATGCCAATGCTCATTCTGATAGTGACGTCAGCGTCGGACGAGAGGCTGGCCAATGCGTTACCGCTGAGCAGTGGGACTGTGCAGACTTTTTCGTATGGCATCGTGTCTCGACCCACTTTAACTCTGAGGTCCTCAAACGTCTTGTGATTTGCTCGATGCCAATCGGCTTTGTTTTTAGCACTGATCTGAGGGTTGAGCCAGTTTGCAGTCATCAGGTTATAGTACAGCAGCTGGGCCATCTTGAAGCTTTAGGTGGTTTTAGCTGTGAAAGGCCGTGTACACATGTAAATGATGATATTTCAAAAACCATTGCTATAGAATATTTTAAGATTAAGTAAAATTAAGGTGGCTCCGTCGAAATTCCAGACGCATTCGTCTGAAATAAAATTTCGGCCATAATTTTTTAATATTCGCGTGATGTACTATCAGACTTGCAGAAAGTTGAAGCTATTATTTGGCAATATTACAACATAATTCGATTTCCCTTTCCGCAAATATTTTTAGTGATATCGGAGCTACAATGAACCTTGTTCTCGCTACTTAAACGCGCTCAAAAAATAAATTGTCCGATAGTTTTGCGTAAAAGTTTGTGAATCGTGTTCAATTGACTTGGTAAACATACTAACTAAGTTTCAGCAAAATCGGCGAAACCCAAATAACAGCATTCAAATTCATGACTAAAATACATAACCTGTTTACTTTGCCGAAGTTTTATTTCAAACGAATGCGTCTGGAATTTCGACGGAGCCACCTTAAGTGGACTTGGCCGATCAGTTGGACTTGGTTCAATCCTGACAAAGTCAAATTAGTTGTTGCCACTTGAATACTGCATATTCAACCATAAACCACAGCATCTACAATTCCGTTTTAGTCTCAGATCGCACATTTCAGATCGCCCAATTCCAACATTTTGTTTTTAAATATGGGAGCATATGTTACTGACACGACAGAAATTGTATATCCTACCGTGAGCGTTCTTCTAACACATACAGTATATATGCTTATGAGAGAAAATAATTAGTATTTTTGAAAAGAGATCTACTGAAGGTGCGTCTTCAAAAACGCGAACGCTAAGTCAATTAAAGTGCATTTGCTATAAGCGCACGCAAACAAGATAGTGGAGTTTACAATAGATACAGACAGGCTTGACTATAAATTAAGTTGGTGGTATTATTTTCTTAACAAAGAATCGAAGATTTTACCTTTTGGAACTATTAGAACATTTACATCAAGGTGATGCCTTCGCGTCGAGTACACGTACTAACACAACAGCTCTGCGTCGCAACTTTTAGCTTCACCGAAGTGGATAGCTAGCGTCCCTAGAACAATAGAGTATTTAGAGATAGGTGCACTTGAATCCCACGCCTACTAGCCTCAACCTTCAAACGTGCAGAGAGCCGATTAACTCAACCATGATCGAAAATAATAAATTATTTTGAAAATGTTTTTGCACGCGTTATTGTTAGATAGTATACACCGAATCGAAATATGGCGTCCAATTTTAACTGCCATTGTTCTTTGACTGACCAACCTCGTGTTCACGTGAAAACACAAGAGAGGCTAGAGAGGCTAGTCAGTCCAGAACTGAATAGTTATTCAAATTGGCAGCCATATTTCGATTCGGTGTATATTCCTCGAATTTGACTGACACGAAAACCTTTTTAATGTCGCGTTTTCTTGTTCCCTTTCACGATATCGCTTTTCTTTGTTTGTTCTAACAGATGTAATACAGGACCGGGATATATACTATAAACACTTTATGACAATCTTGTATTGGACTGAACACACGACGGTGAGAGCATAAATATAATAGTCCATACTGAATAACAATTAGACGCAAGGATTAATCATGCAGCAAAAGAGAGCAGAATAGACTAAAACCATGTTTATAATAGAGAGCAGAGTAATCCGACCGTATAGGACGGTCAATATAGTTCCTTTTCGCGAAAGTGCATTAAGATTATATTTTTATTTTTAGATTAGAAGGGCCATAAGTTTTTCAGCTCAAGCTGTAATATGTTTTTTCCCTTGTAAAATAAAGTTTTTTTTATTTATTTATTTTATTGTTGTACAGCAGAGTAAATGATTTTTGCCAAAATGGTATTCAATAGAAATCGTTTTTGATGCGATAGACTGGCGTTACCGACTTATTAATCTATCTCAGTCTTTTACCGTCTTGTTCAGTTTTAATTATTCTAAAAGAACAGACTCTCGTTAATCCCATCGTATTTTGTTTGGGTGTTAGATATTAACTAACTCGTCTACCTAAGACTAAGTAATACTATTTTGTATCTGTTGCGGGAGACCCTGTGGCGCGACCGCCAAAAAGCGGCTGTATTCGCAGGCTAGTTGGGTGGGTGTTATGTGCCTGATTTGCGCTGCAGACTTATTCAGAAAGACAATAGAATTAAGATCTTTATAAACATCGGATTTAATATTAATCTCAGAGAAGATACAACAACGTATTTGTTGTTGTTGTTGTCTGGGAACACTCTGTTTTTGAAATGGTCTCGGTTTTACACGCAAAGAAACTGCCTAAAGAAACAAACATGTAGCCTGCGAATACAGCCGCTTTTTGGCGGTCGCGCCACAGGGTCTCCCGTGGCGAGCGAAAAGCAGCGGCTGTATTCGCAGGCTAACAAACATGTGGCTAAACAATAGTTTGAAGTAGCGGGACATTTTTAATGCACAGGACCCATCATACTGCACGTGTTTGGTGCGAGTTTATTGCCTCGCTTCTGTACGAAACACATCCATGCTGGTGATTGGTTCATCAGATCACGAATTAAGACGCCAGTAAAGTGTTTCCCGCCACTTCAAACGCGTGCGGTCAAATCATTCACACCTTGTGTACGTATTATTAAATGAAAAATTTTATTGAAAGTAACCAAACTTACAACAACTAAACTACGTTACTGACCAGATAAAATAACAAAGTTCGTTCCAGGAATTTTCTGTGTTTTTTTCCCTCCAAAGTGATCTCCGACTGTCTTTGTTTTAAGGCGGTGGTGACCCATTGTAGATAGTTACCTCAATATAGTTGATCTTATACGTGCCTTTCGGGTCAACTCGACAGAGCTGAAGATTAAGCCCATTCTTAAGTTTAAGGCTCTTATTATAAAAGAACAGAGATTTATGGCCTCCGTCCATGGCTGAATAAGCTTCGCCCCAGTATTCACTTGGCTTTAAAGTCAGGCGAAATTCGTCTGGGTTGTTCTTGGCTGAGGTGCGCGTTAGCTGTTGTCCTATGTTTGTGTTCACATTGGAGAGCGCTGTGGGGCCGATATCTCCTGCGTCAGTGAGAAATAAATACCTTTTAAAGCTACGTTGAAGAATTGGGTACAATAATGATATTTTAAATATAAGTACCTTGTATGCCATAGTATGGCCCTTTTATGTCGTGATCCTTGGTGACATCTTGGATCACCACCCCTATCCCGCTTTCCCCGTCAGTCAACAGGAAAGCGATGGGATCTGTAGGCTTCGTCGGCATATCAATGGCTTCTGTTCGTCCATTGATGACCTGGTTCGTGTCGGGAAGCTCAAGGCCAACGACGATTTTCACAAGAATATCGGCATTGGCAGGTGCCTGGGCAAAGTGCGATCCAGCGATCAAAGGAATTGTGCAGATTCTTTCGTATGGCATTGTGTCTGGGCCAACTATGACTCTGAGATCTTCAAACGTTTTATCGTTTGCTCGCCTCCAGTCGGCTTTGTTCTTCGAGTCCTGCAGCCAGGCTGGAGTCATCATGTTGTAGTACAGCAGGTCTGGAAATGGCATTTTGAACGGTTGTTGCAAGTAGTACTGGTCTTGAAGCTATCTATTCAAACTGGAAGCTGCAATGAAACAATTTACAAATCAATTGACATACCAACGATGTAACAGTAGAAGGTTTCCAGTAGAACCGATGCACTTGTGTGGCAAAATTTAGATCCTTTGTGTAATAGCTATTCTGAGTAACTCCTGCAACTAATTCTAGGAGTAGTAAAACATCGATGTCATCCCTCCTCCTTTCAACATATATGAACTTCAGTTATCACAAACAAACGACTACCATTATGCGTCCAGTATGCAAGATGTATGTATAAATGTTTTTATATTAACCTTCTTTAAATAAAGTTCATTCATTCATTCATTCATTCATTCATTCAAGAAAGTCGCCTCTCGGTGACTTTGCGCTGGTAGATCAAACTCGAGCAAGCGAAAAGACGAACTAACGAAGTTGTATTTTACTGTACCTACCTTGAGCTCCTTTGTAGCAAATGATGCGTCGATTGAGTGAATGCACTTGTTATAGTTGACTAACGATTACTATGCAGGGCTTTGGTTCACCAAAACCACTCTGACAACAATGATGTCCAACCTGCGTAGCCGGTCCTTGTCAAGTAGTTGTCATGGGTACACTGCAACACGCAAACCGAGAGACAAAGACTGCAGTTTGCATTTAAATGTATTTTCTAACGGTTTGGAATGCACATTAGCACGGTATGTACCTTAGGGAATAAGGTGTATATAATGAGTATTATAAAATAACTATGATATAACGCGCGCTCTGATTGGCCAAAGGATGCGTATTCCGCGTGCTTTATGAGAGCACACAGCACGCGCGCGCAGATATTCAAACATTTTTGTAACGAACAAAATTGAAAACTTGCCTTAAAATCATCATTGTATTTTATAAAAGAAATAGAAAACTTGCCCGCTGTGCTATGTGCAGATTTATAGCACTTGGGGACTGATCAGAACACTCGAGAAGTGCTGAGAAGCATGACGCGTACACTTCTCTCGTGTTCAGTCCCCGCGTGCTATAAATCTGCACATAGCACGCGCGCTCGTTTTCTATTTCTTCGGTTCAGTTAGTTGATGCCACTCGAAGGTATCTCTAGCTATCTTTCATCGTAAAATTTATTGTTACGTTCTTCGCACTATATGTAAACCTTACTGATATAGCAATAAACGAGATGCCCCATTCCTGTAATAATTGTTACATGCATGTGTCATGTAAAATAGTTTGAAAATGATTTGTATTCGTTCGGAGATAGAATACAATCTATCTTCTCAGCGTCTTTCTTTTTTATTGTCTCGAGGCAGATTCTGTTTTATATCGTGTTTCGACTGTCGTTTTCGGACCAACGAATCGGTTCTCTCTCCGAAAGACAAATAATTGGATTGCATTTCCTAGTAGCTTTTTATGTTTTTCTATTCCATGTCATATTTTTTTCTACGTTTGATATCAAACCAATAATCATGTTTTGCTGTTTGCTGCTTCGTTTCCTCGTTCCAGATGATTGCGGAATTCTGCTCTCATCAAAAGTATTTTTTTTTCACTCGAATAGTTTTGATTTTATGCACTACAGTCTTGGTTTGCACATGACGTCATCAAAACGCTAAAATCTAAAATATTCATCGTACAAAACTGTTTGTTTGATATTTTGTTTATATCCATAAGAAAAGTCTTCACAAAAAAATCTGTGTGCTTTCGATGTTTGGTTTCTGATTTATTGAGAGTCAATTTCTGTCACGCAACACTGTCACGTGTATTCTAACACCAGAGAATTAGGGAAATTTGCTTCAAATGTTACGTTTTTTACTTCGTAAATGGTATGTAAGTTTGATTTTATTAATATCTCTATTGAGAAACTGAGTTGTTTGTAATATTAACGTGATTTTGATCCTTGGTGTTTTGGCCGCCATGTTGGTGTACTACGGTTGTACACCAAGATGGCGGCCCCATACATTAATTCACACTAAATTATGCGCACATTTGATCGCTCATATCTCGGCATTGAAAGCTTCTTATAACTCAACATTTGGTTGAGATACATGATTTTGACTGCTCTTTTGGTTGTGAGACCTTTTGTTCAATTATACTCAATATAAGACCCAGAAAATTTTACGATGACGTAAGTGCAAACCAGCAATTGCTGAGGCTCAACACTACGTGATAGTACATCGATCGTTTCAAAGAGTATAATAACAAAAACAAACCTACTAAATTTTAGAACGTTTCTACAAAAACGTAAAAAGTTATAACGAATTGAAATCACAAAGATTTGCAAATTGCCCATTTCAAACCATGTGATGTAAACACTGATATTCTCTGGAGAATTGTTCCTTTATATTTCTGAAATTTATTCGTTCATATTGAAAGGACTAATTCTCTAGAGGGTATTGTAACTTGGGCCTAAATTTTAGTGAAGTGGGATTGGGTATTTATAGTAGTATTATACAAAGTATATAGTTTTTTATAGTATGTCATATTTTATTTATTTTAAATTATTATTTGAGGGCCATGAGTTCATCAGTGAAAACTGTTAAATGTACCCTCGTGAAATAAAGTTTATTATTATTATTATTACACCATGTTTACATCACATGGTTTGAAATGGGCAGTTTTGGACTGACTAGCCTCGTTACCATGTAATTGCTAGAATTCAAATGGTTATACACCGAATTTGAATAACTATTGTTCTGGACTGACCAACCTCTCATTCATGTGAAAACGCTTTTGTGTTTCCACGTGAACACGAGGTTGGTCAGTCAAAGAACAATGGCAGTTCAAATTGGACGCCATATTTCGATTCGGGCTTTTGGTGTATTACTAGACTATGTATGGTGTTGCAAAAAATGATATTACATTTCCTAAACTCGTAATTTTTCTCAGTTTATGCAAATTACTCGGCCATTATTGCATTCGGTCTATATATTTTAACATTTATTTAGTTATTCCAAGCTTGCGGGTAATAACTGGTTTATTTGAGCCCTTTGCAGATTAATACACTGAATTACAGGCTAATGGGTCATAGAACCATCGTTAAGAGGATGTGAAAAGCTGTTACAAACGCCAAGAAAACGCACAACAAGCAATTTACAACACGTAACTTTTTCTGTTGCACAGTTTTTAAGAATGTGTTCAGTGACTTTATCACTCTCATCCG
The DNA here is from genome assembly GCA_033675265.1 of Actinostola sp. cb2023. Classification (NCBI taxonomy): domain Eukaryota; kingdom Metazoa; phylum Cnidaria; class Anthozoa; order Actiniaria; family Actinostolidae; genus Actinostola; species Actinostola sp. cb2023. The sequence goes on along the minus strand of JAUJYZ010000192.1, from coordinate 213,927 downwards.
ATTACTTCAGCTGGCGTCCTGACGCTATTTGTTCATCCACTGGAACAACTACGTTTCTGACATGAAAACAATGTAGTTACTGCAGTATTTATAGCTTGTGCACAACAAATCAGTATTGATTGAGAATCATTCTGGGCACAGACATGCTGTACGGTGATGAAGTGGCTGAGTGACTTTATGCTCTCATCAGATTACTGCAGCTGGCGTCCTGACGCTATTCGTTCATCCACTGGAACAAATTACGATCCTGGCATGTAAACAATGCACTTGCTGCAGTATTTATAGCTTGTGCACAGCAATTCAGTATTGATTCGGGGCACAGACTCGCTGAACTGCAGCTACACACTAAAGGTGAGTTGATATGTTGTGTTTCTTGGTAGAGTTTCCATAAAAATATCATGTCATTTTCCTTGCTTGGTATAAATCTTGAAGTTGCAGTCAGGTTTACGATACATTATTGATTACATGGTGTTTGTCTCTGACTTTTGATTTTAATTGTAACTAGACATTTCGGCCATTATCAATGGCTACTGATGAAGGCATTGATAAATGGCCGAAACCTCTGGTAACAAGTCAGAGAGAAACACCATAATCAGTAATGTATTTTCCTTGCTTGCTTGTCTACTTATTAACTGAGTGGATTTTATGAAGAAAAATGGGTGTGGCTCTTCCTTTTCTGTAGCCTGGGGCCCGTTTCTCGAAAGCTCCGTAAACTTTTCGGGTCCCGAAAAGACATTCCAGAAATCTGAGACCGGCACTTACTCTACAAAGCTGTTCTTTTGACATGTTTTTAATATGAACAAACTTTCCCTTCATGCAAAGTCTCATGTCTGTAAACTACTTTGTTTTGAAGATATAGGTTTCAGTTAAAGAAACCCTTTTCGGGCCCGATAAGCTTACGGGGCTTTCGAGAAACGGGCCCCTGACGTCTTACTATGAACAATCGCAAACATTCCCAAATGAATGGCAAAATTGTCACGAGATAAATTGTTATATTTATTGTGCATTGTATATTATATCTGTCCAGTCGAAGTCACGCTAGGCCATCTCATGTGTACACATTCTTCCACAACTTTTCTTTCAGATATCAACACGTTCAAACCGGCAATGAAGCTCTCTATAGTAGTTGTCGTATTCCTGGTTCTCGGTCAGCCAGCTTTCTCAAAGGTACGATCTCTTAAACAATGGATATTCTTTATTTTACACTTATAAGTCGAGCTGTTGTTTGCTTGATACCATTCTGTGCTTCATCATTCAAGGTCATTTCCTTGCTGTCTGAAGACGAAGCTGATCGTCCTTTGTTAGCCAAACGAAGTGGAAAAGGTAAATCGATATGGTGATATAGATTGACTGAATGACTGACGGACTGAAAGCAGCGTGATTTGACCAAAAAATGGAGCGTGAATCGTGAAATTCATAAAAATTGGAGCGTAATGCGTGAATTTATGTTTCAACGTGATGCATGCGTGATCATCCCTTTTGACCGACTGTGATTCGTGATTTACCGCTGTTGTGTTCTGTGAAACGTGAACGTTTAGGATCTAAACATTTTCGTGCGTGAAATTCCAAAATTTCGGATAGCGCTCTCAGCTTGATTCGTGAATTTCGAAAATGTTGGTCCGTGACGCGCGAATTTACAAAAAAAAAGGGCCGTGAAGCGTGATCATGACCCCCCCCCCCCCCCCCCCCCCTTTGCTACCCTGTGAATGAATGACTGGCTTACTTACTGAATGACTGAATGACTGACTTACTAAATAACTGACGGACTGACCGACGGACTGACTGACTTACTGCCAAATGAATGACTGACGGAATGACTGACTTACTGAATGACTGACGGACTGACGGACTGACTGACGGACTGACGGACTGACTGACTGACTGACTGACTGATTGATGACTGATGAATGAATGAATGAATGAATGAATGAATGAATGAATGAATGAATGAATGAATGAATGAATGAATGAATGAATGAATGAATGAATGAATGAATGAATGAATGACTTACGTGCTGATAGCATAGCTAATTAACTAGATTGCGTTCTTTCATGAAGGTAGCTGTATTGCAAATGGAGATCCACATTACATCACGTTTGACAACAAAGTATACAACTTCATGGGAGCCTGTCGCTATGTGCAAGTCACCGACTACTGTAACTTTAGTGGTGGGAAGGGACCACTGGGGCAATTCAAAGTCATTGCAGACAATGAATTGTGTGGTCGCTCAGTTTCGTGTGTTCGTGCTGTTGACGTCATTATTGGAGGTGAGTAGAGAGGAACAGCAATGACGTAATAAAAGTGATCCTACATAGGTGATGTAGGTGCGATACATTGGAAGACTGGGTCCGAGTGTTTTAGCCATTCAGATAGCAGTTCTTAAATGTTGACAATATTATCTCCGATTTAAAAACTGTAGTCTATCCAATGTGCTGGAGAAAGAACGTTGAATCCATGCAAGTGATATTTCCACTAGTCTTTCATCGAGCTAGGCAAACACCTCGAAAAACTTGTAACTAATATTCAGCCAATCAAAACACTCGAACCCAGTCTTCTAACATTTGCCACACTGGACCGGTTCTAACATAAATATGATATTTTTCAAGGTCATACAATCCACCTCACGCGTGGCAGTAGTTCGCCCGCTCCCAAGAACGAAGCAGAGTATTCCGTCACAATGGAGGGTGGCTATGTTGTGGTGCGCACCAAGCCTGCTGGACTGACCGTGAAGTGGGACATGAATATGATACTCTCTACTCAACTGGATGGACGATTCCGAGGAAAGGTAAAAGAAACGTTGTAAAAGAGAGACTTTAGAACTATTCTCATCCACTTACTTTAGCTCGCAGTGCTTCATGGGAAGGTCTACATTTATTATTAATTTTTCTATTATTCTATAATTTATCTATTATATTTATATTTATATTTCTCTATACAGAGCCCTTCTGAAAATCAGCTCTGCTGACGTAGGCCGTCTGTCAAAAGATTTTATAAATAAAATAAATAAAATAAATAAACTTCGATTCGTTCTTCTCTACTACATACAGTCAAACCTCTATTAAGCGGTCACCCTCTATTCAGCGGCCCTCTATTAAGCGGTCACTTTAACTCAAATTCCCGCAAATCGGTCCCCATACTTACTGCATGTAAGCTTGACCTTTTAAGCGGTCACCTCTATTAAGCGGTCAGTTGGCTCATAGTTAACTATGGTTGGCTATTTCTACGACATAACATAGACTCGTCTTCCAGCTTGGATCAATTCACTTTAAAAATGGTGGACACTCTGTATCTCGCTCGATCGCAGCAAAATCAGTGACGTCAAAGGACAGCACTGCGTAACCTAGCAACCCCTGATATTTTCTCGCGTCAGTGCATTATTGACTTATTTGAACGAATAGACCTTATGCATAATGACGTAATATGACTACAACTACCAGAATGCTTTGCGCATCTTCTTTTGTGAGATAAGTAGTACCCTTTGTCGTTTGTCTTAGTGAATTGTGAACTGTTTATTAATCATTACTTGGCAGCTAAAACTGAATTACATAATTTAGAATTGAATGAATTACCTCACGAGCGAATAAAAATCTAGAAAAAAAACGAAAATTCGCAAAGCATTCTGGTAGTTGTAGTCACATTACGTCATTATGCATAAGGTCTATTGCACTATATTTGTTGATTAATTTATCACTTATTTCAAACAGGTGTGTGGTTTGTGTGGTAACTTCGACGGTAATGCAAACAATGACTTCACGATGAGCAACGGACAAGTCACAGGTGATGTGAATACCTTTGGTCAAACATGGCAAGCTGGTGGTAAATGTGGAGCACCAACGACACCACAACATCCTTGCGAACAACATCCTGGTCGACGTCAAGAAGCCATAAAGGATTGCTCAGTCATCAAATCAGATGCATTTAAAACTTGCAAAGCTGTCATGAATGTTGAGCCGATGTATCACAACTGTGTGTATGACGTGTGTGCAGGCACTAGTGTATCAATGAAGGACAGTAGCTGTGAAGCCATCAAAGCAGCGTCCCTGATATGCAAGCAAAAGACTGGCAAGGGCGTGTCATGGGGTCATCTTGAACAGAAGTGCGGTGAGTACACGTTTTCTGATGAAATTTAATCGTATTTATTTCCATAAATCTCAAGACAAAGAACTATTTTCTTGGCTTCTTTAATTGTTCCCAACCTCTCTTTCACAATGAATGTGTCAGCGGCGCGATTCATTTGTCAATTTTAGCTACAGACACACGGTGCAACATTGCGCGAAATACTGCTGACCACATGCACGATTTCAGCGTATGTCCACCTCTGCAATTTATTGCGCGCAATGTTGCAGAAGTAAGATCGCACTGAACTTCACTGTTGAGTAAGTTTGAGGTGAACACACGCGGCAATCGTATTACCAGCAATATTGCGCGCAATGTCGTACCTTTATTTTTGTAATGTCAAATATCACTTTCTCTCTAAATAGGCTGCCAAAGGAAAGCTAAGCTGAATCATAACGGCCAGGTGGTGTGCTGTCATTTTCCATTCACCTACAAAGCAGCCACATTCTACGACTGCGTGCCTCAGGTATCCGGTGGAAAGCCGTGGTGCTCAAGTGAACAAACGACATCTTGGAGAACTGTTGGCGAATGCATATAAAGTAAATATTATTTTATATTTTTCAGTTTGATATTTTGTCAAAAATACTTATTCTATCATTTTCAGAGAAGTTTTATTACGATCTTTACACATAAAAGAAACAATGCACAGACATGTAAAATAACTGATGTCTGTGTTATATTTTTTTCAGGAGGAAGACATGAAGACGTGTGACGTATCTTGTGACGTAATATACCTCGAGACGAGGCAGTCTTTTTATTCAACGAACTTGTATTTTCTGAGGATAACAAAATCCCAGAAATTCATTATCGTTGTCATTCTACCTAGTGTACTTAACTGTGTACCTTACATGGCGTTTTATTGATTTAAAAAATAAAGGCAGTTTTCCCGTTTATCTGAGTGGGATCATTTTATGGGCATGACTACCAGATGGCACCACAGGGACCCCATCGATTCTGTCAAACCTGAACGAGACTTCTCATTCTAGATGTAGATGCACCCATTTTACTACACTATTTTACACTATTTAAATCCGCCTTCCCTTCCCCTCTCTGCTTATAAATCAACATTGGCTAGGAAGGGGAAGGAGTGCAAAATAGTATCGCTCTCCGTTCCTATCGTAAGACAATATTGTCCTATATATTTCCTTTTTTTGTTTTCTTCTCTTAGAAAACACTCATACATTAATAAAGCTAAACAAAATGCACCGGCGCAAGGTGCTAAAGTCTGACTATAAAGTGTGCTATTTATACGAGAAAATGCTAAAAAAAAACATACTTGGCAGAACGATTATTGTATGTGCATATATAGTCTCCTACGCAACCGTCTTTAGTTCCGTCACGTTGCGTGACTTCTGTCACTGCGCGGGTCAATTAGCCACTACCTAAACGAGCAGGGGACTGGGAACGAGTTTATTAGAATTAATGCAATTACGAAATTGAGTTTATGACATGAAACAACATGTTGAAATTAGTATATGTGCAAAGTTTGATGTGATTTGAGCAAATTCTGTCGGAATTATAAACTTTTGAAATTGTGTTGTCCAGCCAAAATTTTACAGTGAATGTATGGTTTGGCTGGAGAGCGTCAAAAATTTACAGAGTTTGTATGTAAAAATAGACATATTTGACGCCCTCTAGCATCGTCAATATTAAGCCGAAGTTCACCAAACTTTCCAGACTAGCTAAGTTTGAACTGCTCTCTCAGAAAATGATGCCCATTTTTGCTAGTTTCTTATTGAATTAGTTTTACGGACTTGGTCCCAGTCCCCTGCTCGTTTAGGTAATGGCTAATTATTGAGACTTTGAAGGTTCTTATCGATTGTTCCAGACACCATGAAACAATAGTTGGACGTGGATCTAAGTTTAAACTTTGTTTATATAATCGACACTAAAGGATTAGCCGAACTGCGCGGTCAGAGAATTGATGCAGTTATTTAGCGATAAATATATAGTATATACACTGTGTGTACTTGACTATAATTATGCTCTCATCGATTAGACGAGACAATATACGCACAGAAGCATTGGTTCATGCACACGTCATTTAATGGAGCACGGGCGTGCACCATTGAAGAAATAGAAAACGAGGCAGCGTGCTCTATCGAGTTATAGAAGCACGCGGGAATTGGAAGAAGACGAGAGAAGTGCTACGGCACGAGGCGTAGCATACAAGTATGATTTTAAAGCAATTTTTCAATTTTATTCGTTGCAAAAATGTTTGAATATCTGCGCGTGCGTGCTCTGTGCTCTCATAGAGCACGTGGAATACGCCGCATCCTAGGCCAATCAGAGCGCGCGTTATATCATAGTTATTTTATAATTAACGAGTTATGGATGCACGCTCGCGCTAATGAATTTGATCGCGCGATAATATGAACTATGTCATAAAAGGTATGGGCACGCAACCGCCCTCTCTCCTGCCTCTCCTCTCCTCTTACTACACTAACTTAAGCAAAATGAGCAGAAATTATAGATTCTTGAACTATGCGCCATCGGTACATAAACTAGAGCTCACTTAAAAATATTGGTATCGCTAGAATCAAGAGGGTTGACTGTGGAGGGACTCACAGCATGCATTCTACAGCTGGTCCCCTCCCTATGCGACCTTGTCTCTAGTTGTACTCTGAATTTATGGAATTTTTAAAATACCAAAACTTCATCAAATTGCATAAATAGTCCATGTATTTCTCTCGAATACTGATTTTCGTGACATGTAGTTTATGTTTACACCTGCATCGTAAATCATTTCTTAATACTTCTTCGTTCTGCTTGGTGAGACCAGTAATTGCATGAAGCGCTTGCCGCATGCTTGTGCTTAATCGTTTATAACGTAACACAGTGTTATGTGTTACGAATGATGCTATATACTTAGTAGACCAACCATACCGGCTTTTTTTTTGTTTTTTGTTTTTTTTTTTATCATCGGTCACTATATTATACAACAGGTGCTCCATCCCGGAAAATTATTTCAACGCTTCAGAATGCTCTCAGTAATCCAGTATATAAACATAAATGAGATGATGCAGTGGTTGAATGACTTTATGCTCTCTCATCGGATTACTTCAGCTGGCGTCCTGACGCTAGTTTTTTCATCCATTTGGAACAACTTACGATCCTGGCTTTTAGACAATGTGCTTGGTAGAGTGATTCAGCAGTGGTTCAGTGACTTTATGCTCTTTTTAATTCATTAACTCGGCTGGCGTCCTGACGCTATTTGTTTTATCCATTTGGGACAACCTACGTTCCTGGCTTGTAAACAATGTGCTTGGTGGAGTATTTATTGCTTGTAAACATCAACTTAGTGTTCATTCTGGGCACAAACTCGCTGAAGTCAAGTCTACAGCCACACACTGAAGGTGAGTTGATAAGTTATGTTTTCTTGGTGGGTACTGAGGTGTTGTGTGAATATATGGAGGAGGGAGTGACGGATTTACGAACAAATATCATTTCATATTTCTTCAAAAAATATTTTTAAGTTTCACGAGTTGCTGTTTAGTATTTCTTGTACTTGATGTATTTGTTGTGTTGTGTTGTCACTACGAGTTTACGCTTATTTATACTACTACTTGTTTGTTTGTTTGTTTCTGATTGATTGATTTCATCGACTACCCTTCCTAGCCGCCGGACAGTTTTATGAAAAAATCGCGATTGGGTGTGGCTCCTTACTCTGTACACTGCCGGACCCCTTATCAATATACTAATTTGCGCCGCACCAATCGTTACGTTATGTAGAGAATTATGTCATAATAATATATAGTCAGATCCTTGCGTTATATAAAGCGGTCCTGCATGAGACTCTCCTTATTCCTACTCCGCCACATGAGATTTGATCGGTGAAAAACTTCATGGTTTGAGCCCACAGGATAAGTCCGATAACTGCTCGAGGTAACGACAGAATCTCAGCCTGTGTCATATCTTCATTCATTAAACTAGGTAATTAAAGCTGTGTTTCTCTTGTTTCTTTCAGATATCAAGACATGAAGTTCTCCATAGTTGTCGTACTGTTGGTTCTTGCTCATCCAGCTTTCTCAAAGGTAAAACTCAAGAAATGACTTTATCTCTATTTTACAAATTTCCAATTTTTGTAATTCAGGAAAAAAATGTGGTTAATTATTTTGTAGTTGTTTCCCTCCCCTCCCCTCTCCTCCCCTCTCCCCTCCCTCCCCCCCCTCCCTCCCTCCGCTACCCTCCCCTCCCCCCTAGCTAAAGTCTACTAGTGTAAAATATCAATACTTTCTGTCAAACATTAACTAGTGCTTTTATCAATCTAGATCATTTCCTCGCTGTTTCAGCAACATGCAAATCAACCCCTTCCAGATATGAACGATGGTATGAGTCGTCATGACAACATGGTCGTAGTCATAGTAACTGAAAGAAGTGTCTGTAAAATTCCAAGACTTAATTTAATCTTTAATCATACTTTTTTCTCTATTTTTCTACAGATCGTCCTGTTTTAGCCAAACGAGGAACCGGTAAGCCACAGGATATAATCAGTATTTATTAGTGCTACTAAAGAACTGACTGACTGATCGATTGATATACTGACTGACTTCTTGACTGACTATTTGGCTGACTGATTTCTTGACTGACGTACTTACTGGCTGGCTGACTTACTAACTACCGTGTCTGACTTCTTGACTGACGTACTGACTGACTTACTAACTAACTGACTTCTTGACTAACTGACTTCTTGACTAACTGATTGACTGACTGATTTCTTGACTGACTTACTTACTGACTGGCTGGCTTACTAACTATAACTGACTTCTTGATTGAGTTACTGACTGACTTACTAACTAACTGATTTCTTGACTGACTGACTTACTAACTGACTGACCTACTGACTGACTAACTTACTGACTGACTTACTAAAAAACTGACTCTTTGACTGACTGACTGACTAACTGACTTACTTACTTACTGACTTACTAACTGACTTCTTGACTGACTTACTGACTGACTTACTGACTGACTTACTGATTGACTGACTTACTAACTAACTGACTGACTTCTTGACTGGCTGACTTACTTACTGACTTACTAACTAACTGACTTCTTGATTTCTTGACTTACTGACTGACTAATTGACTGACTGACCGGTCCTCCCTCATTAAAAACGCACAATATTTCAACCTGGGTTGTGCTCTGATGTTTCACATGGGTCGTAGGCTGCAAAGAATACCGATGATTAACTTTCCAAATTTAATTCTCACTGCCTTACTAAACTGCCTATCCTCTGGATTTAATGAAGGTAACTGCTATGCTTCTGGAGATCCTCATTACGTCACGTTTGATGGTAAAAGATACAACTTCATGGGGGCCTGTCGTTACGTCCATGTCACTGACTACTGTAACGTCGGCGGTGGAAAATCAGCACTTGGACAATTCAAAGTCATTGCAGCCAATTACAAGTGTGGCGGTTCTGTCTCGTGCATCGATTATGTCGATGTTATTATTGGAGGTAAGTTACACGAGCGGGAACCTGGGTTCGAGTTGTGACCGCAAAGCATCTATGGATTGTTTTATGGGACAACCATATAAGGGATGAGGATTTTGTTTTAAAATAATCATGATCAAACTTCTAACAAACCTGGTATTAACAGTAAATAAAAATAGTAAAATTAAATACTGATAATCACATTCATTTCAAGCTGACACAATCCACCTCAGACGTGGCAGTAGTTCACCCGCTAACACAGACACACCCGAGTATTCTGTCACAAAGGAGGGTGGCTATGTTGTAGTACGCACCAAGCCTGCTGGACTGACCGTGAAATGGGACATGGGGACTGGGCTCTCGATTGATCTTGATGATAGGTTCAGAGGAAAGGTAAGAGGTAGAATCTTATCCACGTGAAAGTGGACGTACGTGTAGCTTTTGCTTGCAGTGTTCGATGGGAAGGTCGTCTTCCCATGCTTCCTTGCGTGAAACCTTGCCAGTCTACTAACCGTAACAAAGGCTTGGATTAAATCTGCTAATTTTTATTTATTTTTTAACGGTTATTTGAAGAATATCGTTCCTATAAATACGATGGAATCTTAATCAAATAAGCGTCCACCCATGCATGGGACCAAGCGTAGGTCAGTGACCGCTTATGGGAAGTTGTAGAAGCAGTGTTTTGTGGAGAAAGAAACGTGCAAGGCTTTTGGGATGTGTCGGCATTCGGGAGGTGTCCGCATACGGGAGGTGTCCGCTTATAGGAGGTGTCCGCTTATGGGAGGTGTCCGCTTATGGGAGGTGTCCGCTTATGGGAGGTGTCCGCTTATGGGAGGTGTCCACTTACGGGAGGTGTCCGCTTACGGGAGGTGTCCGCTGACGGGAGGTGTCCGCTTACGGGAGGTGTCCGCTTACGGGAGGTGTCCGCTTACGGGAGGTGTCCGCTTACGAGAGGTGTCTGCTTACGGGAGGTGTCCGCTTATGGGGGGGGGGGGGGGGGTGTCTGCTTACGGGAGATGTCTGCTTACGGGAAGTGTCTGCTTACGGGAGGTGTCCGCTTACGGGAGGTGTCTGCCTACGGGAAGTGTTTGCTTACGGGAGGTGTCCGCTTACGGGAGGTGTCTGCCTACGGGAAGTGTCTGCTTACGGGAGGTGTCTGCTTACGGGAAGTGTCTGCTTACGGGAGGTGTCCGCTTATGGGAGGTGTCTGCTTATGGGAGGTGTCTGCTTACGGGAGGTGTCTGCTTACGGGAGGTGTCTGCTTACGGGAGGTGTCTGCTTACGGGAGATGTCTGCCTACAGGAAGTGTCTGCTTACGGGAGGTGTCCGTTTATGGGAGGTGTCTGCTTATGGGAGGTGTCTGCTTACGGGAGGTGTCCGCTTACAGGAGTTGTCTGTTTCTAACTGCACCTCTTATCAAACAGGTGTGTGGTTTGTGTGGTAACTTCGACGGTAATGCAAACAATGACTTCACGATGAGCAACGGACAAGTCACAGGCGATGTGAATACCTTTGGTCAGTCATGGAAAGCTGGTGGTAAATGTGGAGCACCAACGACACCACAACATCCTTGCGAACAGCATCCTGATCGACGTCAAGAAGCTATAAAGGATTGCTCAGTCATCAAATCAGATGCATTTAAAACTTGCAAAGCCGTCATGAATGTTGAGCCGATGTATCACAACTGTGTGTATGACGTGTGTGCAGGCACTAGTGTATCAATGAAGGACAGTAGCTGTGAAGCCATTAAAGAAGCGTCCCTTGAATGCAAAGACAAGACAGGCAAAGGCGTGTCATGGGGCCATCTTGAACAGAAATGTAGTAAGTACACTTTTTATAATTCATGTTATCCAATCAAAACGGTTTATCATTTACAAAAGAAATGAGAGGGAAGTTAAGGATGTCATTTTTATTTGTTTCTGCTTTGTCATATGCCACCCTACTGCAGGGTCAGGATTACGTGCCGGCTTCCAGCACTGTCGAAACGGTAACAATTGAAAACCAAACTAAGTGAAACCACAGTTCTTGTGCTGTGTTGTTTCACGATTAAAGCACGGTATGACAATCGACATTTATATAATATATATATATGTATATATTTAACAATTAGACTTTCATAGTTGGTGTTCCATGTGGATGAAGTAACCTCACAGGCTTAGACTTGGACTAAATCTCTAATGTACGAAACCCCGAACAAAAGTTATTGACACTTCCGGTTGACGCCGTCGTCGTAGGTTTTGCAAATCTTAAACTCCCATAGTCAACGAGGCGCGTAGCGTCGAGTTGACTATTGAACTCGTAGAAAACGAGAACGAGTAGTCTAACTGTTTTAGTAGAAACCAACTAGCATACTACCTTCGAATTTATACCTATATTTATTGATTTTCGCTTTGTTTTTGTTCAAAACGCCGGCTTTTTCGCTACTCACTATCTATCACTCAATAGATAGTGAGTATGTTAGCCATTCAGATAGCAGGATTCGTGATAGTATGCTAGTTGGTTTCTACTAAATATACTGATATAGCACCAGAGTTCAGAGTTTCAGGCTTCAAGATTCATTTGCATGCAGATGGTGTATACATTGCGCGCAATATTACTTACGATTCTCGGGTACGCAATGTTGCAGTAGTAATATATCGTATTGTGGGTACACGCTGCAATCGGATTACCAGCAGTATTGCGCGCAATATTACTTACGATTCTCGGGTACGCAATGTTGCAGTAGTAATATATCGTATTGTGGGTACACGCTGCAATCGTATTACCAGCAGTATTGCGCGCAATATTACTTACGATTCTCGGGTACGCAATGTTGCAGTAGTAATATATCGTATTGTGGGTACACGCTGCAATCGGATTACCAGCAGTATTGCGCGCAATATTACTTACGATTCTCGGGTACGCAATGTTGCAGTAGTAGTATCGTATTGTGGGTACACGCTGCAATCGTATTACCAGCAGTATTGCGCGCAATATTACTTACGATTCTCGGGTACGCAATGTTGCAGTAGTAGTATCGTATTGTGGGTACACGCTGCAATCGTATTACCAGCAGTATTGCGCGCAATATTACTTACGATTCTCGGGTACGCAATGTTGCAGTAGTAATATATCGTATTGTGGGTACACGCTGCAATCGGATTACCAGCAGTATTGCGCGCAATATTACTTACGATTCTCGGGTACGCAATGTTGCAGTAGTAATATATCGTATTGTGGGTACACGCTGCAATCGGATTACCAGCAGTATTGCGCGCAATATTACTTACGATTCTCGGGTACGCAATGTTGCAGTAGTAGTATCGTATTGTGGGTACACGCTGCAATCGTATTACCAGCAGTATTGCGCGCAATATTACTTACGATTCTCGGGTACGCAATGTTGCATTAGTAGTATATCGTATTGTGGGTACACGCTGCAATCGTATTACCAGCAGTATTGCGCGCAATATTACTTACGATTCTCGGGTACGCAATGTTGCAGTAGTAGTATCGTATTGTGGGTACACGCTGCAATCGTATTACCAGCAGTATTGCGCGCAATATTACTTACGATTCTCGGGTACGCAATGTTGCAGTAGTAGTATCGTATTGTGGGTACACGCTGCAATCGTATTACCAGCAGTATTGCGCGCAATATTACTTACGATTCTCGGGTACGCAATGTTGCAGTAGTAGTATATCGTATTGTGGGTACACGCTGCAATCGTATTACCAGCAGTATTGCGCGCAATATTACTTACGATTCTCGGGTACGCAATGTTGCAGTAGTAGTATCGTATTGTGGGTACACGCTGCAATCGTATTACCAGCAGTATTGCGCGCAATATTACTTACGATTCTCGGGTACGCAATGTTGCAGTAGTAGTATATCGTATTGTGGGTACACGCTGCAATCGTATTACCAGCAGTATTGCGCGCAATATTACTTACGATTCTCGGGTACGCAATGTTGCAGTAGTAGTATATCGTATTGTGGGTACACGCTGCAATCGGATTACCAGCAGTATTGCGCGCAATATTACTTACGATTCTCGGGTACGCAATGTTGCAGTAGTAGTATATATCGTATTGTGGGTACACGCTGCAATCGGATTACCAGCAGTATTGCGCGCAATATTACTTACGATTCTCGGGTACGCAATGTTGCAGTAGTAGTATATCGTATTGTGGGTACACGCTGCAATCGGATTACCAGCAGTATTGCGCGCAATGTTGTACCATTATGTTTGTAATATCAAATATTATTTACACTATAAATAAACTAACAAAGGATAGCTAAGCAGACTCACTATTTCAGCGTGTGTCCACCTCTGTAATGTTTTCAGTGCGCGCAATATTGCAGAAGTAAGAATGCACTGTACTTTACTCTTCAGTAAGTTTGCTAGCACAACAATTGCAGAGGTGGACACACGCTGCAATCATATTACCAGCAATATTGCGCGCAATGTTGCGCCGTGTACCTGTACCTGTAGTTTTTTAATATCAAACCTTATTTTCTCTATAAATAGACTGCCAAAGAAAGGCTAAACTGAATCATAACGGCCAGGAGGTGTGCTGTCATTTTCCATTCACCTACGGAGCAACCACATTCTACGACTGCGTCCCTCAGGTTGCCATCGGTAAAAGACCGTGGTGTTCAAGTGAACAAACGACATCTTGGAGAACTGTTGGCGAATGCATATGAAGTAAATATTAAGCAATTATCGAACTCGGTTATCTCAAAATATCGTGATTTGTCAGTGGCGAGCTATCAGTTACAGTGTGTATTTGACGATGCCGTCCGCGGCAGAGGCAAATAACTGACAGCGAGACACTGACAAATCACGATATTTTGCGATAACCGCGAGTTCAATAATTGTTTTACCATTCGACTCATTAGTTGCTTTTGTATTTTTATGCTTGTTTTTAGAGCTAAAATATTGTCAATCTCTTCTTCTGACAGCTCGGGAAAACGAGCTGCCATGTGACTGTGAATGATCAATAGTGCGCATGCTCAGACCGTTAGTTGTGCGCAGTTATTTGCAGGTCTTTCAGCCAATTAAAACTGCGGATAGAAATGAGTCGAATATTTTATATTTTTCAGTTTGATATTTTGTCAAAAACATTTATTCTATCATTTTCAAAGAAGTTTATCATTACGATCTTTACACATAAAAGAAACAATGCACAAACACGTAAATTAACTATACTGATGTCTGTATTAATATATTTTTCAGGAGGAAGACATGAAGACGTGTGACGTTTGTTTGTTGTGACGTAATAAGGCCTCGAAACGAGGCAAAGTTTTTTATTCAATGAACTTGTATTTTCTGAGAATTCACTATCGTTGTTATTCTACCTAGTGTAAATAAGTATGTGTACCTTACATGGCGTTTTAATGATTTAAAAATAAAGCACTTTTCCCGGATTTTTGGCATTTGTGTATTAATTAGAGTCTTTATGAAATAACAAAAAACATTTAACGCGCGCTCGGATTGGCTAATTACCAGAGTGGCTAATTACCGTGTTTGGTGTATGCCTGAGGCTATCATGGATAGAAATTTCTAGAAATTTCGTCCTCCCGTTGACTTACTCACTAGTTAGCTAGCTTGTTTGTGGTAATATACATGAAATAATTTCAGTTCTGTGATTGGCTGACAGCGATCCATTTTATCCCAAGACTATACTACAGCCACACACTAGATAAAGGTGAGCCAGCAGGCGCGCATCCAGGATAAAATGTCACCGTTTTCCGAATGACCGAACCGGCCGTTTAAATTGTACCTTTATATAAGCAAGTTTTTATGAATAAATTAAACATGCAAGAGACCTATATTACTGCTACTTTGAAAAATTTGACCGTTTTCTGGAGAACGGTGTAAACCGATCTGGATCCGCGCCTGGCCAGTTGATAAGTTAGCTGTGTTTTCTTTGTGGGCTAAGGTGTGAACGGTGTGAACCGTATGAATGGAGGTGCCGAGGGAATGATGTTTTTTGCCATTTTCCCCTACTTTTAAGCTTCTGTTTGCAACCAAACTTATACCATAGGAAGGTCTTTATCAATGCTATACATTCATCAAAAAATAATTTGGTTTAGATTGAAAGCCAGTGAAAAAATGGAGATTTAGTTCTACATTGTTCAATGGCGGGATACCTGTGGTATGGACACCACAGGAAGCCCAAAATTTGAGCTTTATATCGAAAAATTCGAATTTTTGAAATATATTTTTTGGGGTTAAAAACTCTTAGCATATGATTATCGCACTGCGTAGAGTAAGTATGAGTTTGAATTGCATCGAATTTACTTATTTTTAGCCTGTTTTCTCGCATCTTCAAGTTCGAGGGCACCACAGGGATCCCACACTATTACCCCCTTTCCTAAAACGGAATTTTCTCCTATTTAGAATCACTTTTCGAAAATAAAACAACGTGCAGAAGAAAGCTAAGATACAGCTCTAAATCACTAGCTAAAAATATCTGAGAAAGTTGGCTGATTTCTAGAAGAAATTGAGGTTGGAAGTCAAAAATCACGAAAAACGGCCGAAAAACGATTTTTCGAGAAGTGCCAAAGTTTTCGGAATTTTCAAATAGCTTTGTTTCCAACAAAACGCACATCGTTGGAAAGCTCTATGTAATGGCTACAAGAATCTGCAGTTAGTTTTTCAAAACAATTAAAACTAAGGATTTTATAAGCGAAAAAGTGCGGTACGAAAGCAACGCTTGAAGGAAGCGCAAAAAAATGTCGTTTTTTGCCATTTTCACCTACTTTTAGGCTTCTGTTTGCAACCAAACTTATACCATATGAAGGTCTTTATCAATGCTATACATTCATCAAAAAATAATTTGGTTTAGATTGAAAGCCAGTGAAAAAATGGAGATTTAGTTCTACATTGTTCAATGGCGGGATACCTGTGGTATGGACACCACAGGAAGCCCAACATTTGAGCTTTCCATCGAAAAATGTCGAATTTTTGAATCTATATTTTTTCACTAAAAAACTCTTTCATATGATTATCAAACTGCGTAGAGTAAGTATGAGTTTTCTTGCGTCGAATTTGCTTTTTTTAGCCTGTTTTGTAATCTTCATTTTCGAACTAAACATAGATATTTTATACCGCCTTTTGAAACGGATTTTTCTCCTATTTAGAATCACTTTTCGAAAACTCGAGCGTGCGATAGAAAGCTAAGATACAGCTCTAAATTTTTACAGTATATCTGTAAAGTGGCTGATTTCTAGAAGATTTTGAACAAAAATATGAAAAACGGCCGAAAGTGGATTTTTCGAGATGTGCCAAAGTTTTCAGTTTTCAAATAGCTTTGTTTCGTTGCAAAACGCGATCGTTGAAAGAACTATGCTTTGGCTACAAGAATCTGCAGTTACTTTTTCAAAACAATTAAACTAAGGATTTTATAAGCGAAAAAGTGCGGTACTAAAGCAACGTGAAGTGGCGCTTCTAACTCATATTTTTGCCTATTTCCCCTACTTTTAGGCTATCGCAGTGCAATTAAAACATACCATAGGAATTTGTTTTATGAAGAAAGAGGCCAAACTGATGTCCGTGAAATAGTGTTAAAAAGCCATTCCTCTCGCCCCTATCCCCGCGCCAACAAACAATTAACGCCTGTAATGTGACATGTCGATTTGAAGCCTAAGATTCACGAAAAAACTAATTTTTTTAGATTCGGGCCTTCCAAAAAGGAAGCCCGACTAATTATTCAATTTGTGGTATGGACACCACAGGAAGCCCAACATTTGAGCTTTCCATCGAAAAATTCGAATTTTTGAAATATTTTTTTTGGGGTTAAAAACTCTTAGCATATGATTATCGCACTGCGTAGAGTAAGTATGAGTTTGAATTGCATCGAATTTGCTTATTTTTAGCCTGTTTTCTCGCATCTTCAAGTTCGAGGGCACCACAGGGATCCCACATTATTACCGCCTTTTCGAAAACGGAGTTTTCTCCTATTTAGAATCACTTTTCGAAAATTAAACAACGTGCAGAAGAAAGCTAAGATACAGCTCTAAATCACTAGCTAAAAATATCTGAGAAAGTTGGCTGATTTCTAGAAGAAATTGAGGTTGGAAGTCAAAAATCACGAAAAACGGCCGAAAAACGATTTTTCGAGATGTGCCAAAGTTTTCGGAATTTTCAAATAGCTTTGTTTCCAACAAAACGCACATCGTTGGAAAGCTCTATGCAATGGCTACAATAATCTGCAGTTAGTTTTTCAAAACAATTAAAACTAAGGATTTTATAAGCGAAAAAGTGCGGTACGAAAGCAACGCTTGAAGGAAGCGCAAAAAAATGTCGTTTTTTGCCATTTTCCCCTACTTTTAGGCTTCTGTTTGCAACCAAACTTATACCATAGGAAGGTCTTTATCAATGCTATACATTCATCAAAAAATAATTTGGTTTAGATTGAAAGCCAGTGAAAAAATGGAGATTTAGTTCTACATTGTTCAATGGCGGGATACCTGTGGTATGGACACCACAGGAAGCCCAAAATTTGAGCTTTATATCGAAAAATTCGAATTTTTGAAATATATTTTTTGGGGTTAAAAACTCTTAGCATATGATTATCGCACTGCGTAGAGTAAGTATGAGTTTGAATTGCATCGAATTTACTTATTTTTAGCCTGTTTTCTCGCATCTTCAAGTTCGAGGGCACCACAGGGATCCCACACTATTACCCCTTTTCTAAAACGGATTTTTCTCCTATTTAGAATCACTTTTCGAAAATAAAACAACGTGCAGAAGAAAGCTAAGATACAGCTCTAAATCACTAGCTAAAAATATCTGAGAAAGTTGGCTGATTTCTAGAAGAAATTGAGGTTGGAAGTCAAAAATCATGAAAAACGGCCGAAAAACGATTTTTCGAGATGTGCCAAAGTTTTCGGAATTTTCAAATAGCTTTGTTTCCAACAAAACGCACATCGTTGAAAGCTCTATGTAATGGCTACAAGAATCTGCAGTTAGTTTTTCAAAACAATTAAAACTAAGGATTTTATAAGCGAAAAAGTGCGGTACGAAAGCAACGCTTGAAGGAAGCGCAAAAAAATGTCGTTTTTTGCCATTTTCCCCTACTTTTAGGCTTCTGTTTGCAACCAAACTTATACCATAGGAAGGTCTTTATCAATGCTATAGAGTGCAAACCATATGTCCGTGAAATAGTACTATTACTAAATAGTACTAAATAGTGTTATCTCCATTGTT
This sequence comes from Actinostola sp. cb2023, assembly GCA_033675265.1. Classification (NCBI taxonomy): domain Eukaryota; kingdom Metazoa; phylum Cnidaria; class Anthozoa; order Actiniaria; family Actinostolidae; genus Actinostola; species Actinostola sp. cb2023. Next base: position 195,176 of record JAUJYZ010000192.1, on the reverse strand, counting down.
TTCTATTGTTTCATCAGTGCTATTTAGTACTAATTAGTTAGTACTGTTTCACGGACATATGGTTTGCACTCTACATTCATCAAAAGGTATCCCGCCATTGAAAGCAATGTAGAACTAAATCTCCATTTTTTGGCGGGATACTGTGCTTTCAATCTAAACCAAACTTTGAGCTTTCTTCTAAAAATTCGTTTTTGAAGTCGGGCTTTTAAATGAAATGTAACCTATTTGAACTAAATATCGCACTGCGTATTTAAGTATGAGTTTGATTGCATCGACAGTTTTTTTAGGTTTTTTCTCGCTCGTCAAGTTCGAGGGCACCACGAGGGATCCCACAGAACATGCCTTTTCTTGCAATTTTTCTCCTATTTAGAATCATTTTCAAAATAAATGAGAAGAAAGCTATTTACACTCTAAATACTAGATAAAAATATCTGCGAAAGTTGCGATTGAAAAAGTTTTTGGTTGTCAAAATCATGACTCGAGCTCGAAAGAACATGCTTTTCTTGAGATTTCAAAGTTTGCGAACCGTTTAATAGTTTATTTCCAACAAAACGCTCATCGTTGAAAGATCTATTGGGGCTTCTAAATCTCAGTTAGTTATTTGAACTAAATTAAAACTAGGATTTTATAAGCGCGATTAAAACAGAGCAATACGATTTGTTTGCTGAAGAAAGAGGCCAAAAATGATGTTTCGTGTTGCCATTTCCCATTCCTCTTAGGCTTCCCAATCAACCAAACTTATACCAACAGGAAGGTCTGTAAATGTGACATGTCGAAAAAATTTGAAGCCTAAAAAGCCAGTGAAAAAAATGGAGATTTTAGAGTCGGGGCTTCCATAGGAAGGCCGGATAATTATTTTTTTATGGACACCACAGGAAGCCCAACATTTGAGCTTTCCATCGAAAAATTCGAATTTTTGAAATATTTTTTTTGGGGTTAAAAACTCTTAGCATATGATTATCGCACTGCGTAGAGTAAGTATGAGTTTGAATTGCATCGAATTTGCTTATTTTTAGCCTGTTTTCTCGCATCTTCAAGTTCGAGGGCACCACAGGGATCCCACATTATTACCGCCTTTTCGAAAACGGAGTTTTCTCCTATTTAGAATCACTTTTCGAAAATTAAACAACGTGCAGAAGAAAGCTAAGATACAGCTCTAAATCACTAGCTAAAAATATCTGAGAAAGTTGGCTGATTTCTAGAAGAAATTGAGGTTGGAAGTCAAAAATCACGAAAAACAACCGAAAAACGATTTTTCGAGATGTGCCAAAGTTTTCGGAATTTTCAAATAGCTTTGTTTCCAACAAAACGCACATCGTTGGAAAGCTCTATGCAATGGCTACAATAATCTGCAGTTAGTTTTTCAAAACAATTAAAACTAAGGATTTTATAAGCGAAAACGTGCGGTACGAAAGCAACGCTTGAAGGAAGCGCAAAAAAATGTCGTTTTTTGCCATTTTCCCCTACTTTTAGGCTTCTGTTTGCAACCAAACTTATACCATAGGAAGGTCTTTATCAATGCTATACATTCATCAAAAAATAATTTGGTTTAGATTGAAAGCCAGTGAAAAAATGGAGATTTAGTTCTACATTGTTCAATGGCGGGATACCTGTGGTATGGACACCACAGGAAGCCCAAAATTTGAGCTTTATGATCGAAAAATTCGAATTTTTGAAATAAGAATTTAGGAATTTAAAATTCTTAGCAATATAAGATTCTCGCACTTTCTAGAGTAAATATGGAGTTTGAATTGCATCGAATTCCTTATTTTTCAGCTGTTTATCTCGCATTCTTGAAGTTCGAGGGAACCAGGGATTCTCAGCCGACTATATATGGTACGTGGAAAACTTGAGAATTCTTAGGAATTCTTGAGAATCTTACTTTCTTGAGAATTCTTTGGAATTCTTGAGAGAATCAGAAGGAATTCTAGGAATTCTTAGCTAAAATTCTTTGAGAATTCTTGAGAATGATTTCTAGGGAATTGTTGAGAAATTCACAAAGTCTTAGTGAAATAATAATAATAAAAACCGAAAAAAAACATTTTTGAAACACCAACGAACTAGTTTTTTAAATTAAATATTTAAATAGTGTTTGTTTCCAAGTAGAAAAAAACTATAATTGATAACATTCTATGCCGGTAATGGCTTAAAATGAATCTTCAAAATAATATTTTAAAATCAATCTTAAACTAATTATTTATTATTCCTTTGTCAACTTGCGGTACGAATTCCATTCAGCGCTTGACGATCATTAAAAAAATGCATCAGTCTTACTTTGATTTTCATCTACTTCTACCAAAGTGTGCCACTGTGGCATAATAAAATGTTGAGTCTTGTAAAACTAGACCATGCAATTCAACCCTTGTGAATATTTTCAGTCACCATAAAAACTCTTGATCTCTAACTCTGTTGTAGTTGACGTGTTAGATGAAAGCCAGTAAGTCACATTCAATGCGGGATACCTGTGGTATGAACACCAAAAAGCACAAAATTTGAGCTTACTTTTTCTTAAAATTTGAATGACTGAAATATTTTTTTTACTATTAAACATTTCTTAGTGTAATATATGAACTTATAAGTACATGTGTAATCTGATAAGTTTTGAAACTGTAGATGCAACGAATATACTTATTGAAAGCCTGACTATATAAGCTTCTTCAAGACATTAAAAGTATGCACTAAATACATGCAGAATAGAGTGAAATACAACAATGAAAATAATAAAACGGAAGCTTATAGTTTTAGCTTTCAAACTGAGCTATGATAAATAAACACAACAATAAAACTCTACCTTTGTGCTTCTTTTCTTGTCTAACGAAAGTCTAAGATATGCAGCTCCATCTTAATTGTCACGTTTGTGAACAACAGTTTTACCGTGAAAAAGCTGCTTTCTTCTATAAATTTCTACAGAAAAGGAGATATTAACATTTGGACAACATTTTACAGCTTACTTTAACAAAACACAGAAAACTTACCAGAAAGATGAAAAAACGTTTTTTTTGTCTTTGAGTGCCAAAACCTGCCTTGAGTTGATTTATTCCCGCTTTGTTTTTACCAATAAAACGCACATCGTTGTGTAAAACTGCTGACCAAAATTAGCATGAGTCTGGGAATTAGTTTTTTCCTAAGAATTCCCAAAACATAAGGATTTTATGTACTCGAAGACTTGGGCGGTACGAATTCCTAGGAATTCCTAAGAATTCCCAAATTGAAATTCACACCTTCGTTTTTTTGAGACTTTTTCAATAGTTTTAGGCTTCCTAGGAATTCCAAGAATTCCAAACATTGAAATTCCATGTATCTTTGAGACTTGGGAATAGTTGGGAATTCCTAGGAATTCATAAAAATTCCCAACATTGAAATTCACGCTTCAAAATGGACTTTTTAGACTTGGGAATAGTTGGAATTCCTAGGATACCTAAGAATTCTCAACACCTCAGGAAGTTGGGAATCGATTTGCCAGGGTTGAGCTTTCCATCGAAAAATTCGAATTTTTGAAATATATTTTTTGAGGTTAAAAACTCTTAGCATATGATTATCGCACTGCGTAGAGTAAGTATGAGTTTGAATTGCATCGAATTTGCTTATTTTTAGCCTGTTTTCTCGCATCTTCAAGTTCGAGGGCACCACAGGGATCCCACATTATTACCGCCTTTTCGAAAACGGAATTTTTCTCCTATTTAGAATCACTTTTCGAAAATAAAACAACGTGCAGAAGAAAGCTAAGATACAGCTCTAAATCACTAGCTAAAAATATCTGAGAAAGTTGGCTGCATGGAATTTGCTTATATTTAGCCTGTTTCCTCGCATCTTCAAGTTCGAGCCTCTTCTTGCCTCAAGTTCCCACATTTTTACCACCCTTTTTGTTGTAGCGGTGAATTTTCGCAGCGCACCACAGGGATCGCCAAAACAACGCAAATCCATGGCTATTTTTTCAATCCCTTACCTGGTGACCTCGTCGCGTTCAGTTTTCTTTCCTTCTTTTATGAACAAATAAAGGATGAAAGAAAGGAAGAAATGTCCGGTTGTGCTCTCAACATTCCACTTTATTAGTCACCATATTATCAAATCTTATTTACATAAAAGCAGAACCTTTGTAAAAGCATTCGCAATAATTCAAAATCATTCGGTAGAAAGATCATTAATGGATTGTTTATTTCTTCTTCTTAGTTAAATCTTGAACGATTTGTCCTCTTGCTAGGGGGATATCTTCACCGGTAAATGCACGTAAACGATATTCTAATGCTCTTCTTTCATCTAGTTCTTTGTGGAAATTTTGAGCCTGTAAGAACGACAATAATAAAGTTGTAACATATTGATAATAGAAGTGTGTTACTATGGAAACCACTGAAGTGCTAACATGTACGTTCGGAATTTTGTCTCGCTGTAGTGTTTTTTTTTTTTCCCACGTGATCATTTCCAGCCAATCATTTCGTTCAAAAATTATCACGTGGTACAAAAAAAAAAATTTCCGTACGGACATGTTACCACCTAGTGATGTAATGTAAATCATCATGATCACCATCGTTATGATTACCATCCCCATCAGCATCATCATCGGTGTTAGTAGTGAGGTACCCAGCGAGTAGAGGTTCCTTTTCGTCACTCTATTTTCACCGAGTCTTTTACTTTTGCTGAACGGCTTTTTGTTTTGGCTTTAACCTTGCTGTTCTTGTAGTTCGAAAAACAGCAAGGTAAAAAATTTCTATTGTTCAAAACCAAAAGCCGTTCAGCAAATTAAAGTAAAAGAAAAGACTCAGTGAAAATAGAGAGACGAAAAGGAACCTCTGCTCGCAGGGAAGTAGCGAGGAGATGATGGCGCAAATTTCGAGCCCATTCGCTTGTTCTTGACAAGACATGAGAGTTATCAGTATTCGTACTACTTACTTGTTCTAGATTTCGTCTGGCCGACGCTAATTCATCTGATACGTCATCGTACGTTTTGCGTCGGTGTTGTTTTATCTTCTCCACATGAGTTCTGATTCGACCCTCAAGTTCGCGATCACGAAGAGCCCTTTAAGACACGAGAGCGCATATTAGTGAGTGACAACCAGAAGTCCATGCAGTATGTTTTGCTCACGCTTATACTCGTGCAGCACGCGTTCGACCTACAGCAACATGTGCCGTAAGTTTATTAAAGGCACTGTATTCGAGCCCATAATGCTTTGCGCGCATATTATGCTAAGTGAATACTAACCTTCTAACAGCATCCTTGTCTTTATCTTCAAGTATCTCTTTCAGTTTTGCAATATATTGGGCCTAAAATATACATGGATATTTGATGAGAAAAGAAGTTCATATAAAAACAATTTGTATCGCTCGATCGTTGCTTACATTTGGCTTTTCCTCTTTCATGTTGCTCTCGGTACCATATGGAGCGTTGACATCAACTATAGATGGATATAATGTCATACAATCAGTAAATACCTAATACTCGATCAGTTACACAGCACAGGGACAGTTGCCCCCTAGGAAGGCGAAAAAGAAACCAAAAAGTCTGAGAACTGTACTATTTTTCTTTATTTTTGCTGTTAAATTCATACTGTCCCCTTGCAATTTTGGGTTATGTACGGCCCTGAGTGATATTTGTTTACAAGTCAACAAACACGTTGTGTTCATATACCTTTAGGTGGTTTCTTGAATGTTGCCAAGTGTTGTTTTTGCTGCCGTATTCTTCTTGTTTTATCCCGCCAGTCGTTCAATGCTTTCCTGTCTCTGCGATGAGAACAATTTGTTGGTTTTTAATCGTTTAACGTATTGGATACTGGCCACACCCAGTAGTCCTTCATGGAATACAAGTAGTACCCCAATAGTGAAGCCATGGATCAAGGTCTAAATGACCACCCCTCCCCCCAAAGGCGCAAAATGGGGAGGGGTACCGTATTTATTACACCGCGGCGCCTATTAATTTTTTGGCGTTTTGGATGCGGCGTTAATTCGCGTCGTTTATTAATTAAACAAATAAAGATATTGGTAAATGAGTTATCAGATGCGGCGCTTAATCGGGGGAGGCGTTTAATCGGAGGCAGCGCTTAAACGAGTAAATACGGTATACTACATACACAAGTGAACTACTTTAGCACCAACTAACTTACTTCAGTTTTTGTAAGATTGTGTCTTCTTTTTCGTTTAACAACGCAGTGATGGCTAATTGTTGTTGTTGTGCTGCTTTGGCTTCGTAGTCTGGGAACCTTGGAGAAGCAGTTGCATCATATTTTAATCTACAAAAAAGAGAAAATGATTTGCTACATTACCACAATGTCCCATTTGCATCGTAATCGTATTATACAATTATACTTTCTTTCCTTCTCCCTTTCTCTTTCCTTCTCCCTTTCTCTTTCCTTCTCCCTTGCTCTTTCCTTCTCCTTTTCTCTTTCATTCTCCCTTTCTCTTTCCTTCTCCCTTTCTCTTCCCTTCTCCCTTTCTCTTCCCTTCTCCTTTTCTCTTTCCTTCTCCCTTTCTCTTTCCTTCTCCCTTTCTCTTCCCTTCTCCTTTTCTCTTTCCTTCTCCCTTTTTCTTTCCTTATTACCTTTCGATCACATGCCACACAAGTTAATCCCAATGTACCTGTCAATTCCTGAATTATATTTTTTCTGTATCATAGGTCTTGAAAGTCGTCTGGCATAATCTGCTGACGCACTTGATTCTTTACTCCAGGAATCCTTTCTGACATGTTCTGCCGAGTGTCGCTGTGCTCGTTTTCTGTCATATTCCATGCGTATTTGATCAGGTCTCGAGGGAGGGTGATGAAAGGATACTGGGGTAAGAGTTGGTCTAAGGTCTGGGTCTGAAGGGTCGCTGCTGGTTCTTCGTCTTGGGTTTGAGCGTGGAGTATACCCCTTATCTGGAGAGTGAAATTGCTCATGAATCAAAACATTGTAGACAAAAGAAACAATATTATTTGAGCAAAGTAGTCTACATATATAGACTACAGCACCAAACATCAAGGTATTCAATGCCCAATTTAGGACATGTTACATGGAGATGTCACTGATGCAGATACTTCCAGTGGTATCTCCCATTTCCACCCTAGGTTGGGATCAGGAAGAAATGCCTGCATCAAAGGCTCTATAGCTTAGTACTCTATGGTGAACAAAACTGACATTTTCATAGGAATTTTAAAATCATCCTTTTTTAAACATTATAGAACTTTTGTTGATCACACAAAAAAATACTTATAAATATATTAGTACATCTAGTACTTCAATCTATGTACATACAGTTATTCAAAAAACTGACATTTTCATAGGAATTTAAAAATCATCCTTTTTTAAATATTATAGAACTTTTATTGATCACACAAAAAATACTTATAAATATATTAGTACATCTAGTACTTCAATCTATGTACATACAGTTATTCTAAAAATATTATCACGTTTCTGTCACACCTTTTATTACTGGTACTTATATGCATTTCTGCTTGATTCTAATATATTTTTTTTCAATGTGGCTATATATATATTAACAATAATATTGTCCTGAGTAGTTAATTCTGACTATATCATTGTAAATTCTAGATGTTCTGAGTCTTTAATATGGAGCTTAATTCTCATGATTAATGATGTAAATCTACGTGTTGCTGTTCTTCACCATCAACCATGTTCTTCACTTTAGCTCTTGTGATGGGACTCATTCGTCCATCAGATAGTCTAAATTTACAAAGAACACTAGCATGTGGTACTTTTCTGAGATAAGGGCTGGTCCTGCTCATCATTGGTCTCCAATAGCCCTCATATGTCCCTATGTAGTAGTGTACTGTCAGTAATCCAAGATTGTCTGATGTCGTGGTAATCTTCCCCAAACACGGCTGTCCTTTGATGTACAACTTAGATGGGACTTTTATTGCTACATAGTCTCCTTCATTGAGGCTAAGAGTAAAGGGATGGTCTGAGAATTTAGTTGTTTCTTTCAGATCTTCGTAGTGGACTTTCTTCTCTGATTGATTGGGTTGATGTTTGTCTGAGTCCTTTACCGTGTTACCTCCACTAACTTTCATATCATTTGTTTTAATCGTTATCTCTTTCAGTCCCTCTTTGTCTATAGTTGTAGACTTGTTGGAGTGACTGAAAGTCTTCGTTGGACTTTGCCGTCTAGGTTTTCTTCTTTTTGGTGGTTTATTAGGTTTCTCTTCCACTTCTTGTATAAGTTCAAATCTGTTTCTCAAAGCAGAGTCGCTGTAGTTTTTTCTTTTTGTGCTATGGAGATATTGCCTGGAATTTCCTTCATCAGGGGAAATAACACCATCTTTTGGAGGGGAGTACATCATCGCTCGTGGTATATCATGTATTTGCCTTTTGGGAGACTTCAATCTCAATTCTGGCTCACTTATTTGTATGTTAGTCTTAGACTTGGGTTCAAATTGTGTAGATTTTTGTCCTCTCAGGATCTCATTGGTTTCGTCAACAGTTCTAATCCTTGGTCTCTCAGCAGCTGCTTGGAATATTGGAGGCAAGCGTACTCTTTCTATCTTGACCCCGTCTTCTTTTAGGGGTACTTTTTCCTCGTCAGGGAGAATGACAGCAACTAAGAAAGCAAAAAGGAGATGGATATCAGGAAACAACTCTTCATTTGTCTGACTTTGGTTTTGGATGCAAATTACACTAATGAACGTCCACCAGCAAGAGAAACTAGAAGATACTGTACAAGTATTGATATCCAGAGCTCCTTATTGCTGTTCATAGTTACTGCACTAAAAGGTTGAATCGCAGTCAGCCCATTCTTCTGTAGTCTCCCTGTTCCCTTGCTATCAGGCTATTTGAGGGGTGGTGAATGGTAAATTAAAATAAAAGAGACTGAGCTAGAAGGTCAATCCAAAGGCTTAACTTAGCCTGTCATCAATATAGATACACGTACAGGAAAAACATTTCCACGATTTTCAGATTGGGGTAAATTTTGTGGACCTCTTCGATATTTTGGGGACTATTCACTAACCCTTATTTATCTGGCCCTGGATGCATGAAATGTGAATAGCGCTATCCAACGGATAAGTCTTATCCAACTGATAAAACGGATGCAGTTATCCAATAAATTGTATCCGTTGGATACTGGACTTATCCGGTGGATAGCGCTTATTCACCTTTCGTGCAACCAGGGCCTGGCATACATGTATTCAGTCTTGTTTTGACCTGCCCTTTGGTTTATTATAGATGAAACATCTAAATTTGCGGCATTAAATAATACTGTGATTGACAATAATAATTACCTTGATAATCATTGCCATAGAGCAGATCATCATCACTTGAAGATGGTGACATTGATCTCACACCTATAGAATATTTAAAATATATTTCTATCATATACACATTCAAACATAGTAAGTACAAGTTACAATATTATGACTTACCTAAAGCGCCTTGGTTTTCAGACAGTTGCATCTTGGTAGCATACTTATCTCTAAGATACTTCAATACTTCCTGCAGTATGTACAGAGAAAAACTGATGAGCTCTGGTTTTGACCATATGTCATCAAAAACAAGTGGCCATCATCAGTATGGTACTGTATGTGGCCCTGTAACAGAAGCTACAATATTCCAACTAATCGGTCATTAAGTCATACCTGTGTTCCTTTCTCTATAACACTAGAAGGTGGCATTTCCAAAGGGTTGGATGCAAGATTTAATCCACTTAATTTAGCAAAACCTAAAGAAAGTAATAATAATTAAAATATATTGTTTACAGTCTTACTTAGTGGTAAGATACTTTCTGTATTATGTACAAATGTATTGTCAGTTAATTAGAGCATATCAAACAATCAAACAAAGATATTCTATAATTACCCAGTTCTAATGGCAGTTCTTTGATGTCATTTCCTTCAAGAAGTAAATTTCTCAAAGACCTGTGTTAAATAAAATAATTTAGTACAAACATTTTAGTCTACTTCCACTTCTTATTGGCTTAGAACACAGTACGGCTCAACCTCATCCAATAGGCTCCTTCACGACCATTGCCTCTAAAATATTTCTTAGCTCAAAAACACAAGGTTTTGAGAAACTCTATTTTCATAGTTTATTTTGCATAAATATTTAAAAATACATTGTACATAGCTATTTAGTAGTCCTATTCTAAAACTAAAGTAATATTACTGGATAGAATAGAATCATTATCCCCCTCTCATCACTCATCACCGACTTACTTGTGCGAGCCTACCGTAGCAGGGACTTCAGTAATGTGGTTGTTTCTGAGATCTAACCATTTCAAATTTGGCAATCTTTCAAAGAGGTATTCTGGAATGACTGTTAGGTAGTTTCCCTCTACGTACAGGAACTGAATACAGAAATAAATACGTCAATATAGAAGAATACAATCTTATCATAACTCTTATAAGTAAAATAACAATGGCTGTATTGTCATGGTTTCTGTAAACGTACAAGATCTAAAAGACGGACAATAACTCAGCCTCGGCCAACTGTGGTAAAACAGCTGTTGAATGATATAAATTCGTTATTCGATTTTTACCTCTAATTGCTGCAAATCAAGAACTTCAGAAGGTATTTCGGTAAGATTCTTTCTACTTAAATCAATTGTTGTACTTCCTAGAGCATTAGTAGTCTTTATAAGATCCTGTACGCCGTTATCTCGTCCTCCTTCACCGACCGCCATGTTGTTTTGAACCTTTCTCTTTGTGACGCTTCTTTATGATTTACACGCGTTGTCTTGGCAACCTCAAACAAACGCACGAGCGAGATCCAATCGATTTCATGTCGTTTAAATTTATGTCTCGGGATAGTCTCGTAACTTACATTCTGAAAACAAAATAAAATACTTTATAAACTATTTATCAGAAAAACTTCAATTCTTTCTTAGAAAATATCAGTTAGTAAATAATGTTTCTCGTTGATGCGAAAACAAACCAGTCTAATAAATGAATACTTCGAATTATAAATATTTTTGAATTCTCTAGTCTGTGTCAATGTATTTTGTAGATTTTACTGTGCAATAAAACATAAATAGGAGCCCCTATAATATGTAGTAATTGCCTATCAAAACTTTTTTTTTTAGTGAAAAAATAAGATATTGTGCCAAATTGTGATTGGGTTACCTGTGTCAGATTGATTCGCCACAGGAAACCCAAAAGATCCACACATATTTCCCATAAGGCATTGCATCTTCCTTCTCCAGTTGGACGCCATCTTGTATTGGTGTTTCAGTAGTTGGAAGACAAAATAATTATCTTTCTTACTTTCTGAAACTTAAAAATGCCAGTTAACGTCAATCCAGCAATAAGGGTAAGCTTAGCAAATGACTTGTGATGTTGCAACTGAATAATCTAAGCGAAAATCAAAGTTTGATCGGCAAGAACATAAACTAAGCGAGTTGAATATTTATTTGTACACGATCTTGTTCTAACCTTGTATTTTTACCCCCAAAGTTTTCAAGATATGCTGCTCTATTAATAGGAGTTACTTATGGATATAGAAGAAATGGTAATGTTAAAATGACAAATTTTGAGCATGTAGTCTTTGTAGATTTCCTCTGGATAGTAAAATACCAGTCTACAAAAGTAGTAATCATATCTGAGCAGAGCTGTTTCATGCTAATAATAATTGAATTTAGAGGCAATGAGAAACATTTACAGACCATCTCAATGTAGTGTACATGCATGCTAAGGTTTAACTTCAAATACTGGTATAAAGTTTGTAGTGCAAATTGGCTTCACTGTTTTTTACAGTGTGACTACTGTAACTGGGGCCACTTAGACAACGAGAACCAATCACAAGTCAGACGAAAACAAAGCAAAATTTGTGTACCTCAGCCAATCAGGAGAGAGCAATCTCGTTATCTAACTGACCCTGGTTAAAGTCGTCGCACTGTAAATGGGAAGGGAGAGAGGGAAGATGATGACTGGTAGAGACCAAAATACTTCTATGTAGATGGGAAAGGAAATATGGAACAACTTGCACTAACCAATGCAAGTGTTGTTTGCAATATTGCTGTCAACAGTGCATCAAGTAATCCAGGGTTAGACACGCGATGCAATCTGGCAATAAAAATAGTGAGCATCTATAAGAGTACAGATGCATGGAAAAATGGAATGTTTGTTTTATATCATATTTTGAGAATAGTTGATATTGAAGTTACACTCCAATGACTCTGAACAAAAGGTTTCAAGTTGAGGCTATCTGGCCAAGTTTTTGTACTGACCCAATAGCCTCAACTTGAAACCATTGTTCAGAGTCATTGGAGTGTAACTTCAATATCAGCTATCGAGTGATTTTGCAACATGTGCATCTGTACTCTAATAACACACAGCCCTCAACCAATCAAAGCGTGCATAATATAGTAATTATTAAAATATAAAATGTAACAACATACCTTTCATCTCTGTAGAGAATCTGAAACCAAAAGCTGCTCATGACAGAGAAGTAGAAGCATTACGAGCCAAGGAGAAGGCTGAACTGAAAGCTGCACGAGATGCAGCAGCTGCAAAAGGTGCTACTTGGAGATCCACCTTATTATGTATGCATGACGTAGGTTTGTGGTCTAATAGTTGTTTTTGATCATTTCAGTGCCGCTGTTTTGAACTGACGTCAACCTTAAATAGCCTTGTTTCAATGGATTGCAAGCTTATTTATGGCAGTGTGAATTATTTGAACAGTGGGATTAAGAATTGATACTTTGTAATTATTATTGATATTTGACTTGAAACCTAATAAACTACCTTTTACATTGGTCTGCTTTCTGAAAGGACTCCAGTTCAACATTAGTTTGTACCATTTATATAGCAGTACTTGATGGAAAGTCCAGTCTCCCCTGCCCCCTCCCCCTCAGAAAGAGGACACAGCATACGGGTGCTGCTGCTAGTGTTATTGACAAATGACTCCTCTTAAATATATTTTATTCTCAAACATGGCTGGAAACTTGCTAACATCTTCATAAGTTAATACAAACAAATTATAAACACTATGTACAAGCTGTGCAGCAGATTAAATTGCAAATTTTGAAAAGTGATAAAATTCACATCTAGAAGTGGCTTTGTAAGTGATCACACTATTAACATCAATAAATATTAGACCCTTATTAACACAGAGTGGTTGTAATAAACCTGTGAAATACATATTAGTATAATACACATGATGCAACGTTGAGTGCAACAGTTGCAGAAGTAGGATTGAGTTCTACTTCTGCAACCGTTGCGCGCAACGTTGCAAGAAAAGTTCCATCGTGTGTCCGAGCCTTAATAGTTTGTTTCACAGGTTTATGAAAACCACTCTAATTTTTAATAATATCTAACTTCACACAGTGCAAACTTGTGTGTGACTTGCACAATACCTATAATACCAACCAATGTGTGTACACACTTGTCAGAGACAATGTAAAACGTGTAAGAACATGGACATACATTGTACCATACAACTTAGAAACTTCAATTAAATTGAGCTTGAAATCTTTGGTAACAAAGGCTAATGTAATTGTAACAGAGCAACTTCACTGTGTCTGTAAATTATGTATTGGAGTTTCTTTGAAAAATGTCAACTTCAGGTAAGTTGCTTATACTGGCATTATCTTTGGTGATATCTTTGTTGACACTAGTCAAGTGCTGCTGGATGAAATTGTCCATTACTATGAATATAATAACATGGTTAAGAAAAACAATATCTCACCAAGTATATACACCCTGCAAACCACTTACTGATACCTTTTCTTCTTCTTTTTACTGACACCTTACCAACCACTTCCTGGCACCTTACCAACCACTTCCTGGCACCTTATCAACCACTTCCTGGCACCTTACCAACCACTTGCTGACACCTTACCAACCACTTACTGACACATTACCAACCACTTCCTGGCACCTTACCAACCACTTGCTGACACCTTACCAACCACTTACTGACTGTCACCTTACCAACCACTTACTGACACCTTACCAACCACTTACTGACACCTTACCAACCACTTACTGACACCTTACCAACCACTTGCTGACACCTTGCCAACCACTTGCTGACACCTTACCAACCACTTGCTGACACCTTACCAACCACTTCCTGGCACCTTACCAACCACTTCCTGGCACCTTACCAACCACTTGCTGACACCTTACCAACCACTTGCTGACACCTTACCAACCACTTGCTGACACCTTGCCAACCACTTGCTGACACCTTACCAACCACTTGCTGACACCTTACCAACCACTTCCTGGTACCTTACAAACCACTTGCCGACACCTTACCAACCACTTGCTGACACCTTGCCAACAACTTGCTGACACCTTACCAACCACTTCCTGGCACCTTACCAACCACTTACTGACACCTTACCAACCACTTACTGACACCTTACCAACCACTTCCTGGCACCTTACCAACCACTTACTGACACCTTACCAACCACTTGCTGACACCTTACCAACCACTTACTGACACCTTGCCAACTACTTGCTGACACCTTACCAACCACTTGCTGACACCTTACCAACCACTTGCTGACACCTTACCAACCACTTACTGACACCTTACCAACCACTTACTGGCACCTTACCAACCACTTCCTGGCACCTTACCAACCACTTGCTGACACCTTACCAACCACTTGCTGACAACTTGCCAACCACTTGCTGACACCTTACCAACCACTTGCTGACACCTTACCAACCACTTGCTGACACCTTACCAACCACTTGCTGACACCTTACCAACCACTTACTGACACCTTGCCAACTACTTGCTGACACCTTACCAACCACTTGCTGACACCTTACCAACCACTTGCTGACACCTTACCAACCACTTACTGACACCTTACCAACCACTTACTGGCACCTTACCAACCACTTCCTGGCACCTTACCAACCACTTGCTGACACCTTACCAACCACTTGCTGACAACTTGCCAACCACTTGCTGACACCTTACCAACCACTTGCTGACACCTTACCAACCACTTGCTGACACCTTACCAACCACTTACTGACACCTTACCAACCACTTCCTGACATGCACAAAAAAAAAAAAAAGGCCCTCTATTATCATATTCTCACATTTGTTAGGTTAATTAAGGATACATGGATGCTGGAATGACTTCTCTCCTGTTAGATTGACATATGTAATACCGGTATAAAACCACCCCTCTGGTAATGGATCACACGTGTGCTTAGCCTGCAACATCAATGAAAATGACATTGTAGAAAATTATTTCTCAAAAACCTTCTGCAAACCAAACATAATAAATAGTCAGCATGTTTGTTGGATGTCATTGTTGTGAACTTACAGTGATTTGCTCAAGCTCTTTCTTTGTCAAATCTTTCAAGCCTTTTAATGCTTTCTTTTGGGGTTTCTAGAATTCAATCAAGCATGTCAACAGGTGATATAAGACAGATACACAATAAAGTATCTTTTGGCAAGTATACGTCACCTATTTCAAAAAACATTGGCATTTGAAATCTGAATTTGAAATCTGAATCTGAAATCTGAATCTGTGACCTGATAGCCACACTATTCGCCAACGCTGGTCTTCGCCTAAAGGTCGTGGCATATTCCAGTAATTACAAGATAGGTCACAACTCATGACCCACAATAATAACAAAGTTCTTGTGCATTACAACCCCTCTCGGTCTCAGATTGCAGATTCAGATTCAGATTTCAGATGCCAACATACACTTCTCAAAAACAGACACCTCTCAAAAACAGACAGCTCTCAAAAACAGACACCTCTCAAAAACAGACACCTCTCAAAAACAGACACCTCTCAAAAACAGACACCTCTCAAAAACAGACACCTCTCAAAAACAGACACCTCTCACAGACACTCTCAAAAACAGACACCTCTCAAAAACAGACGGCCTCTCATTCTCAAAAACTCTCAAAAACAGACACCTCTCAAAAACAGACACCTCTCAAAAACAGACACCTCTCAAAAACAGACACCTCTCAAAAACAGACACCTCTCAAAAACAGACACCTCTCAAAAACAGACACCTCTCAAAAACAGACACCTCTCAAAAACAGACACCTCTCAAAAACAGACACCTCTCAAAAACAGACACCTCTCAAAAACAAACAGCTCTGTTTGGTCGGCCCGGCCTGCTACACTGCTTTATTAAAAGTAATTCTCTGTCTCTAACCTGTGGACACTGTACTAAAGTTCAACAGTAAGAGTTAATCCTAAAACTGTCGACCTTAGATTGAAATGACTGCTTCATAGTGGGTAAATATATACATAACTTTATATGACATTATAAAATATCATCCTATATGGAGCCCTTACTGACCCCAAATCCCTGGGGAAAAGTCAGAGCCACTCCTTTCCACTTTAACCTAGTGTGTAGTGGTGAATAAGGGCTGCATGGCTGATTCTATACATACCGGTCTGCAGCAAGATCTCAGCAACTCCTTTAGAAAACCTTCTTGTAATGAGAACCCAGTAAACACCATGAAGTATGAAGAGAAGTTCTGATCTACACTGCCATTCTGTGTTGCTTTAGGTGGAGGTCTAGGGATGGCAGATACATCTACAGTCTTCATTGTAAGGCTGCCTTTAAGTGCTGTCCAGTGGACCTCTGTTATTGTGTTGTGATCTGTAAAGAGCAATAATAACTACACTACCAGTGTAAGGAGATGTATGGGTACAATTAACATACTTACCTACAAAGTGAATGTGACCTCTGACACTGTAAATAACACCTAAAATATATAGAAATGAGTTATGGTCAGTGTGTCTATAATATAAGATAATATAAGAATTCCATACATTTGTCCCTTTGATATATTCATCACTTACTTGATGTTATACAGTCTTTGAGATTAAGTGGACCTTGCAATGCTGTGTGGAATCATGAAATTAATGTCACTTCTCGCAATAGTTAGCAACCAAATATGGGTGGTTGCTAAGTACTGCATATAATTTAGGAAATGAGCCCAACTGATCATGGCAGTGATAAAACCGAAAACCAGATAAGAATAGGATAACGAAAGGCGACAGTGATTGACCTTTGAACGTGCATACTTAGTCTGAACCCTGGGAGACGTAACCCATGACCTGCTGACTTGGGTACCATTAACTAATTACTATGCCCAAGGAGGAGAGTAAAATAGACATTAATTAAGCTTCCTTCCTTCCAATATTTATCCCTTCCGTTCCTTTCTCCTTTGCTTCTCCCTCCCATTCATTATTTCATTCATAGCAATAATAATAATAATAATAATAATAATATTCCCTTCAGTACTCTTTCCATCCCTCCTGCCTTTCATTTTTCCTACCATCCTTCTTTATTCCTCCCTCTAACTTCCATCCTTCTATTCTTCCTTCGCTTCCTTCCAAGAGGGGTAATGCTAAGATATATTAGTAGGTCCTTGAGTTTGATTTACGATGCGCTAATTTGCTTTTGTTTATAACTGAACTCACGAATACCAGCTTTTGAAATGGTAGCAACATCTATTGATTGAAAAGCAGAAAGACCTATATGTGTTGTTTGCTACAGAATTTATAATTAACCACACCCAGCGATGTCATGAAACAATCGTTCGTCGAGTTATTTTCAGTAACTCAACTGTTTATTTTATTCACGTTTGAAATCAACATACAAACCTCTTAGTTTAGTCACTAACAGACTCTTATCCAGTGGACCATACATGTTAATACAAATCTAAAATAAACCACAAATAAACAGTAGATTTAACTAGTATGCTATAATCTTTACTTTTATTTATTTCATTTCATATCAGTATTTACCTCACTGACAGGAGGTTCACAAGGACCAGGATTGAATACACCAAGTGACCTGTGTAAGGAGTGAAATTATTAATGGTATACTACATAATATACTAATTAAAACAACACTGAGATGTTTGCCAACAAAACATTACATTTATTTGTAATTCATGTCTGGTGATCACCTGTTATTTACAGGCTTGTTGTTAAACTAGTGACATAAGCACATGTACAAGAGACCTCATTTCACTACAACAATTAATGGACTTGACAATAAGCACTACAACCTCAAGCATAAGGATCCAAATATATCAATTTCTTGTGGTGTTCTGCTTGCCTCAAGTCCTTAAATGCTTGTAATACACTAAATATGCTTGCATTGGGTCTGTTTTCATGTGACAAAAGTCCTAATACTTTAATGAGGCTTGTGTGGCTAGTGAAAACCTTTAGCACAAAGACCAGTTGAAACACTGTTGTGATTTATTCTTACCACCCAGGACACATTAGATGTCTTTTCTGTACTGCGCTGTCCTTTGTGAATGCATTATCTGATAGAATCAGATCAACATCTGAAGACCTAGAAAAGATGTCAGCAAATAATATGTGTTTGAGTTTTTAAACAAATGACGGTGATAACAGATGATCTACATTGTATGCTAGTCCTTACCTTGTCACCTCTCCACCCTTTGCTAGTATAAAAGCAACATCGGGGTTGCATGCCCTGAAAAACTTTTGAACCATTGCCAGTCGCTCATTCTATAAACCAAACAGACAGACAGACAATCAATCATTACAAACTATTTATAATTCAAATTTGTAATCATTCTTTTCTGTTTGCTAATTTACTAGTAATACAAACATTAATGGCAGCATCTTGGTTAACCTGTGGGTCAAGACAACTTGTAAAGACCACAGTATTCACCCAGCCTGCAATAGAAGTAATCATTATTAATTAAAACAGGGTCACATTATTTAATAATATTGTATATATGTACTGGCATGGCTTAAATTATGGATCAGAAAATGTTGCATTATTATTCTAAGGGATTATTAATAAATAATTAATGATTATAACAATAATTTTACTAGTTATTGAATCCTACAAACCTTGAGAACACTGGTCAAGAAGCTTTGGCAGAGTGTACCTGCATATAAAATGATAAATAGGCATTATATAATCTGAAGTTATTAAAAAATCACAGAAACAAACAGATACTTCTGCGTTGTTACAAATTATTATATTCAAACAATGTTCTGTGAGTTGATTTTTTGAAAATGATCTCCAAAAAAGGTCAATGCACCGATTGGCTCTTTGTTCGATTGGCTCAATGTTATGTTATTACTTTATAATTAATGGAAAAGCCCTTCAAAAAAGAAGTGAGTGCACAGAGACCTCTGTGTTGCTACAATCTTCTATGCGTTACATTTTGGGAATAATAAGCAATTATTGGACAAGGTTGAGCAAAATATCATGATTTGTCAGTGGCGAGCTATCAGTTATTTGCTGATGCCGTCCGCGGCAGAGGCAAATAACTGATAGCGAGACACTGACAAATCACGATACATGTATATAATCATGATCAACCATTAGTTCCATAAGGCCATTGTACCTTTCTTCCATGAACATATTTTCAGGATCAACACAGCAAGTAATGGCACCAATCTTGATGTGGTTCTTCACCTCTGCTTTAGGATGACTATAGATTGCTTGTACAATTTCTACAATATCTGTGAACCTAGAAAATATATACTCTTTATACTCTTTAATACCCATATAATATACTCTCTAGAAAATATATACTCTTATACTCTTACCCATATAATTATACTCTCTAGAAAATATATACTCTTATACTCTTATACTCTTACCCCATATATACTCTCTAGAAAATATATACTCTAAATACTCTAGCTTACCCCATATAATTATACTCTCTAGAAAATATATACTCTTATACTCTTACCCAAATATACTCTCTAGAAAATATATACTCTTATACTCTTACCCCAAGATAAGCGATCATTTTAAATTTTGTAAATAAGGATTTTTATCTCTCTAGAAAATAAAGTATATTATACTCTTACCCATATAATTATACTCTAGCTTACCCCCATATATATCTCTACTCTCTAGAAAATATATACTCTTATACTCTTACCCCAATATATATACTCTCTAGAAAATATATACTCTTATACTCTTACCCCAATATACTCTCTAGAAAGTATACAATGCCAATACTAAGTGACTTACAACAGCTCACATACATTAATCAGGGCTCAATTAGTATATCAGAATTGCAAGGCTGTTGCACTCACAATAGCTGGTATAGTGTGAAGAGTATTGCACCCGGCTAATAGATATACAGTACCAGTAGAACCCCGCTCTATGGACACCCACTTAATACAGACACCCGCTTATTATGGACACCCACTTATTATGGACAGTTTTGTTTGTCCGACAAAAAGCCCATATACATATGAAAGCCTGGATAATACAGACACTTTTGCATGTCCCTTTACTGTCCAGGGTTTCACTGTAGTTTATTTTTTATCTACAACATAGGGGACAATCATTTCACATTTCATCAATACCATATTTGATATCTGGTCTGTAAGATAGTAAACGATTCCTTACCCTTGTGTGACAAGGATGACTCTCATTCGTTTCCTTCCAGCAGACATCCTCACCAGGAGTTTCTTTTGGCTTGATACAGTGTTACTGAGAGATGCTTGTAATACTGGGAAAACAGAGAAAAATTGACATTTTAATAGATTTTGTCTAGTAAAACATCACAAATACCATTAGTAGTTAAAACTAAACATTATAAATACCTTTAGCATCAAATGGCTGAGTATGTGTTAACTGGCTCTTTAGTACAATCCACCTGGTGCAGAATAAAATAGTTGTCAATATTTTATCATTATAATCATAATAATTATCATTGATTTATCATTTTGAATTATTTTGAAAGAATAATAGAAAGGAGATTAGAATGGAAGGGAATGAATGGACGGCAATGTATAGAATAATAAAAAAATGTGCATACTGTGATATAATAACAAAGAGCTAATGAAATGAAATGTGACAGAATGAAATGGAAAGGGGAAAAATAAATGAAAAGTTGAATGGGAAAATCATCATTTCTAGACAATAATTCAGTTATATACAATGTGCATACTTGCTGTTCTCTTTAGCCAGTGCCACTAGTGTATTACACAGCTGGTCTTTACCACTACCTGGGACTCCAGTTAAGATGGTTAGTAGCAGCTATGGAAAAATAAATAGAGCAAATATTTAAGGCCTGTGATAGTATAAAAGAATCATGAACCAAGATTGGTTGTTGTTGATCAACACTTTGCTACACCACACACAAGCTCTGTTTCCTTGTAAACGAAGGACCAAATCCTGGCCAATTTTACAATAAATCTATGAATAACTATACATGTAGTGTTTGCTGGCAGTTTCTGGTTGGCTGTCTGTAGATGTTGGTGAGCTGGCAGTTCAGTCTGGTTGATGATGAAGAAGATGTCTGATAAGAGGATGAATTGGTGAGACGATGGCCATCAATCAGTCAAGAAGTATATATAATAATAATTAGTATGTAATAATAATACAGTACCGCTCAAAAGTAACTTACCAGGCTCTCGCGATACGATGTATCGATACGAGAAACTCGTATCGAACGATAAACTTTTCTCGCGATACGATGATGATGATAAACTTTTCTCGATACGAGTACGCGATGATAAACTATCGAGACGATGATCGACGAGGACGACGACGACTTTTCTCGCGATACGATAAATGATGCGATGATGATGATCGCGAGACGAGAAACTTGTATCGCGAGAACAAGAAGATATAAACTATACGATAAATGTTGTTATTGTATATACGATAGTTGCGATAATTTGTAACGATACGAGACCTGGTAATTTACTTTTGAGCAGTACTGTACCAGGCATGTCTCATATGTTCATAAGTCTGATTTCAAATGACTACATTATACAGTATAATGTATTTGGTGACTGTTATAACTATACTGTACCTCTAGATTACTGTTTTCTTCTACATTTGTATGTTCTTCATCCATGCTGGGTTCTCCAAGAAGTGTGCCAATGTCTTGTGATGGTATGGGTATGCTGCTTGCACTGCTCACATTAAGATGTGGTAGGAAACTGTACACATCAGAGGATATAACATATTTACTGATTATAATACTCTCTAGTCTATTCGGACATAATACTGACATACCTACATGTAGCGACAAATGCCACCTTGCAGTATCTCCAGGTGCAAATGAAGCCATAATTATTTAAAATATTATTATAAAATACACATGGGCCAAAAACTTATTTCAGGCCAATTTAAATCGGACCCCAAAAAATTCCTGCCAGAATCTCACTACCAAAATAAATACTGAACTGTACCTTTTAAGCTGCGGGAAAGACACCATAGCATGTTGCATTGTATGGTCCATTTGTAAATGGGACATAGCCTTATGTTGTTTTATGTATGAGTACCTGGGGAGTGTCAGACATTCATTTTATTAGCTGGCAGAAACTTGTATATAAAACACATGTATCGCTTACTGATACAACATCTACATAATTATACATAGGCTGTTATGAACTTACATTGTATTCAAATCTTGTGGTAGTTCTGAATAAAAAAAAGTTATGTAAGGTGCGTTGTTTGTGTTATTGATAATTCTTCAACCACAATGCAGCAAAATACGCTAACAAATACGATGACTACCAGTAAATAACAGGACTATATCACATGAAAAATAATGAGACACGGCACTGTCTAACTTACTGTTCTATAATTATACCTGAGATCAATTCTAGTGTAGGAAGTCTGTTATCTGTGTTGGTTTTCCATAGATGAAGCACATCACTATAAAATAGTCTGAAGACTTTTGTCCTGGGTAACAGTGCCAGGACAAGCATATTGCTGGTGTTTATAAGATGTGGTGGTAGATGCTTTACCATAGATGGAAGGTAGTGGAGTATGACGAGTGCTGCTGAACTGCTAGATTCCTAGTGAAATGATATAATAATATTGTATTTGTCAAAATAACATAAACAATCAGACCTGTAACTGGGTTGTTTCAAAGGAGATTTCTTTGGGTTTTCAAGTGAGTCTGACTGATTCAAAGGGGATACATTTTCTCTGAAGGAGGGTTTGGATTGGCAGGTGTTAATAAGGATTAAAGGCACATTTTGATGTCTAAAGGGAGATAATTTGATAAGTCACACCACACAATCTATTCATGAATGAGCAAGTAGTCCCTCTGTGATTATGGAAATGCAATAAGTTATTTTTGAATTACCCCATCATAAAACTGCATCTTTGTAAAGGCACTTAGAGGTAAGAATACTGCTCTAAATCTTGGATGGATGAAGAGGAATCCCTTTTCATAAATATACAGGGTACCTACGAGAACAATAATGTAACTACATGATAGTTGCCTTAGCTACACTAATAAACAAGCAGCAATAGCAGCCACAACAACAAAAGTATCAGCAACAGCAGCAGGAGCAGCAATAACAACAGCACCACCACCACCAACAATAGCAGCAGCAGCAGCAACAACATCACCACCACCAACAACAACAGCAACAACAACAGCAGCAGCAATAACAACAGCAGCAGCAACAACAACAGCATCACCAACAACAACAGCAACAACAGCATCACCAACAACAACAACAACAGCAACAATAATAGCAATGACAACAACAACAGCACCAACAACAACACACCACTGTAACAACAACAACAACAACAGCACCACCACCACCACTATAACAACAACAATAACAACAACAGCACCACCACCACCACCACTGTAACAGCACCACCACCAACAGCAGCACGACAACAGCACCACCACTGTAACAACAACAACAACAACAGCACCACCACTGTAACAACAACAACAACAACAGCACCACCACCACCACTATAACAACAACAATAACAACAACAGCACCACCACCACCACCGTAACAGTACCACCACCAACAGCAGCATGACAACAGCACCACCACTGTAACAGCACCACCACCACCAACAGCAGCAGCGACAACAGCAGCACCACTGTAACAGCACCACCACCACCAACAGCAACAGCGACAACAGCAGCACCACTGTAACAGCACCACCACCACCAACAATAGCAGCAGCAGCAGCAACAACATCACCACCACCAACAACAACAGCAGCAACAACAACAGCAGCAATAACAACAGCAGCAGCAACAACAACAGCATCACCAACAACAACAGCAACAACAGCATCACCAACAACAACAACAACAGCAACAACAATAGCAATGACAACAACAACAGCACCAACAACAACAGCACCACCACCACCACTGTAACAACAACAACAACAACAGCACCACCACTATAACAACAACAATAACAACAACACCACCACCACCACTGTAACAGTACCACCACCAACAGCAGCATGACAACAGCACCACCACTGTAACAGCACCACCACCACCACCAACAGCAACAACAGCAGCACCACTGTAACAGCACCACCACCAACAGCAGCAGCGACAACATCACCACCACTGTAACAGCACCACCACCACCAACAGCAGCGACAACAGCAGCACCACTGTAACAGCACCACCACCACCACCAACAGCAACAGCAACAACAGCACCACCACTGTAACAGCACCACCACCACCACCAACAGCAACAGCAACAACAGCACCACCACTGTAACAGCACCACCACCACCAACAGCAGCGACAACAGCAGCACCACCACCACTATAACAACAACAATAACAACAACAGCACCACCACCACCACTATAACAACAACAATAACAACAACAGCACCACCACCACCACTGTAACAGTACCACCACCAACAGCAGCATGACAACAGCACCACCACTGTAACAGCAGCACCACCACCACCACCAACAGCAACAACAGCAGCACCACTGTAACAGCACCACCACCAACAGCAGCAGCGACAACAGCACCACCACTGTAACAGCACCACCACCACCAACAGCAGCGACAACAGCAGCACCACTGTAACAGCACCACCACCACCAGCAGCAGCAGCAGCGACAACAACAGCAGCACCACTGTAACAACACCACCACCAACAACAACAG
Organism: Actinostola sp. cb2023; assembly: GCA_033675265.1. NCBI lineage: Eukaryota > Metazoa > Cnidaria > Anthozoa > Actiniaria > Actinostolidae > Actinostola > Actinostola sp. cb2023. Next base: position 170,358 of record JAUJYZ010000192.1, on the reverse strand, counting down.
CACAACACCAGCACCACTATAACAACCACCAATAACAACAGCAGCACAACAGCAGCACCACTGTAACTGCACCACCACCAACAGCAGCAGCGACAACAGCACCACCACTGTAACAGCACCACCACCAACAGCAGCAGTGACAACAGCACCACCACTGTAACAGCGCCACCACCAACAGTGACAACAGCACCATCACTGTAACAGCACCACCACCAACAGCAGCAGTGACAACAGCACCACCACTGTAACAGCACCACCACCAACAGCAGCAGTGACAACAGCACCACCACTGTAACAGCACCACCACTGTAACAGCACCACCACCAACAGTGACAGCACCACCACTGTAACAGCACCACCACCAACAGCGACAACAGCACCACCACTGTAACTGCACCACAACCACCAACAGCAGCAGCGACAACAGCAGCACCACTGTAACAGCACCACCACCACCAACAATAGCAACAGCAGCAGCAACAACATCACCACCACCACCAACAACAGCAGCAACAACAGCAGCAGCAATAACAACAGCAGCAGCAACAACAACAGCATCACCAACAACAACAGCAACAACAATAGCAATGACAACAACAACAGCACCAACAACAACAGCACCACCACCACCACTGTAACAACAACAACAACAACAACAGCACCATCACCACCACTATAACAACAATAACAACAACAGCACCACCACCACCACCACTGTAACAGTACCACCACCAACAGCAGCATGACAACAGCACCACCACCACCACTGTAACAGCACCACCACCACCACCAACAGCAACAACAGCAGCACCACTGTAACAGCACCACCACCAACAGCAGCAGCGACAACAGCACCACCACTGTAACAGCACCACCACCACCAACAGCAGCGACAACAGCAGCACCACTGTAACAGCACCACCACCACCACCAACAGCAACAACAGCAGCACCACTGTAACAGCACCACCACCAACAGCAGCAGCGACAACAGCACCACCACTGTAACAGCACCACCACCACCAACAGCAGCGACAACAGCAGCACCACTGTAACAGCACCACCACCACCACCAACAGCAACAGCAACAACAGCACCACCACTGTAACAGTACCACCACCACCAACAGCAGCGACAACAGCAGCACCACCACCACTATAACAACAACAATAACAACAACAGCACCACCACCACCACAATAACAACAACAATAACAACAACAGCACCACCACCACCACCACTGTAACAGTACCACCACCAACAGCAGCATGACAACAGCACCACCACTGTAACAGCACCACCACCACCACCACCAACAGCAACAACAGCAGCACCACTGTAACAGCACCACCACCAACAGCAGCAGCGACAACAGCACCACCACTGTAACAGCACCACCACCACCAACAGCAGCGACAACAGCAGCACCACTGTAACAGCACCACCACCACCACCAGCAGCAGCAGCGACAACAGCAGCACCACTGTAACTGCACCACCACCAACAGCAGCAGCGACAACAGCAGCACCACTGTAACAGCACCACCACCAACAGCAGCAGCGACAACAGCAGCACCACTGTAACAGCACCACCACCAACAGCAGCAGTGACAACAGCACCACCACTGTAACAGCACCACCACCAACAGCAGCAGTGACAACAGCAGCACCACTGTAACAGCACCACCACCAACAGCAGCAGTGACAACAGCACCACCACTGTAACAGCACCACCACCAACAGCGACAACAACACCACCACTGTAACACCACCAACACCAACAGCGACAACAGCACCACCACTGTAACAGCACCACTACCAACAACAGCAGCACCAACAGCAGCATCAGCAGAACCAACAACAACAACAGCAACACCACCACCATCACAAACAACAGCAACAACAGCAGTAGCAGCATCGACAACAACAACAACAACAACAACAACACCATCAACAACAACAGCAACACCATCACCACCAACAACAACAACAACATCAGCAGTACACTATTTTACTAATAAATCACAATGTTTTACCTTCTTCATATTTGCTGTACAATGATTGCCCAGCTAAGATACAAATATCTCCATGTGCAAGCTGCTTTCCAAGTGAGTTACCTTCTTTATTGGACTACAAATACACAAGATAATGAACATTCTATCCATCTATAATAATAGATGTTAGTTATTGTAGCCACAAATAATGGCCTTAAATGAGTATACAGAATAGAGACCCTGAAATTAAGATTACATTTGCAATTAATAATAATATTAAGTACTCATTACTTTAGCAAAGTCTTCTAGTTGGCTCGACAATTCTCTCTCTTCATTTCCTCCCTAAAACAAAACAAAACAAAAAAATGTTATGTTGTACAACAGTTGATTTGGCTTCATGGCATGGTGAGTGTCTAATATTGTTTTCCATATGTCATGCTGTACTGTGACAGTAAAAGTAAAAGTACTATTAATAAAGTACATTTTGTCTATCTCTTTTTGTCAGTATTACAACATCTACTTGCAGTAATCATGTACCTGCCATGAGGTGAACCGTAAAACATTTTCTGTGATAATAACATATTGTGAGTTCCATGGACCTTTATTATCTGTAAACAATGACAATAAATATAGGTGGTATCATGGTCTGGCAAATATTTTTTAGCTACATATGGATGAATGGATGGATGAATGAATGGATGGATGGATGAATGGATGAGTGGATGGAAGAATAGATGAATGAATGGATGGATGAATGGATGAATGAATGGATGGATGGATGGATGGATGAATGGATGAGTGGATGGAAGAATAGATGAATGAATGGATGGATGAATGGATGAATGAATGGATGAATAGATGAATAGATGAATGATGATGAATGGATGAATAGAATGAATAATGAATGGATGATAGATGAATGGATGGATGAATAGATGAATGAATGGATGAATAGATGAATGGATGGATGAATAGAAGAATGAATGGATGAATAGATGAATAGATGAATGATGAATAGATGAATGAATGGATGAATAGATGAATGGATGGATGAATAGAAGAATGAATGGATGAATAGATGAATGGATGAATGGATGGATGAATGAACAGATGGATGAATGAATGAATGAATGAAAGAATGAATGGACTTGATGGACAGATGGATTTAGGATGGATATACAACATGATTTAAAACATAAAGCTTGTTAGTAACAACAATTACCTTGGTCTAGCATTGTTACAGCAGAATCAAGAAATGTTTCACCAAATGCTACAGAACCAAGTAGTGATCCAGGGTGTTCAATACTGGGTATATCATACAAGTACAAGCTTGCCTACAAAGGAACACCACCATACGTCATTAATATTGGATTTATAACAATCCTCTATCAGGATTCTCAGTAGATTTTTAGACAGCAGGCCAAATACTGAGAACAGTGTAATTTTATAGCCAAGACAGGAAGCTACTTTCATCTTGACTAATGGTGGAATTCTGTCAGTTGCTGGCCTCTATTGAGAACGCTGCTCAATTATCAAAATTATTGCACAGTATTTGTTAAATGACTTATAATAGTGGAAGTAGGAATTCAAAAGCTCATCATCATCGTCATCATCATTTTCAAGACAACTTACTTATTATGACTTGTCATGCAACAGCATAATCATAATTCCTTGCTTACCGTCTTGATACATGGAACATGTGGTTTAGATTCACAATCAACTTTTCTGTCAAAAATAACAAAAGTATGAATTTCAATGAAGAGCCTTCAAAATCAGTTTCTAGTAAAAACAATATTTATTGTAAATTATTACTTATATCTTTTTACCTTCCAAGAAAATCCTGCCCTTCAAATGAGAACTTTATATTTTTTGAATCAAGAGAAAGGCTCTTCTTGCTAAGACCAAGCTTAAGGCAGGCATCAACAGCACCCTTGGCCTAAAAGTAAAGACAGTTGATAGTACTAAAAGTCATCATACTACATTGAATGATGATATCTCTTGCAACTAGCATTGTAATTAATGATCACTACAGCAAAATATGGCAAATGGGGTGTTGTCACACATGTTGCTTTGCAAGCAGCAATAAAAATTTGTCTCATATATTGGGACACTCAAGGAAAGGTGACCAGTGCATGCATGGGAGGTCCTGCATCCACCTTGGTTCTGATGACAGTGTACTGTTGTACTGGAACAGCCATGTTTACAAAATGTTCAGTATGGATTGAAACAAAAGGATAAAACCAATCTAAAACTTGTACAGATACCGTAAATTGTCGCTTATTTCAAAACGTTTTTTTTTATTCCGGTTATACGTCCCCCCAAATATAAGCCCTCCCCCCATTTTAATATAAGCCCACCCAAAAACCCTTACGAACTTGTATAAGCCCAGGGCTTATAAGTGCCAGTTTACAGTAACACAGATCCATCGACACACTAGGCCTATATGAGTGCTTAATTAATGGACTCTAAAGACACACGGTGCAACATTGTGTGCAACATTGCTGGCAACATGTACTATTACAGCGTGTGTCCACTCCTGCAAAATATTGCATGCAATGTTGCTCAAGTAGAATCGATTTCTACTACAGCAACATTGCGTGCAACAAATTGCATCCTGTCATGAGTGAGCGCTAGTCAATTGTGAGAAATGTTGCACAGCAGGGGTGGACACACACTGCAACAAAATTGTGAGCAACAATGCATGCACCATGTGCCCGAACCTTAATTCATTCATTACTGTGTAAACACAGTGTAGTACATAATCAAAGGCACCATTTGGTGAACTCGTGGATTCCCGTATGTGAGTGACGAGGAACGCCTTGAAGAATACGTTAGGGCATGTTTGAGCATGGAACCAGCACATGTCATATATATTTGTTATCTTTCGTGATCAATGTGCCGTATGTTTTACATTTCGTTCTTAGAGAGAAAACGTATTTGAACATTAAGTATAAAAATGTATTCAAGAAGTAAAGTTCAATGCTTGATTAACATCTGTGTTGTGTCTATTTTTCATCTAGACTTCGAAATAAAGTGTTGTAAGGCGATCGAGTTGTTCACCATGTTTACATGGGTAATAGCTTTTACAAAGGAATACCAAACGAACGAAAATATACCAATAAATCGTATAATGACGCATAATAAACTACTACTACTACTACATATTTAGCTTAGTACATGCAGAGAGTGAAACAATGATATGAAACACTTTATACCCGATAATCCGCTTCAGTGAAGGCGTCCAAAAACGGCTTTAAGTTTGTCCCACTAATAAACTGAACTCCAACATTTATTTTCTCTTTCTCCTTCGAAGACGACAAAGGAAACTGCCATGTGATTCAAGTCAGTGACACTGAGTAGACCATAGGTTAATATTCCATCCTCGATCCTCCCTGAATGCTTTGTAAACTTGGCTTTCTTCCGACTCGGCACAATCGGCTATACGGTGTATACTCGATGTGTTGTAGCATATAGTAGTTTTTTTTTTACTCTATCAGAGCACTGAGTATTTGTCGCTTGCAAACTGGTTTGTTTAGAGTATACATAGTTAATTGGTTTTCAGGGTATTTCCAGGGTTGAATGCCTAAAGTCCGATAAAATATTGTCGATGCCAAGTACAATGGCAATGGCCGCCGTTTTGTATGAAATGAGAGAGCCCTGGGAACGAGTTTACAATTTGGTGCATATATTAACTTTCCCCCATCTCATCCCAATAACTCGTGGATGCTACGCAATCCACGAGTTAAAAAGGAATTTTCATTAATAATTTAATCTTACCTGCTTAATGTCTTGAGTTTGTACAAAACTCTTGATTCCATCAAGTATTGCATCGATAGCCAAAAGGTACAAATCAATCAACAGTATGAGATCTTTACTTTGATGAAGTGTCTTATTTGAGTTTTCAGATTCATCTGAAAGATAACATCATCATCATCATCATTAACATCATCATCGTGATTGTAAAATCATAGTCATCATCATCATATCATAGTGGTCATCATCATCACTCATGGTCATCATCATCACTCATCTTCATCATATCATAGTGGTCATCATCATCACTCTGCATCATCATCATATCATAGTGGTAATCATCATCACTCATCATCATCATATCATAGTGGTAATCATCGTCACTCATCATCATATCATAGTGGTCATCATCATCACTCATCATCATATCATAGTGGTCATCATCACTCATCATCATCATCATATCATAGTGGTCATCATCATCACTCATTATCATATCATAGTGGTCATCATCATCACTCATCATCATATCATAGTGGTCATCATCATCACTCTGCATCATCATCATATCATAGTGGTAATCATCATCACTCATCATCATCATATCATAGTGGTCATCATCATCACTCATCATCATCATATCATAGTGGTCATCATCATCACTCATCATCATATCATAGTGGTCATCGTCATCATCATCACTCATCATCATATCATAGTGGTCATCATCATCACTCATCATTGTCATATCATAGTGACATCATCATCATCACCAAAGGTAAGTACCGGTATAAAAAAATGTTTCTACTTCACCTACCTGAACAGGGTAGGAATCCATTACCAAAGAAGTAAGTTCTTATACATGATATGGTACCTTTAGGGTCTCTGGCATAACAAACCTGATAAACAATAAATCATTTAGTCTGAATGAATGGATTAATTAAATGAATGGATGAATGGATGGATGGATGGATGATTGAAAAAAGGATGAAGGGATGAATGGATCAATCAATAAGTGAATGCATGAATAAATGGATCCATGGATGAATGGAGAGATGTATAAATGGATGGATGGATGAATGAATGGATGAATGGATAGATAAGTACATGGATATACAGATGGGTGAATGAATAGTCAAATGAATAAATGAATGAAATAATTGATGGATGAATGGATAGATGATTGAATGGATAGACGAATGGATAGATAAGTACATGGATATACAGATGGGTGAATGAATGGTCAAATGAATGAATGGATGAATGAGAAAATGAATAAACAAATGAATAATCTTGATAGATGGGATAAATATTAAGTGAATGAATGGATGAATATAGATTGGGTAAAAGAAAGAAATGAAAGAATGGATGAACAAACTAATGTATTGATAGATAATTGAATGAATGGTTTACTAACCATGTGTTTTGCAGGTGATCCAGCAATACCACAGGTACTCAAAGTAGTACTCTTATTATTAGATGCGTTTCTCTTTGCTTTATCAAGCGACTCCTTTCTTGTGTTGATCCCAAACATAACAAAAGGCCTGTCTGTATCACCACTAAAGACAACAGTGCAAAAATTAAAAACTGTTATATTCTTAGTTATCGCAAGTACGTCAACTGTTCTTGAAATGTCATCATAAAAACTCCAACTGAGCTGAAAACAGCAATCCACATTATTATTTAAGTAATTTGATTGGTTTGCATTGATTCATTATTAGTGCCAAAAAAGGGTTTAAATACTTATGATCTGTCAGTAAACAAATCAAGTTATTCCTGTACATGCATAATTATATCATTTTCATTTATGTACATAAATTATATCAAACATACTAACCAGTTTGAGAATGCTGAAAAATATTGCAGCAGATTTGCTAAGACTGTGAAAAACCATGCTGTGATGGGTCCATGCTGTGACTGTGATGTTCTAGAATTTTGAACAATCTGAGCCATGCCACCATGGTGTCTGTAGTGTGTTTTTTCACAGTCGTAAGAAATCTTCTCTAATTGTATAATTTATTATAACTATTAACAATGTATCAATGTGCTGTAGATCACTACATACCTTGGGTTGGTATGGCTGTTTGATATATGGCCATGTTTGTAATAACTCACTAGAGGCTTCAAGAGATGCATTCATTAACAAACAACACTACATTGATTAAACATCTTGTTTAAACACTTAGATTTAAACAGACATGGTTCACTGACAGAAGACAATTAAAGCTATGTAATGTGTGATGTTGATAACAATATGTGAGTAAAAATATTTATTGTACTGACTGCTGTTTAAAATATAACAGATGTGATGTGACATACCAGGTTTGTTAAGAACATTCTTTAGTTAGGATGTCTTTTCTCTTTAATATTATTTATGAAAATGAAGCATGACCAGATCTTTCAATACATTCTGTGTGTATTTCTATATTATCATATGATATAATCAAATGAATGATTTACTGCCTTACCTCGCCAACAAGGCTTTCGGTTATTTTTGAGAGACTACCTGATGTCCCACTATACAATTTAAAAAGAAAAGTCATTAAAATTATGTTTCAAACACCACTGTCCTGTCTGGACTGATCATGACCTTATAGGGTTTTAGTCTATTTTATATTGTAATTTTATTATGCGAGGGCCACAAATTTATAAGGCAGTGTGTATTGACGTTTATGCTGGACCCTCTTAAAATAAAGTCGTTGCCATCGCTGTCATCATCATCATCAGACCTAACTGTAAGCTGATTTTAATCTTAATTTTAAGGAAATTTAACAGCTGATTAATACCAAGCAATAGTGATGACTAGCTTATTGACAGTGCACCTTACCTCTCCACATCAACATTGGCTAGGACAGATGTACAGTGACGCTCAAACAGTGGAAGCCTCTATAACAATACAATTAGGATTCAAAGTATGATAATGATGAAAATATAAATACACTATTAGAAAGGTAGCCATCATAGGAGACTTGAATATGTGATGCTCAAAAGTCTGACAACCATGTCTGCGCACTGCTGTCTCTTGGTGATAATAATGCAGACAGAAGTATGCAAATACATTGAAAGGCATATGTATTTTTGAATAAGGCACGCTTTATTAGTCTACTAAGGGTGTAAAAAAAACCAGGTAAAAATACACTTTAGTTTACAGTTGACTCTGTTTTCTTTGTTATTCATAAGGTATATCTACCATAAAGACCTGAATTATTGAATTGGATTGGATTGCTCACTATGAATATCTGGATATTGACTTGTTACATCATAGGAGCGTTGTTTGTGTGAAAACCTTGTCAACTGTATGGCCAGCAGGGGATGTACATGTATATGGCTAAAAGCTGCGGTTCTCAGTAATTTAACTTTCACTTTTTCCAACACACCCCTAGATTGTAATTAATAGGATCTAATAACTGTAACAACTAATAATTATTAATGGGTAGATCATCCAGGAGAGAGGAGTCCTGGGAAGGACTGACATTGGTGTTTGACTGACATTTTGACAGCCTTGGCAAATGTCATCTTCAGAGTTATTCCTATTCACTTGACTCTCCAAGGCTGTGGAAACGTCATTCAACACCGTCTAACTTTAGTCCTTAATTACAAGACTCCTCTCACCAGGATGATCTTTCTCTATCCATTGACCACATTCATGGGTGTTAAACCTTTTACTATGAAACCAATAATACTAGAGAGCTTAAGCAGCAGACATTTTTGTCAACACGGACGGCACGTGCACTGACGAATGATGTTAGAAACGACCGTTGACTTCCATGATGGCAATCTACGATGTGAAAACAGGCGAAGTGCCATCGTAGATTGCTGTCACGGATGTCAACAGTCGTTTTGAACATCATTCATCAGTGTGCGCGCCGTCCGTGTTGACAAAAACGTCTGCTGCTTAAGCTCCCTATTATTACAAACCTCAGTGATAAGCATTTCAGCTACAACAGGGTCAACCATTCCAAACACTTCATTTAAACTGGATGTTGTATCAACAACCTATAATGTCAGACGAATACTTCAATGTAAGTTGCTTTTTAGATAAACAATGACAACTTACAAACCAAATACCTTCAAAGCAAAAATATAAATAAATAAAAAACAAGGATATATAATAAGTATCACCAGATTTCAGGTATAAGCTTTTTACTCATTTTATTGATAAGCTGTCTATTTCTAAATAAATAGCTGGTTAAAATGTAAGTTTGATGAATGAAAAAATAGGGTCAGCAGAATGATGTAGAAAGGATGACTACTGAAAGGATATAAAATATTATGGTGATTAAGTAAGACAAACCTCATGAACCATAGTAAAGAATCCACCTCTGAAAAAAATGAATGAATGAATGAATGAATGATTGAATGGATGGATGGATGGATAAAAGTGGGAAGTAGGAAGAGTGGGAAGAATAAATAGATGGATTGGTGAGTTGATAGACAATGAAGAAGATAAAGAAAACAGTATTGTCATGGAGATCAAGAAAGACGTGTAAATAACTATTAAATAAATATTATCGATGGAGGTAAAATGGAAGGAAGGGAATAAGCCTTTGATTCCATGCTACTACATGGTGGTCTTTAGCAGACACACAACTCACCCTCCAAAGCCTTCCAAAGCATATGCTTGAATTAGAGGCCATTTCTCCACCACAAATGGGTCAAAGGGCTTTTGAGCAGAATCTAGTAATGAATTACAAAAATGTCATATGATACTAACAAATGATCAAATCTTAGGTCAACAGTAACATTTTACATAACACAATAATTTATTTTGTGGTATTCTATTCCTATGTTGTATATGTTATTCTTTTCCTTTTCCAAAGCCACTGAGTTACCAAACTGATTAATATTATATATTTGGGTACACTAACTCACCATGCCCATAAGGAATCCCAATCTTGCTACAATCTTTTACCATAGCAATGAAACTCAAGATCTTGAATTCTTCAGCCTTCTCCTCATCATCCTTCAATTCCAAACAATTTAACATAAATTATTCAATCAAAAAATGTCTACTTTCTACATGTACCATGTAAATTCCAGCAATTATACACATTTGTGACATTTTATGTTATGATGATGATACTGATATTACTGTTGATTTTCAATATGGTGAAGATGGTGCAAGTGATGACAATGATGATGTTGGTGATGATGATGACATTACTGTTTATTTTCAATATGGTGAAGATGGTGCAAGTGATGACAATGATGTTGGTGATGATGATGACATTACTGTTTATTTTCAATTTGATGATATTGTGAAGATGATGCAACTGATGACAATGATGCTGATGATGACATTACTACTGATGATTGAAGATGGTGCAAATGATGACAATGATGATGATGACATTACAGTGCTGATGATGGTATTGATGGCGAAGATGGTGCAAGTGATGACAATGATGATGATGATGACATTACTGCTGATGATGGTATTGATGATGGAGATGGTGCAAGTGATGATGATGATGACATTACTGCTGATGATGGTATTGATGGTGAAGATGGTGCAACTGATGACAATGATGATGATGATGACATTACTGCTGATGATGGTATTGATGGTGAAGATGGTGCAAGTGATGATGATGATGATGGCATTACTGCTGATGATGGTATTGATGGTGGAGATGGTGCAACTGATGACAATGATGATGACATTACAGTGCTGATTATGGTATTGATGGCGAAGAGGGTGCAAGTGATGACAATGATGATGATGATGACATTACTGCTGATGATGGTATTGATGGTGCAAGTGATGGCAATGATGATAATGACATTACTGCTGATGATGGTATTGATGGTGAAGATGGTGCAAGTGATGATGATGATGATGACATTACTGCTGATGATGGTATTGATGGTGCAAGTGATGGCAATGATGATGATGATGACATTACTGCTGATGATGGTATTGATGGTGAAGATGGTGCAAGTGGTGACAATGATGATATTGGTGATGATGATGATGACATTACTGTTGATTTTCAATATTAATTTAATTAACATATGATGGTATTGATGGTGACCGATGGTGCAAGTGGTGACAATGATGATGACATTACTGCTGATGATGGTATTGATGGTGAAGATGGTGCAAATGATGACAATGATGATGATGATGACATTACAGTGCTGATGATGGTATTGATGGTGACCGATGGTAATAATAATAATAATAACAATAATAACACTTTATTTAACGAGGAATTAACAGATAAAGCTATGCTTTTTTCCAATCTGGTCCTCCTAATGATAAATATAAATATATGCACAAACTTCAAATACGATTAATTCTAAATACTTAATACAAAATACTAAATCCTAATATACGCTAAAACCTAAATATTTGTTTACTGCAAGTGATAACAATGATGATGTTGGTGATGATGATCATGGTGATAATGATGACGAGGGTGTGGTGGTGATGATGATGGTAATGTGAAAACAATGCTGCTATATCTGTCATGATTACAAGTGGTGCAACTTTTAATTTGTTATTAGCCAATCAGCTTCCAAGATGGCATGACACTATTGTTTTAATAAGTTGTGGCAGAAGTATATGAACACACTAAAGGTGAGCACACTCGTTTGCATCGCACAGTAATAATAATCTATAATTCGCACCTCATCTTTAGCTAAACAGTGAAGATGCAAATTTCTCCAGTGTGCAATAAAAGGCAACAGGAAAGTATAGTTGGTAGGATTACAGTAAACATGGATACTCCCAAGCTTGATGAACACAATTACATCTGTAGAAAATAATGTAAGAAATAGATGAGTTGACAAAAGGAACAATCACCAGCCTCTCTGAACCAGCAACATTTACTGGTAACGTTATATTTCCATTTAATGTACTTACTAAGCACATGTACTGACAAGAGGCTATGTATAATACATGAACTGTGTTCCCTCAACGGATGACATTAGGGCCATTTATTCAAGCGAAAATAGGCCGCGTCTTATCTAAGACGTGTCTTAAATAAAACGCGAAATATCCGTATAAATGGCACTTTTTGTTGTGTTCTTATTATAACTAAGACGCGACTTACTGAAGAACAGCGTTTTGAGCTGTTCTTATTTTGTTCGCGACTTAATTAAGAACACAACAAAAAGTGCCATTTATATGGATAGTTCGCGTCTTATTTAAGACGCTACTTACACTGTAGATAAGACGCGTCCTATTTTCGCTCGTATAAATGGCCCTATTAAACATAATCAGGGTTCCGAGTAGTGGTCCAATACTTCAACAGGTGTGTAATGATGACATTTTAATAATAATAATAATAATAATAATAATAATAATAATAATAATAATAATAATAATAATAATAATAATAATAATAATAATAATAATAATAAAATATAAGTAAAGTTGAGGCAAATTTTAGAGCCAGAAAAGACAGCTATTTTTAATCTTAACAGTGGCTTCTAGTGAGACAAATATTACCTTCCAAAGCTTCATCTGTCAGTCTGACACTAAAAAGAATGTACATTCCATATTCAATGTCAAATTGTTTAATATCAAATAATTACAACACTACAATGCTGTCTGAAGTTTAATAAACTATTTACTCAGTCAAATAACATTTATACCTGATATTTTCTGCTGAGAGATTGCAATAGCCAAAGAGTAAATAATTCAACAGCTGTTTGGTACCACTATTGTATCTATAATGATCAACAAAAGATGCTGTTATACAGTGACTAATACTAGTGAGGTGTCGGCATGTATATTGTGGTTGTCCATATAGTAAACACAAACATACATTATTAGCGCTTAGGACAGCAATGGTTAAGCGCTATATAAATGTAATATTATTAGTAGTAGTAGTTATATTTTCTTGTAAGGTTACTGAAACTGACAGACTCTATTAAGCTAAAACACAACAATAATTATTATTTCCTTACCTACTGTCAATTCCTGAAAAAAATGAAAAGTTTTAATAAATTAAATTGACTTCCAAATAACATGTTGTTCAAATTATAATACTGTCTAACAAGGAGAAACTTATTAAGACATTTGAGTATAAAAATCTTCACCAAAAGGTACTGTCTTATAATACAAATTTTGTATAAAAAGACAATGTTATGTGGTTGAGCTTTAATAATTGATGCTAATTCAAGGCCATTATCAAGTCTAAAATTAAGGAGTAAGAAGGCAATAAATAACAATATTTTATAAACAATATTTTGTTACTTCGGTCTTCTTCATTTTAGACCTGGTCTTTTTTATGCAAAATATGTATATAAGTAAGTACTCCTTTTAATCCCAGATTATTTATTATTTATAAACACCGGTCTATATTATTCCGACTTGTCCATTTAAATCCGACCTTTGGGGTCAGGATACTAATGATTAGGGCTTTTCCGCTGAAACCGATAACGATTGGGTATTCACGCGAGGATGTCCTAATGACTAGGTAATCCAGGGGATTGTCACTACCGATTCACCCAATGATCAGGGGAATTGACTGTAAAGACCTTTCCATAAGCTAAACGATTGCAAATTCCCTTACAGATAGGGTAATAAACAAATGAAAAACTGGTCACGGTACTGAAAGTAAATAGAGAAAGAATTACTGTGTAAGTTAATTATCGAGTGTAACCATGATTACGACGAATTACTGTGTAAGTTAATTATCGAGTGTAACCATGATTACGAGGACTTACCCAAACTGTTATTGAGCGTCTTGCACGATAGTCGGCAACCAAAAGTCGGCAACCAAATTACAATTTCCACCAGATCTAGAAGTCTTTTGCCTCTATTCTTCTTGCACATTGTGAAAATAAAACGGGCTAACTTCTAAAATTATTTTCTTAGACGCAATTTGACGAGCGTCTTCTAAACTGCGACATACATGAAATGTTCGTGCTTCACCGGCCTACGACTATCGGCATGCATGCGGCGAAACATTGATCTGATTGATTCTGTAAACCAGCATTACGAACTTTACCAAAAACAGTTTTATTTCCGCCAAGTTGAATACGATTGAGAGAGAATTTCCCAAAACGTTTTTGACATGTTTTGAAGGCTTTGCGTGGTTTGTAGTTGATAGAACCTTATCTTCTGATCAAAACTGTCAATCAGCGAACGCCTGGCTATATTATCGTATGTCAAATTAAATATATAACTCTCGTACATAACGGCAGACGAGAGCGATCCAAAAAGAAAAGAAAACAGGATCGGACTTTAAGAAAGTCTAGTTTATTCTTGTAAATCCAGAGTATTGCTACATAACATAAAAACGTGATGCTACATGTACATCGATTTCAAACTATTTTCGTAGCCATCAAGTACTGACAGTACTTCATGTAGCCCAGATCAATGTTTCGCCGCATGCATGCCGATAGTCGTAGGCCGGTGAAGCACGAACATTTCATGTATGTCGCAGTTTAGAAGACGCTCGTCAAATTGCGTCTAAGAAAATAATTTTAGAAGTTAGCCCGTTTTATTTTCACAATGTGCAAGAAGAATAGAGGCAAAAGACTTCTAGATCTGGTGGAAATTGTAATTTGGTTGCCGACTTTTGGTTGCCGACTATCGTGCAAGACGCTCAATAACAGTTTGGGTAAGTCCTCGTAATCATGGTTACACTCGATAATTAACTTACACAGTAATTCTTTCTCTATTTACTTTCAGTACCGTGACCAGTTTTTCATTTGTTTATTACCCTATCTGTAAGGGAATTTGCAATCGTTTAGCTTATGGAAAGGTCTTTACAGTCAATTCCCCTGATCATTGGGTGAATCGGTAGTGACAATCCCCTGGATTACCTAGTCATTAGGACATCCTCGCGTGAATACCCAACCGTTATTGGTTTCAGCGGAAAAGCCCTAATCATTAGTATCCTGACCCCAAAGGTCGGATTTAAATGGACAAGTCGGAATAATATGGACCGGTGTTTATAGTCAAATACATACTGAACATGTCTGTTACTCATATACATTACAATATATTGAAATGTACTCATTACAACTAGAAAATAAAGGAGAGATGACACTTGTATGTCTATATGTCAAGTAACACATCAAATCAACTGGATTATATATTAAATAAAGAAATCTACCATTTCCACCAATTGACTTGTAGATCCTTTATACTTCTTAAGAATGCTTACAAACTTAAATATGTATGACTTTACCTACTTTTGTTCTTGAATCCTTATTATTATTTTGTCACTTCCTTCTAGTGTTTGCGCTTCCTCCCACATCACACATTTAATTCTCTTCTTTTCAATTATTATTCCTCACTTTCAACTTTTTATTTAACTTTCTTTACTTTTTCATAATTTCGTTTTTTTTCACTTTCATACACTTCCCATTCATCTCATTACCCAATATTCTCCCATTCTTTCAAAATTCATATTTTATTTCTTTCATAACTCCCACATTATCCCATTATCTTCTTTTTAATTATTCCTCCCCTTTGAATTCCACTATGTCTATATTTTTATCACCTCTCTTATTACTCCCATTCACTTCCCATTCTTTTCCATTCTTTCTTGCTTTCTATTTCTCTCCCTTTCATTTTAAACTTACCAAACACACAAAGGATTCCATCCAGGCCATCAGCTTTCAGCAAACTTTGGATTTTCCTTAGTCTGGAACAGCTAAAGACAGGACAAATATCAGCAAATTTAAATGATAAAATAAAAAAGTTCTTTGTGTAAAGTCAATGTTTTACAAAAATCATCTTCAGCTTTCTGTCAATCTTTATCTCCTAACATCACCAACTAATGACAATGAAAATTAAGGAAAAAGCAGTCAAAAGAATTAGTGGTCAAAAAGATATAATCTATATGACAGGTCAAGATTAAGTACCATACACACAAATGAGCAGAATCTGATATGGAAAGACAGTGTTTTTCATCAAATGTGAATGCAAAAAGAGGAACTAGTGAATTGTGTAAATATAATAAAAACTATTACAAGAAAAAATTACAAGATTTTTCCTTTTCTAATTTAATTAATCAAAGTTAACAGGGAGAATGAGTGGCTTGTCTCAGTAGTTAGTGGAAATTGAAAGAGCTCATGCACATGTTTGATTTTGTAATATGCTCCGTCAGCCATTGCTTTGCTTACTGTCAGCTTATTCAGTACAAATTAAAGCCTAAACACTTCATTGCAGTAAATAATTCTAGAGCGTATAGCTTGAAGAGTTACAGGTGTATTATAGCATTAACATCATTTTGATGCATTCTTTATTTCTTTCATTTCTTCCTTTTATTCAATTATTCTTTCCATTTTTTCAAGCATTCTTTCACTTCTTTTTCCCTTTCTTGCCCTTTTCTCCTTCCCATTCATTCATTTGTCCAATTGGTCTTGCCTACTCTTTCTTATCATTATAATAATAATAATAACAATAGTATTCTTTATTATTTGTTTTACCCACCGTCTCTTGCTCTCTACATTCATTAATATTATTATTCACTAGACTGCGAGCAAGTTGCAGTATTTTTCTTCTGACTGAGACCCCTACCCTGGGGATTTCTGACTCGCTACCAACCATTATCATAATCACGATTGTGATTAAGATCTAGAAAAATACTGGGACTTCCCTCACAGTCAAATTATTCACTCATTCAAACTCACTAAGTAGATGAATTATTTCCTAATTTTATTTTTTTGTTGACACGTACCTCTCATTTACACAATAAAGGTCCCCAAACACAAGCTCTTTTAGGAAATTCAGCGAAATTATGAAAACTTATTTTAATATTGTCTTCCAATCCCCTCTAGTATGGTATTTAGAGCATTCGAGCATTATGTCCTAATACCTTCTATTATAAAGAACACATTTTGGACCATGCAATCTACTTTTTGATCATAAGAAAAACAGATTTTTCATTAAATGATTATCTTGTACAGGTTGGTATAAATGAAAACAGTGAACAGCATGACTTAAAGACACAGTTGTATCAATTTAAATGTTGATGAAAGCCAAGACAGGAAGGGTGGATTAAATTAGCCCACTGCTGTCTGAGTCACCTCTAAATACAGATAGACACATCATTGGTCTAAATGTAAGTTTCCTATATTTTCACACTGAAGACATATATACAGATATCATTTTATAATTTTCAATTAAATTTTAACTGTTATAACTGTTTGCATTTACAGCGTGACCATTCGAGGTGAAAGATGTGACTGGTAATAAGTTGGCATTAGATTTCTGTCAATCAAAAATCATGAAATATGGGGAATGAGGCTTCTTTGATGTGTCCAGTCTAATGTTTTCCCGGTGGTCGTGTAGTAACATATGCACACTGTATAATGTCATTTGATAGGTTTGTGGTTTATTCATTTTCATGAAGTTCAACATAGAGCATCTTCTGCATGCTTCACATGATATATCTGAGTGTATCATAGACCAATTCGGCTAACGCAATGTTTACATTCTTTACCCCAATTCAAAACCTTTGGGAATAAGAACTTTTTGTTCCAAACATTTCCATGTCAATGCTCTATTGAAATCGAAATACAACAGACAAAAAAACGTATTCCCAAAAGATCTGAATTGGGTACAACGAGGTACAACATTGCGTTAGCCGATTTGGTCTATTGCTGCAATTGTGTGTTTCATGTCTTCGTAGTCTGGTCCGCGTGGAAACTACACCTCCTGGAAATAGGATTTTATAATACACGACTTTCATAATCAATAAAACTATGTTAACATTGTGATATCAATACAAATGGATTTAGATTAATAGTTATGATGATTTATTCTATTATACATGCAAGGCCAAGGTTGTCAGTTGTCAATTAACAAAAAGGAAGTTCCAGAAATGGAACAAAATTTGAGATCACATCAATCTTGAAAGCCTTTCTTGTTTTATTGGCTCTCAGCCCAGTAGGGGTTGGATTGCCAATAAAACACTGTTGCTTGATCCTGACTGTTTCTATATCAAAATCACTTGAACTTCAAGAATCCATGGGCGTTTTATAGACGTGTTTGTCAGAATACTGCCAATCAAAATTTGAATGTTCTGGTGATAGAGAGCATAGAGTGAGCCCAAGGCAAATACATAACACTCAGCTGCCTCAAGGGAAGAGCAAATAAACTGGATTATTTATTTTTTAATTCAGAAATACTCAAAACATGACAAACGTCTAAATTAATGAATATCCCATTTCCTTGAAGTACTAGTCTTGAAAACAACATCTAATCATTTTAAGGGGAAAAGCTTGGGAAAATCATTATTGGCTTTTGATTCTCAAAATAATAAAAACATGAGAGAAATCCCATTATTTCTGAAAGCCTTGTTTTCTAGAAGCTTTAAATAAACAAACAATTTATATTTAAAAAGTGAATGTGTAGAAGTTGGAAAAATGGGAATATGAATGGGATTGAATAGGAAATTGGGAAATCTAGGTTTTTGTATATAAGTCAGTATATTCATCAGAAAAAGGATGCCATTCATAACTTTAGAAAAGAAAGACGTTTCTATAAATCTTCCCATGGTTGACTGGTTCGGGAACATCGCTAGTAGTTTCAGGTCCCGTTTCAGGTATACCTTTAATGTTTGATCTCGTATTAATATAACAATTAAAGTGAATCAAATCTAGTTTCAAGCGTTTATAGGTTTGCTGGCGGCGGCTTCGATTGTTGACGTGAATGTTATGGTTTTGACATGCAATTTGTCGACGTTTGACAGGTCTATTCTTAGCATTTTGGCATGGGAAACTACACGTTTAGAACTCATTTCATCTTTTATTAGTATTTTTTACAGCCATCTTGAAACTTGAACCACTCTACTAAAAGCTGAAATAAAGTTCTAAGTTAGAAACGTGTAGTCGGCAAGGTCTCATTTAATCCATCAAGTCTTTCTAATATAGAGAATATCCAACAGACTTTTCTACCAAATATCCTTTAGGCTTGTACGGTTTTTCTAGATTCCTCCTACTTGCATATATAGTGTCAAAATTTAAGACTTTCTTTGGCGTATTTTCTGTATTCACGCGACACATGTACGACCATGTACAAACGTGGGAAAATACATATCACCTAGTTTCTTAGATTCCTCCTACTTGCATAGACTTTCTTTGGCGTATTTTCTGTATTCACGCGACACATGTACGACCATGTACAAACGTGGGAAAATGAAAAATTTACATATCACCTAGCAATTTGATTGGTTTGATAGAAAACAAATGTAGAAAGGAATGTTGTTTCGAGTGTTAAAGACGTTAATGGAGGAATGACGGGAACCGGAAGCGCTACACAAAAAGGAGGCTATGTTTTCTAAAGCTTATGAAAAAAACAAAAATTTAGACAGTGTTTATTATCAGGGACATAAGCTAGAAAATGCAATAGAGGACTGTACACGTGAGTAAGAAAAATGCTCTAAAATAACACACAGTGCACATGCTCATTTGAAATGCTAATGTGTTGAACATTGTTCTAAACACAGACACCATAGTGTGAATTCAGTAAAGCCTGCAAAGTCATAAAAAGACAAAAGGACCAAAATACATTATTTTGGTCCCCTTTGTCTTTTTGAATTTATCATGAGTTATTTTTTCTTAGGAATGCAAGTAGGAGAATTACAGATTTTATTCTGTCATTTGTTATGCAACTCATCTTGGTAATTAAATATTTTAAATCAATTTTTTTGTAAACTAAATACAGTATCCCAGTATTTTACTATCCACTTGCATTTC
Source organism: Actinostola sp. cb2023 (assembly GCA_033675265.1). Taxonomy (NCBI): domain Eukaryota; kingdom Metazoa; phylum Cnidaria; class Anthozoa; order Actiniaria; family Actinostolidae; genus Actinostola; species Actinostola sp. cb2023. The sequence continues at coordinate 149,943 of JAUJYZ010000192.1, read as the reverse complement.
CATATGTACATGTATACACGTCTTGGCACCGTCAAGTTAATGACAAAACTAAAGTCCACTGCTCAGGGGAATTGCATTTTGTAATTACAACAAAACCCCATAGAAAATCTTATTGAATTTTCTTATAATTTCCAGTGGTATTACAATACAAAAGAGCACTGAAAGAATCACAGTTTGTTAAAATGAAAATTTAGGATTTACGATCCAGGGGATTAGCTGATGGGCTTGTTCATAAAAGCTTAAAAAGAGATGGGTTGCAAACAGTTAAATGTAAATTAATCAATAATAAATGATTATTCTATATTGATTCAATACTTGTAATGAAGAAATTAACCCTGAAGCACCGATTAATGACAGTGACATTTTGTTGAAAAACTAATGATTGATGGATCTTATCTTTTCCTTTCTTCTACAATTTAAATGATTTTGGTATAATTAGAAAAATTATATTTCCCTTTCTGTATGACTTGTTTTCTTTAAAAAAAGCCTTCCTTTATTATTCAAGAACAAGGTAAAATATCCATAAGGAAGTTGTATTATTATTAATTTGAAAAGAAACCGATTTATTCAGAAACATGAAAATGTTCAAAAAAAAATTGCAGGGTCATAAAACAGTGAAACAATCACAAGACTTTATTAATACATGGAATAAAATGAATTATATATTAAATTACTGCATAGCATCAAACCTACAGAGCCCATTTCTGACATACACTATACTTCAACAAGAAACATACAAATGTATATTGCTTCAGAGTCAAATTTGTCAAATCTAACTGATGAAGAACATTCTTATTTATTCCAGTTGTTGAATCAAAGTGAATTAACACACATATTGATAAGTCTCAAGAATATACTATAAAGAACAACTTTAATTATTGAACTGCGATCTTGTTGAACAAATGGATTACAACAGTTTTGTCACAGACGTTACACTGTACGAAATATACCCATCTTTTATGCAATGAAACTAAAGGTAAAATAATATGAACACTAGAAAATGTATGTTTTAGTGAACTTAATCCTAATTAATCCCCACGAAGGTCGTGGGTTCGAATCCCATCAGGGTCAAGAATTTTTTTCTCTTTTTCCTTTCTTCCTAGGGCTAACGGTCAGAAGAACTTTATGGGTATCTTTATAGCACTTTAACTTTCCCTCAATTTCTATCTGTTTCACAGTGGTACTTAACGCGGCCTCCTTTCCCCATATAATTTTGTAGCCCTATGTAAAATGTATATATATAACATAATATTTGTTCTCGATTCCTTTTATCACCCAAATTTAACAGATGTGTGTGGTTCAAAGAACACACTTCAAATATTTATGGTAGTTTTTATCAAGTATATTGTACTGTCAAATATATGGAACTGGAAATATAAAACAAATTTGAGGTTCAAAATATAGTTGCTAAATGGAATATGATACTAACACTTTGCAAAAAAGCCAGCATACTTGTCTAGTATTATTATTAAAACACTTGATATTTAATTGTTAAACATTTATACTATAAACATTGTACTCGAATTAAAATGCAAGTCAGATCTATATTCTGCATCTGGCACAAAATTCATCTGAAAAGCCCCACTACATTTCACAAAATGAGAACTTTACTTGTTTTCTCTATTATGTACACATGTATATTGTCCTTGTTGCAGTACATGTAACTTGTATAAGCTCACAATTTCAACACACTTTACCTAATGGTTATACACTTTGGCTGCATCTGTATATATCAAAACATACAAAATCATAACAGTAAATATTATTAATGTTACACTACTCAGAACTGTCAAGAGACTTCCAAAAAGACTTAAAGTAAAGTTTATAAGTAAAGCAACTAAACTAAACCAATCAGGATTGGTCCCCTTCTGTTTTAAAACACCTAGAAACCAATGGAGAATTTAAAGGAAATCCATGGAGGAAAATAAGTTTGAGTGGGAGTACTCAAAACTCTCATCCCCATTGCCAGATTCAAACCCCAAGGTACATTAATTGCATGACTTTATTTTCTTGCATTCTCCATTTTTATTTCTCCCTTACCAAAACCAAATTTCAAACTGATCTACATGTAGATTAAGTAAAGAATAGCCACCTGGCAAGGTGCAGCTACACTAAGCTAAAGCATAGAGAAGTGGTGCTGAGCCATATGGAATAGACTCACAGGGCATACACGACTGAAAGCTGTGTCAAACAACACTTCATCTTTATTAAGTACAATGTTTGCATGACTTGTACAATATGTACGTGAAAACTACTGAATAGATAGAGGATAACCCTGTAGTGTTTAACTAAACAGTCCAGAAATTAAATCCCACCATTTGACATTTATTTGACATTTTAATTCTTTCACTTGTCAGTGGAACGTTAGGTTCTTGATATTTCCCCAAAAAATATTACTAAGTTTTACAGAAATGATCTTTACCTAAAAAGATTTAAATTAATGGAGCTGCTATTTTTGTCAGTAAAATGGTGGAAAAAATCTGTCAACTACTGTACTCAGCTACATTTAAATGATTGGAAAAGTAAACAAAGAAGTTGAATGTTATATTAAAAATATGTTTTATCAATACAATGTATATGAATTTTAATAATTGGACAGGGTAGTTTTATACAGACACTTTCTAACTTTTTACCTTTTAAAAAATATATATTTATAATGTAGTTTTTTATAATTTTGTAAGCTTTAACGTTATTTTGTTTAGAATGTATTTTATAAAAATCTTTATTAAAATGATCATTATTATTATCATTATTAAATAATTACATCTACATGCAGCAGCTGGACACAGATGGCCATATCCATCCATCAAACACAACAACTGACATTTCATGGAAACAAGTGAAATAAAGTTCTGATCTCACTTATTCATAATAAAGATAAAATATGAAGTTATCTAGAACCGTACAGATTAGCTAAAAAGATCACAGCATGAGCATGGCAGAGCTATCAAATGGAATCTAAATATCTTTTTTGTGTGAAGAGAATGTTTTCAATTAAAATAACCAATGCCAAATGAAACTTTTCTGACAATAATATTGATTTGAATAAATGAATAATAAATATTACATGTATAATATTTATTACAATTATTAACTTTGAAGTATTTGTAATAAACCTAACAGATATTTCACATTTTAACATCTGAAAACACACATACATCTATATAGCACAACAAATTGACTTTTGAGAGAGCATATCAACTTTTACTGATAAAGAACTATGATAAGTATAGAAATGGAAACTAATGAGGAATATACAGAACAAATGTTCGGGAAAAATCAGACGCCTCGAGTGTGTCATGGGTTCGAATCCCGCTCAAGGCATCTGATTTTTTCTGAACATTTGTTCTGTATATGCCTCATTAGTTTCCATTTCTATATCAACTTTTAAAGATGATTTTGAAATATTTGAAATTTTCAATCCAGAGTATAATTTTTGACATTTGAAGCATGAAATGTATGAAGTTGAATCATGCAGTAATTGTTTAATACTAATGTCTTCTAATGATATGCCTTCCACTGTCCATCTGAATTCAATGTTATAATATCCAGTAAAAGTACATGCATTTAACAAATACCTACTATCAGTTTTTTAAATTTATTTATTTCTCATTAACCAAATCAATGATTAAAATTTAAGTATAGAGGGTTAGTATTCAAGCAGAAATTATACATTTTTATATTAAGAAATGCCCAGAATGTTATAAAATCATTACAATCACCATATCATCCTTTATAAACATCGCCATCATCATCATTGTCATCATCATCATTTACAACTCCCTTCTTTTTTTCTTAACTTTCGTCATTTGATAATATTTAGTGTAAAGCAGGTATTTTGAAGGTACCAGCAGTAACACAATAAATAGCACACAAACACATGAGGGTATGAATAATTTGGCTGCGGTAGTAAACAAATTATCAACAAAAAGCCACAGAGCTTGTAACCCACATTTACATTGGCTAACAATATTGTACTTAGTGTCATCCAGCATCACAAAGCCTAACCACACATTTACCTACCGTATAAAGCTATCCAGTTTAATTTACAATAATTTAGATACCTGTCTAGACTAGTGTTTCAGAATATTTACTCAATAACATGGACAACCTTCATACGTGCCAGAATTTAATTACTACATGTAGATTAACTATTTATGATATTTATTTGAAAAAATGATATACCTGCACTGAGATATTACATTGCATTAATGAGAGAAAAAGAAGCTGAGTCAAAACATCTGGACTGTAATCTACCCACGACTGTTTAACCAAAAGCAACTAATATTTGGGTACTAGATAAAACCTTAATGCACATCAGATAGGAGCCGTCAATGAAAAGGCTAACATGCATAATAGTTAATTAGAAGAAATATAAAACACTGACCACTACTCTTATCTATAAATTGTAGGATTATGATTATCCCTTAATGAACGTCATCAAAGTCTTACATCACTGTGTATTAGTGTCTTGTGTAGTATTAGTATATAAAGAAAAGAAAAGATTATCCTTGAAATTGGGATAATACATGGTTTTTCTCTACTGTCATCAAGACGGCATATCCTTACTTGAAAGGTTTTGGGTTAAAGCCCCTGTTTGATGTGCATAGAGCTCTAGAGTGGATAGTATGTCCACAGAATGCTAATAAAGCTATCACTACACACTGCATATTTTATGTAAAACATAACAAATTCTAATATCAGGGGTGTCGAATGGTCTCCGCAATAAGCCAGAGTCTCGCAAAATTTCGGTCAAATTTTGCGGATCTCTAAGTCTCGTTTTTTTTTGCAAAAAGCCGTCTCAGAGTCTTGAATTTTGAAAACAAAGGAAATGGGTGGAAAAGTATCTCGGGCTCGCAAAAATATGCCTTGTCTCGGAGTCTCGCAAAGTCTCGCCTTGACCATTCGATACCCCTAATATCAGCAGTTATAAAAATAATATTGAGTTATTGTCTTTGGGTCTGGAATAAGTAATTTTATTATCATCAAAATTATCACTGTCATTGGTTAAAAAATGGTTAGGTATGTGCGGCGAGATGTTCAGACCTGGACCCTGTTTTTGGAATTTTTCACTTGAAAACCTGGATTTACGAATTTCCCAAATAAAAAAACCTGGATTTACGAATTTTTATTGATGATCTGATACGATGCATTCGTCAGGATATTTTGCCAGACTAACACTCTAACACCTTTACGTCTGACTGACGCCATTATTATTGTTCATGCGGAGTTTTACTGAAACGCGGATACCACATTATGCAAATTAGTAAAAATTAATAAATGTTTTTAGGCTATGACCTGGATTAATGATTTTTATGCGTTCATTTTACCTGGATTAGAGAATAAAATGGCCCAAAACCTGGACCCTGTACCGCCGCACATATATATCATGTAATTATTGGGGGATTGTCCCCCGGGATTGTCCCCCAATTAGTGCGCAAGCGCTAGAACACATTGGACACTTAAATAAACAGTTATTTATTTTATTTTATCCTAGCTTTCAAATTTACCTTCGTGTGTCAACTGCCATCATTACACTCCTGTTCAAAGTTTCCGGCTGGCTGTTTCAAAGTCTACTGTGAACACTAAATCATGTTTACCACATTTCTTGAACTCTGAACTGTTCATGTGGCTAATGTCAATTTAATACTGATTGAAGATCTCTGCAAAACAGCTTTCGAATTCTCCAAGAGCAAAATAAAATGAAAACAGAAATTTATACAGAATTATGAGAAGATGAATTCAATAAATCCTGACCTTATATATATCGCTTAAAACAGACTAAATTCCATTGCGATAAATGTAATATGATACATTTTTACTTGCAGCAAAGTGGCAATGATTTATGGTTAATCATATTAATGCTATTTCTACTATCATCAATGTTACACTTGAGTTTCTGAGGTAATAGATAATAGTAATATTTTTAGACTCTGATACCTCATTTATGCATGCTACACGATTGAATGTTCAGTGTTTACAGAAGAATTGTAAGAACATTATTAAGAGAAATTGTGAACTCATTAAAATGAGAAAATTTACACCATCTATTATACGAGTATTTCTTCCTTTCAAAAGGCAAATAATGAAAATTATGAGAAATGGGATTTCATTAAAATTCTCAACTGTACACCTTAATACTAACATGTATGGTATAATAAAGAAAAAAACTAGAGCTATTGCAAATTCTTAGGCTGAAGACAAACATGTCTGAAGAAATAATTTAACAGATGTTGCAAACTTGAGTTCCAGAGACCTCCATTATGGGTCTACCGTATCTGATAAAGATAAACATTATAAACACGAAATTCAATATCAAACACCTCCCTTGCTACAAAATGATCCGTTGCTGTGGTAATTGCAGCTCTAGGAAGTTACTTTATTCAATACAGTGAAACTCAATCTTCATCTAACACTTTCGGATCCATTTCTTCCCTGACAAACACCATCATGCACAGAAGATTAAAATCAAAACTGTTGTAAACATCTGTCTTGATATTCCTCCTAAACCCCTCTCGACGAATGCGGTTTCCTTTAAGCTATTAACAATCCTTTTAATAGTTTCAGAAGGGAAGCCGCACGTACAGGGAATGAGACCGGGTTACCATGTTGTTCCAATGTTTGACTACTTCCAAGTGGGGAGCTCGTTGTTCTTAATATTTTTATTAAAGTTAAGAAAATATTGCAATCGGAAAGCGCAGTATTTAATCTTTCTCTCTTCTGGTTAACAAAACAACATTCTGGAAACCAATGAAGGCATTAAATTAGATATTTGAAGCAAAAATTGTCGTTTTTAATACGTATTTTGGAAAGCGGTTACGATGCATCCTGTCATTTTCTAGTGTGGCTTAGTCATTCCCTAAGAAATCAAGGATTATTTGTAATTTTACCTCCGTTTCGGTGTCTTTGGTTTATTAAAAGTCATATTTTTCCTTAATTAATAAGTAAATCTTTCAAATACACTCAATTCAGTAGATATCTAAGGTGTATTGACTGGCAAAACTTGTGTGACACAAGATGGCTCTGACACTGACAGCATACGGGAAAACCAAACATGCGACGACAGAAAAGCGCCGAGAATTCCACAAAAAAAACATAGAAATTCAACACTCACCTGACAGAAGGAGAAAAGAGATGGTACTTTTGTTTCTTCTTGGATGAGAAAGGCATTGCAAGAGGGATTTTACTTGCAAAATCAGCCATTGTAGTCTAACTTACCACCTCTTGCCCGACATGGCCGCCATTTTTCCTTGGAAACGGCTTCACGGTGACGTCACGCCTACTTTGACGCCGATTCAGCCGATTGGTCAGAATGCACTTTTGCCGCGAAATCCAAAATTGCGCGAAAACGACTACACGCGTGAAAAAGTTTTGTTTACATTTTCATAATGTGAGGGCAAAGGGGAGGGCGATTATGCATGTAAATCGTTGCAGCGTAAAACAAAACAAAAGACGCCCGTTAACACTCTTCTCTCTTTAATACTTTACAACTTTCCTTTCTGGTCATCCGACAATGCTTGTTTTTTTCATTATCGCCATTTATTGTATTTTCCTGCGGTTATTTTATTCACGGAATATTTACGTTGGCACAGAATGCTCTGCAAAAAAGATAATATATGTAAAAATATACAAGGACCAGGAGTTTGAGGTTACACACAACTAATACTGCACAAAACTTTTGAATCCTAAATAGAATAAATAAATGACTGCATGAATTCGAGTTCGGGTGATTATACTACAATCATACGCGAGTTGATTTGATTTAGTTCATACAAATGGTTTTCTTCTACTATCTATGTCTTCAGTAGAAATCGTCCTCCTCTATTGAGGCAATGTCTAATTCTAAACCATAATCTAAGTGAAAAACTCCTTTTTCGGTGATTTGCCGATCAAGTCCTTTTCTTTTTTCGTCCATGAAGGTCGTGATTAGAGACCTTTCTGCAGTCAGTTTGTCAGCTAATTCGAGCTGTTTAGTTGGAGAAGAAGTCGGTGTTATCATAATACTCGATGCTGTCGCATCCAGGGGAGATGAAACGATGGGCTTCAGAATAAAACTTTCGTGTTCTGTGAAATACGGAGCTGGAAGTCCCTTGGCATCGCTTTTGTTCTGAAAATGAATAAATATCAGTAGCTTAGTGAAGTTGAAATGTACAATTTTACAATCGCATAGAAAAGTCTAAGTGAAATAAATCATCTTGTGATCAGTCAGGTTTCGACTAGAACCATCACGAGAATCACTCACCGAACACTTTGGTATTCGTAGGCCACGTCTCTTATCTTTAAACCGAAAGTAAGAGGACTGTAACGAGAAAGAATTAGACCAAAATAAATATATTAGTTTAGCATGTCGAGCCGTACACGCTAGAGAGAACTCTAGCTTTTGTTTGATTAATAATTTATACAGCTTCGATTAGTATTTAGAGTACCAGAAACAAGCAAATAAATGATGGAATCTAGCATCTGGATTGTATAAAGACAAGATTCTTTACAGAGACAAACTAACCTCCTCCATCTTTGCTAGATCCAAAGCCGGCCTAAGATTGTTCCCACTGTCAAAATCATCCTCTATTCTTCGCTTAATCCCGCAAACTCGAGCCCGCTCGAAGCACGGTTGAGAACGACTTCTCTGCAATCGTGGGCACTCATCAGTGGTATTTTCGACTTTTTTGCATGGTGTACTCTTATCCTGTTCCCTTTGATGCGATTTTGTACACAGACTTCGACTCAGAGCAGCAAATGCTGAAGCTGGCCGTGGTGTAGGTGATGCCGGTGGTGTGGAGATTGAATTCACACCCGTGTTCGATAATTCTGCCTCAGCTCTTGCGTTTCGTGCATGTGTATGAATCAGTTTCTCTGGTGGAGAGGACATGGACCGTGGTCTAGAGGATGTCCTTGACAAAATCTTCACCGGATGCCATACTTTAGAGGCTTTGGGCACCCAACAATTCAAGTTGCTCTCATCTAATGATTCCTCTTCGGGAACCGAAATCGAGCGACATAATTTTTTGCTTGCGGGTGGCGCAGCCGTAGCATGCATAGTAGATGAGTTGAGAAGTGTTCCTCTGCACTCCGACCCTCTCAAATTGTGCGTAGGGTAACTTCTTGTTCTAAGATGGCCAGGACCTGGTCTACGATCATTATTAACTCGATGTATAAAGCCTTCTTCTGAAATGAAAAGAGAAATGTGTCACGGAGACCATGTGTTTCGTTGTGCTCTAATAATAACAGTTGCCCCCATGAATTCAATGAGGTCCTCCATTTGGCAATATTCGACTGTAAATTAGCATAGATGCGATCAATCGAAAAATAACAACGAAAAAAACTCTCCGTTACCTAAGTTGTTCCTTTGCAGTACGAGTTCGTTTCTCCCTTCAGCGTTCGTGCCAACCTAAACGGATCAACCGGAATGAAGAGACAGCACATTGAAGTTGTACACTGGTGCTTTGGGAAGCTAACAGCTATCTAACACGACGACTACCACAAAGAAATAATCATTAACAGAACATAAACTAGGATTGCTTGGTACCTTAAGGGGTTCGTTTGGGAGATCTTCAAGGGATTGTTTCTTCAGTTTGTTTGTAATCAATGTCACCATCCTTAGGCCACCGCATGAAGAACTGATTTTATGTTCTCCGATACGAGTTGACAGAATGACTGGCAAGCTTGCTCACTCTCGATCGCTCGACGATTTGCCCTGTAAAAGAATATATGTAGCACCGGAACTAAGCTTTTATACAACACAAAACTTTTCTCCCAATTTAGGTCCATTCGACGGACGCTCTTACAAATGTATGCTTTCAGTGAATGTCCTGGCTAAAATGCTTTTGTATTTTATCTCAATCGCTTTCCAACTTACCAGCAAATACGTTAGTTCATGTCACTTCAATGGGTCGTAGTAAATGGCTCGGAGTACAGAGTTTTTTTGCCCTGTGTCAGAGAAAATGGATCGAGTTATGAATACAAATCATCATGGCCGTGGGGTCATAAATGGCATTCGCTACCAATACAACTAGTAAAGCTACCAATCCCCATGGCCTGGCAATCGAGAGTTAAATTAGAAATTAAATTTACGCAGAAATACATCACGATGAAAAGTACAATATCGCGGGTTAAATTGACGTGGGCAATGTCGTCATATTGTCGCGAAAATTACCTTAGAAGGGCTCGCACAACTCTTACACCACCATTACGTACATCGATCTTGTTAAGCGGTAGCGTTTCGTAAAATATCCCGGCAGTTTGTGAGTAAATTCGAACAGAGTTGCCCTCTCAGAGGAGCTTTTCTGGGTACACTACATGCCGAACTGGTACACACAACTGATAAATGACATTTAGCCAAGAACAGACTTGCCAGCCAATCAATGAGCGAGCGGATGCCAAAGGTTGATTGTGATTGGTCGGGTCATAAAGTGACGTCCGCTCCTCGGCTATCAATGAAATTTGGAAGGCTAAAAACTCTTCAATGCAAATCAACCTAACCAGATTCGGCAAATTTAGGTTGAAATTTGTCAAAAAGTCTTTAATCAAGGCACTATCTATAGAACTTGCACAACACGTCACTCTATATGTGACACAGTCAGAAATATACACAAAAGGACAAAAAAAAAACATCTCAAGGGGAATGTTTGTCAGTTAGCACTTCCTCGCAAAGGAAATCTAGTGACTTTACCAACATGCAAGAGTGTGTGTACCGAGAAAAGAAAAAATATCCTCCAACAATTGTCAATTTGGATTTCCTCTGTAACAGAATCGGATAGAGGAAGTAGTTTTAAATTTTGATAATTTGGAACAATACAGCAACAACCTTAATATATCCCCGAATATCCTCTAAACTAACAAAGTGGAAAGTTCTACTATACAGAGGTCATGCATTATACATGCAAAGCCTCCCTGTTCTAGTAAAGCCAGATCAGTACTACGTATACTATACAACAAACTATTTTTTTAGCAAAAAGGGATAACTTCTCTGTGAAGACACGATGGTTTATATTTGTATTACAGGAGTTTTATACAGACCTTATTGACCGGTTTTTGTTCTACTGACTGACACTAAATCTCCGATTTGAGAATAAAATGAAATGATCGAACGGAATAAATGAAGTTATGTAAATTTGGAGCGCGCGCTTATGTAAACCTGCTTTTGAGGCCATGGTGCACTGAACTGGCACAGGCCGGCTGTAGCAGGAACTGATAATAGTAGACCACTTATTGCGAAATGAATAGAAAAACTTAAGTTGAAAGAGAATCTGAAAACGATAAATGTACGCAAAGGGCGATTTCTTGACCGCATCAAACGCCCGATCAGCAATGTGATGTCTTTTGGCAATGAAATGTGTGACAGAAACTAAGGGCATATAGATATTCTTCGTGGGGGCCTTTTGAATTAGTGATCCCTTTATACCGTTGATAAGCCGTTCGACGATCAATCTGTCAGAGTTCTCTCGGAGCTGCACATATTCCTTGAGAATATGCATGTATACTTAAAGGAATAAGGGATTTTTAGATATTTTATTGGTGTGAAGAATCGATCTGCTTATTTATTACTCGCGCTCCGGAAAAATTCGCAAGGTGCGCTGAGTCCGATGAGACCCGGCTGAATATTGCCAACCAGATAAGTCAATAATGATTTAGCATATCAAAGTTTCCAGTTGCTGTGTTTTCATAATAAAACTGGCTTTCTGCACGTAAGCGCAAATAAGATTAGGTCAAGGTTTGGATTACTTCAAAGTCATCTTTACTTCGCCAGTCAATGGGAATGACACGCGTAGAACTTAAGGAAATGAAAAAGGATAAATAGAGACAGTAAGATAAGTGTTTTGGGAAGGAAAATAATTTTAAAATGGAGAATTTAAGGCCAGTATTAACTATCATTTGCACGATCACGTTGAATTGAATCGTTGCAAAGTCCTACAATATTCTAAATATACTTCTACCGTACATGCAAGACCGTAGAAAATGTGCGTCATAAAACTGTTTTATATGATAAATTGCATTATAAGTACAACGCAAATGCACTTGCAATCTTACGTATAATTATGATTTTAATGTCTTATCCTGAGCGTTTTTAAACAATGTTAACGTTATCTTGTGCCCGGGTATTATACTTATGCAAAGCCGAGGCCAGACCAGCGCGAAATGATGGAAACAATTTAAATCTAATATTCTCCGCTCTTGAAGACTCTCTTCACCTGCTTTTGGCCAAGACTGGAAAACCGTTGCATCCCGGTAGTGTGCCATTGTCGTAAAACAAGTCGAACAGTGTTTGTTCCTGTTGTCTGTTGTCTATCTATTGGTATAGTTGAACCTTTTGGCTCATGCGGTGGACCTATTAGTTAATCTTCGAGTTTCCAGTTCTGGTGACGGTCTCCAAATACTAACAGAATACAAGACCAAGCTTAATTGTTACAAATTATGGCTAGTGGTCGTTAACACCTTACCAAGTCAAGCGAGTGTATTTCCGTTACAAAAAAGGCTCCAACAAAACCCCTCAAGCAATTTTCTTGACAACCGCTTTTATTTTCAGCTTCAATATGACAAGGGGTTTTCACAATGGGCATAAAATGAAAAAGGACCGGAATAAATACTCAAATCGATGTATAGTAATTAACCCAAAAAGGCAAATTTGCCGGTAAAGGAAAAACCTTTCAAATGATATATGTTTGTGAGTTAGTTTGATTTTTTTCGTAATTAAACATGGCTGAGGGCTACAAAAAGACGGTGCCGTCATTGCAGCATTATCTCTGCGTGGGGCTTCAATGAGAGTGAGACCACCGTACCCGGCTAGAAAACCGGTAAAATCGAGAGGAGGAGACGAAATTGATACCATAAAAAGTAGCAAAACCAAACCAACCGCTGGTAGACACAACAACTAAAGCCATCTGGGTCGGTATATTGTGCTATGGATAGCGCTATTATACAGCTTCACTTTAAATAGGGAACACAAACAAGGGAAACTAGTTAAAAAATGAGGGAAAATGGGACAAAAAAATGGAAGAAAAAGACAAAATGATTTTCAATGCCAGGGGAGCGCGTAACGTGGGGATACAGACTGAAACACATCACCGATGTTTGACTAGTGTAATATTTGTTTATGGATCTCCGGACTTGACCGCCAACAATACATTAAGTCGTAAACAATTTATGCATGCAGAATTACCTAATTACTATTTAGAATTACTATTTACTAACACTGAATTACTGTCTACTACTATTATTCGACTACTACTACTACTAAGTGCTATTATTACTACTATTACTATACTACTACTACTACTACTACTACTACTACTACTACTACTACTACTACTACTACTACTACTACTACTACTACTACTACTACTACTACTACTACTACTACTACTACTACTACTACTACTACTACTACTACTACTACTACTACTACTACTACTACTACTACTACTACTACTACTACTACTACTACTACTACTACTATTACTACTATTACTATACTACTACTACTACTACTACTACTACTACTACTACTACTACTACTACTACTACTACTACTACTACTACTACTACTACTACTACTACTACTACTACTACTACTACTACTACTACTACTACTACTACTACTACTACTACTACTACTACTACTACTACTACTACTACTACTACTACTACTATTCTACTGTCTACTGCTAGTGCTATTATTACTATACTATTACTATACTACTACTACTATAACTACTAGTAGTATTAGTCAGTAGTAGTATAGTTATAGTAGTAGTAGTAGTAGTAGTAGTAGTAGTAGTAGTAGTAGTAGTAGTAGTAGTAGTAGTAGTAGTAGTAGTAGTAGTAGTAGTAGTAGTAGTAGTAGTAGTAGTAGTAGTAGTAGTAGTAGTAGTAGTATAGTAGTAGTAGTAGTAGTAGTAGTAGTAGTAGTAGTAGTAGTAGTAGTAGTAGTAGTAGTAGTAGTAGTAGTAGTAGTAGTAGTAGTAGTAGTAGTAGTAGTAGTAGTAGTAGTAGTAGTAGTAGTAGTAGTAGTAGTAGTATAGTAGTAATAGTAGTAGTAGTAGTAGTAGTAGTAGTAGTAGTAGTAGTAGTAGTAGTAGTAGTAGTAGTAGTAGTAGTAGTAGTAGTAGTAGTAGTAGTAGTAGTAGTAGTAGTAGTAGTAGTAGTCTAAGTAGTAGTAGCAGTAGCAGTAGCAGTAGTGGCAGTAGTGGTAGTAGTGGTAGTAGTGGTAGTAGTGGTAGTAGTGGTGGTAGTAGTGGTGGTGGTAGTAGTAGTAGTAGTAGTAGTAGTAGTAGTAGTAGTAGTAGTAGTAGTAGTAGTAGTAGTAGTAGTAGTAGTAGTAGTAGTAGTAGTAGTAGTAGTAGTAGTAGTAGTAGTATAGTAGTAGTAGTAGTAGTAGTAGTAGTAGTAGTAGTAGTAGTAGTAGTAGTAGTAGTAGTAGTAGTAGTAGTAGTAGTAGTAGTAGTAGTAGTAGTAGTAGTAGTAGTAGTAGTAGCTAGTATATAGTAGTAATAGTAATAGTAGTAGTAGTAGTAGTAGTAGTAGTAGTAGTAGTAGTAGTAGTAGTAGTAGTAGTAGTAGTAGTAGTAGTAGTAGTAGTAGTAGTTCTAGTAGTAGTTACTAGGACTAGTAGTAGTAGTAGTAGTAGTAGTAGTAGTAGTAGTAGTAGTAGTAGTAGTAGTAGTAGTAGTAGTAGTAGTAGTAGTAGTAGTAGTAGTAGTAGTAGTAGTAGTAGTAGTAGTAGTAGTAGTAGTAGTAGTAGTAGTAGTAGTAGTAGTAGTAGTAGTAGTAGTAGTAGTAGTAGTAGTAGTAGTAGTAGTAGTAGTAGTAGTAGTAGTAGTAGTAGTAGTAGTAGTAGTAGTAGTAGTAGTAGTAGTAGTAGTAGTAGTAGTAGTAGTAGTAGTAGTAGTAGTAGTAGTAGTAGTAGTAGTAGTAGTAGTAGTAGTAGTAGTAGTAGTAGTAGTAGTAGTAGTAGTAGTAGTAGTAGTAGTAGTAGTAGTAGTAGTAGTTCTAGTAGTAGTTACTAGGACTAGTAGTAGTAGTACAAGTAGTAGTAATAGCAGCATGCAGTATAAAAAAACTTTTCGATCTATATTGTTTCTATTTTTCTATTCTATAAGCGGTGATTCGGAACTCTTGATGTTTTTCGTTGTCCAAATTATTGTTCCCAGTTCAAGCAATTATACATACAGTCCTAAAATATCCAAATAGAACGTTAGGGTTTTAGTCAGGTAATTAACCATTGAACTTTGACAATCAAAAACCCTGACCTAACAAGCATGAATTAGGGCATTGTCAAATGCAGGTGCGCGCAACATTTGAAGAATGAAACACTAAACTTCCATCTCAATTTGCGAAAAAAATAACCCAGCAGAAATCCACTCGTTTATACTAACAAAGAGACTTTATGTATAACTAAGATTACGAGCCAGTTCGTGCGTTTGCATTCACTCTTGTTTCCGGCTAATGATGAATATTTTATGACGACTCCCGTCTATCTGTCGAGGTCTAATGCAACTAGAAAATCGATTTTCTTTTAAGGGAGATATATATTTTAACACGTCAGCCGACATTAGCTAAGTTGACATTCTGATTGCTTCTATCTAGAAAGGTTTAAATGTAGTTTATACTGAGCCTCGCCTAAGTACTGTCAAGACATACTAAGTGACATCCGTTGGATTGTTTGTTTGCAGTTTTCTTTGACAGCACGAAGCATGTTCACGCAGTGCACGCATAACGAACGTAAAACACTTATAACACACTAAGCTCAACTTATATTACGAAATCGCCAAAAAAACGTAATACGACGACGATGGGCCACAAAAACATGTCCAAAACGGTGCGTTATGGATAAGTATACACTCAACCGAAGCAACAATGAATCTAACGAAACAATTTGCTCTTTATAAATCTTGACTTCAAAATTACGGCTAATCTAGTTCATTCTTATTACAAGTCGCCCACGGGCAGTGTTCTTGTAGAGCATGAATGATCCCTGCATGCGAGCAAGCAAATCCTAAAATCTGTAATAAAGAAAATGACGAGATACAAAGAGAACCCTTACAGCAGTATAGTACCGTTCTGTTGGTAATATCAGTAGCATCCGCGGCATGTGTCAAAGAGACCCGGCGTGTGTAAAAGGCGGTTAAACGCGCGGCAATTCTACCAACACTAACATCAATTGATTCATCTAGAAGACTATGAAAACTTATTCGACTATATTCCATTCACGTCAGTGTCATTTAGTAGTCATTTGTCATCTGCATGATCTAGACTCTAGGTCTCCGGGAAATCTTTTTGACTGTTTTGTCAAATGGAAGTCGCGTCAAAACTCTTTTTTTTGATTGATTCTTTGCTAATTCAAGCATTAGCAAAGGAGCGCATATCAAGCTGTTGATAGCCGAACGGTACGGTATTTCTAGTGAACCTGAATATTTGATTGATTGCTTTCTTGTGTACAAAGAAGAGCGGCTACAAATACAGCATCCGAAACATCCATACACGCGCTTTCAAACAACTGAAACGTTATTTATCTTAGTCTATGCAAACAACTTCGACAATCACAAAGGAAGCGCCATGCATTTGCTAAGGGATAAGGCCGAAGATGCACGTTGAATTGAATTAGGAAGCCAAGGGCTTGTTGGTTTATTTGCGGAGAGACACGAGGTCGGCAACTAGTGACAAAAGGACAGATAATAAAAACGCTGAAAAATCGGCAATTGTTACGAAGGGCGGAGGGTGACCTTAACGAGCTTGATGGAGTCACTTTAATAGACAAGCGGTCCACAATAAATATATGAATAAATGGACTTTGGCGGTAATATCTTATCAGAAAGAGCCTGCAATACTGAGAGAAAATAAATCAATAAATAACAAGGTTTTGACATAGAGTCAGCTATTGGTGGCACGCTGCACGTACACATCACTACGAAATTACTCGAAACACTCGTCAACTAATTCCAGGCACACCCCACCCACTACAACAATCTACTTCAATTCCTCTCGTTCTTCAAATTGTTCAAATTCTGTTCACAATGTTGACATGTTCGGTGCCCACGCTTCAAACCGTTAGTAACGAATCCTTGGCGACTGGGATTCCGAAATCAACGCCAATCGACTAAACTTCTTGACAGCATGGCACCGCTGCCCAGTACAATCGGCGTTATCCAAATACTGCTAGATTTATGTTATTTTAGTGATTCGATAAATAAAAGCATGGATATCCTATGCCATCAATAATCTCAGTTGATTTCCTACCTTGGTTGGTTTATTGATTACAGGTGTAGTATTACGTGGGCCGACAGAACGATCAATCTCCTCTCAAAGCACTCGAATAAATGAATGAATGAATTCGTAAAATAGTATCATCAATGTGACACCTTTACTGTCGCTGAATGAAGAACCATAAATAGAAAAGTGCTCAACGTCGTCATTTGAGTGCGCATTCTGCCAAAACATGACGTTAATATAACAAGTTTAAAACAATCGCCAAGTTATTCTTTCTCTTCCGTTTGCGTCGTCGTGCGCATCAACGCTAAAAACACCTTTATTCCTATTGTACATAATGACGTTCATTTACAAAGTTGCGGTCCCATCCCCCCTCCGTCGTTTTTGTGAGACAATTGAGTGATGGCAAACGAGGATGGCTTAAACATCTAAACTCCATTCGACTTGGTTAATTAGGAGGGCAATGTCGGTTGATATTCGTTGCTAGAGTTTTTATTGGCATCTTTATACTTATTACGTTTATCGAATAAATATTAGGATCGCGCCTACACGCACAAACATCATTACCCGATAGATTCATAATAGTCATATAGGACGTAGAGATGGCCTAGCTTAACGTTCTCTCATTAAATCTGACCCCATTCCGTGATTTGTACATGTTTTCAAGTATTTCAAAATCAACGCTTTCACGCAAATTAATTATCGCCCAGCGAACTGCTGAATTACGGAGAGGGGAGGGGATAGACAACTGACTAATAAAGTTTAGGATGAAGTGAGTAAATAGACGTATCTGAGTACAATTCATTTTGTTATATTTAGTTATAAAGCCTACAGTTTTAAAGCACTTTCTATGCAAAGCAGCTACCTCACGAAGTCACCGAGGACCAGAGTTTGTCTCCTTTCAATATTAAATGTCCACAAAATTATGTTCTGAAAAGGTTGGCGCGCGCGCGCGTTGTACTGAAATACTGCCGCAGATGTGTGCCTTCTAATAACAACAATAGGTTATCATTAACTAACTGAATGTCATAGATAGATACAAACATAGTTCTTGCATGTGCGCTCAGCTAAAACACATATCAATAGAGGAGGGTCAAACGAAAGTCTAAATAATGAGCATAGCATTGTAGAATTAAAGTTAGCCAAGGTAGGCCTTGAGATAGGTTTAAAATGTCCCCTCTTATAATAATTATGATAATTTTAATTAATTTTAATTATGTAATTATTAAAATTAATTATAATATTATAATTATACAGCTAACGATGGCTCAAACACTATCACTAGGCCTTAGAATCCTGACAATATGTCTCCAGTTTGAAAGTTAAAATCAGCAAGGTTTATCGTCCATTGTAACAATAAAGGTTCCATAGTTTTGGTATATTATTAAATCACATATGAACTGCCTTAGCTGACTACAGAGTGCGTCATTTTCAGTAATGACTGCTATAGTGAAACACTGACCCGTCTTGAACAACAATCTCTTATTTTCGTAAACAACAATACATGAAGGCGCTTTGCATAATGATTGCAAATGCTAGATATGTTATTAAAACGAGGATCAGTAAATTCCCAATAAATCCGTCTAACTGAAACGTTGCCATATCTAGATATTTGGAGTCAGGATATTTTTGGAATCTCAGTTTAATGGCCTACCGACTGACCTATATCAGAAAACTCTACTTGAGAGAATTATCTTTCTTAGCTCCCAAAATGGCAGCAATATAAAATAACACATGACCAACGATCGAGAACGAAAACAACTAATGGTTTTAGATTGATGTTCAACGAAAAAGCTGTCATGGCGTCCTAACTTGAAAATCGGTGGCCGAATGCCGGATATCAGTTAAAATTTAAAGTACGTTTATCCAGTATACTCATTTATTTTAGGAATACGTGAATTAAGAACTACATTTCCTGCGGTGAAAATGAGCTCCAATTCGTGTCCTTTGTTGGTTGATAATCCCTAATAACAAGTGATAATGGCCCCTTAGTGCGATGACGGTATCATTAATACGGTCGCCGTTTTATTGCATGATAGCAAGCAACTAAACGTGTTCATCCCAACAGCCATGGAAGAGAACGGAAAAGTCGCAGTATGACAGCATGAAGGGAGGCGAGATAATCACAATTTGACAACGATTAAGAAGTCCCTACCACTTAAAGTCTTATAGTCTTTTCTTTATCTTGCAAGTCTTATCTTTCGTTCTTGCAAAGTCTGCAAGGTTATTAAAAAGATCACAATGCTGGAGCCTAATATTCATATCGCGAGAGATAATGACAAACGATAGACAACGGAGGATTGTAAGATCCTTTGACTTAAATTGGTAAGAAATGTAGGAGTTTTGTAGACAAACTGACTGAATAAACAAACAAATAACATCAGATGACAGTACGCGACTACTTGTGCTGTACTTTGAGCGGATTATTGTGTTTATTTGTAATAAAATATTAATAAATAAACATTGGCATATTATATTTCCGTTCATGCTTCCTTCCTTCCATCCTTTCTGCCTGCTTCATTGTCCTTTTCTTTCTGACTGACGCACTCAATTTTCTTTCTGTCTTCACTTACATTATTAAGTGAGTCCCCCACGTGCTCTTCATCCATCATCCGGCATCACTGATCCATTCATTCGTTCGTTCATTTGTTCATTCATCTGTTCATTCATTTGTTCATTCGTTCAGTTATTCGTTCGTTCGTTCGTTCACTTGCTCAATTATTCATTAGTTCATTCATTCATTTAGTCATCCTCTTATTTATTCATTCATTCTACAGTTAACTTTGTTTATTCTTGATAGCTCCATAGCCTCAAGGTTTATTTCTGTCGATCTATTTACGTTTCTCTCTATGCCTTTCTATTCTAGTTATTCATAGCAACAAGCATACCGATATTATTCTCTCCCATTTGCAATAAGAAGCTTATTAGTTCATCCCCAAACGACTATAGCCGGTAATGTCAAAGTGTAAATCCTCAAGCACACATATCTAAAATGAGTCCATCACAAGGTGTTTATATTTAAAGGGGATAAAGTCCTTGGAGCTTCAATTGCGGAAACGGAAAGGATATTATATTTTACTGGCAAACAGTACGCAAAAACCGCTTTAAAAAAGACACTGCGTCCGAACCCATAATGCTTTGCGCGCACAAAGTATTTTGGCGCGAAAATCGAAAGTTGAAGGAGATTCCAGATCAGAAGAAAATCTGAACGATTTGGCGTTGGTTTGAACCATTCTTGGACAGAGAAAATTGAAACATTGGCGCAAGGCATGATGGGCTTGGACACAGCAGGATTACCGACAACGACACAAGTAATAATCATATTGATGGTAATATATCGTATATCCTCGTTAAAGCTGACACCCTCGGGACACCCTCGGGTCTGATTTGGATGTCCGTAATAACAAAAGTCTGCATTATCGAGAGTTACTTTCAGTATACTTTTGGTAACTTTAGCGAGGTGCCTAGAGTAGCGAGGTGTCCGCAGTAGCGAGGTGCCTAGAGTAGCGAGTGTCCGCAGTAAAGGGGTGTCTGCAGTAAATGAGTGTCTGCAGTATAGCTATGTGTCCCATATGGCAAGGCAAGGGTTTCAGTTTTACGAGTAATCATTGTGTAAAGTGCTTCGAGATTTGTTTTATATGCGCTCAGTATAACTACATATTTCCGTAATAACGTTGCATTCACTTGTGATTAGACTCGATGTCCAGGCTTGGTGAAGGACCTAATGACACTGCGCTGAAAATCAAACTTTAAAATGTTCGCAGGATACCCTCGACGATCCCAACAGTAACGAGGCTGGTACATGATTGGTCAATTAGCGGTCCATACTTACTTATATGGACTTAGGATGAACATTATAACAAGGCAGCTTCTGAAGTGTATCAATGAAAGTTACACGACTCAAGCAGCAGTTTTTATCTATCGTAACGAATTACAACGAAAACTAACTTCATCTTGAGAGTAACTAATCAAGTAACGAAATATGAGATGATAGTTAACAGTGGTAGATCATAGTACGGCTCCATATGCTAACAACCCGCGGTTACACTCTCATTACTTTGGCTCGATTTTAATAAGAAATTAGCTCGACAGAAACAAAACAAGACTTCAATTTGTTAAACGCTTATTAAAAAAACCAGATATAAATTCAAACAAAACAACAATGGCTGATGTATGGCTAAACTGTTGAAATCGAAATTGATCTAGATTATTATTATTATTAGATTCACTTGCCAACCAGATATTTTGGTTAAGTTAATTGGTATTTGAAACTGTACTGTACTCTTGCACTGAAAAAAATATTTTTAATAGTTTTTGTAGGTCAAGCAAAACTGCTTATTGTTATTTCAAACTATCAAGTAAAAAAAAAAGCAATTATTTATCAAAATGTCCAGCTTTTCCCCCAGATAATCAACGCCCCCTCTATTTATTCATTATCACAATTCATTACCATAGTTCAGAGCTGTTATTGTTTAATAATGGCTTCGCCCTGGGCGTTCTCCCTATATTTATCCCAGAGATATATAGCCAAGCATCGTTCTGTCAGGAAAGAAATTGTTTATATAATTTCTTTAGAATATCTCGTTTCCTTTACAACGGCCGCCATTTGGTTCCCCAACATAAAATTCACACAAAATGCTATCTGTAAAAAGCATGATAAAATATTTACTACAATGTACTACCATTGATTAGGCTGATTATACATGTTGTATAAATCCACTTGACGTGTAGTACTGGCTATTATGTGAGGAAGCGCCGTAATGGCGCCAGGTCGACGTCTCTCAATAAATAACCACTTTATAACTAACGTTGTTTTGAAAAAAAAAATGAATGAAAGAAAGTTTAAAACAAATAAAAAATCGTTTCCTAGCAATTGGATCGAAGGTTGTATTTTTAGGTACCTAAAACATACACGAAGAAGCAAAACAAGAACTGTTTTCGAAGTTCTAGCCCGAGGTGCGGCGCACATCCTAGCTCAAAGTTAAGGTTTTCCAGCAAATTGGAATTTTCATTTAAAAAGTGGAAAAGCACACATTTTGAAGTAAATTGGGGTTTATTTTGAACCGAAAACCTGGAAAATAATTGCTGAAAATGATTGAAAAAGTGACAATTCATCTCAAGAGTTCAAACGACGAGGACGATCGTAATAGAAAAAACTTACATGACATTTACGGTAATTGTATTGGTCGAGAAAATATCAACTTGAATGTAGTATTAAAATATCTAGAAACCTTACCTTATTGAGGAGACGCTTTGAACCATTCAAAGACGTGTTGACAGTACTGTTGGACTCGGGCTAAAAAACTTGACTTACAAAAAACCCGACAAAAACGCTTCTCGATGGGAAGTAATCAAGCTACATAATGGAACAAGACATCTCCGTCGCACTGCGGCTCACTACAATGAATGTGATTAAACGAGAACGGGCTTTCTATTGGCCACAGCGCGTAAACATAGCCATTAAATGGTGAATTCGGATGACAAGCTCCAAAGTTCCCGCCGAATAACAGCGTTTTGAATGGGATTTTCAATTACAGATGGCTTGGAAGATTTCGTTAATGTGAATACTGTAATCAAAGTATTACTTGAAACTGCGTCGATAGTAGTAAAGTGATTAGAACATTCAGATGAGAACACGTTGTTGTGCTAATTTTCCTAACGATATTCTTTATTTGAAGAATCCCACTCACATACTTAAGAAAGAACAATAGTCAAGACATTGTTGAACTTCTGAGTCTTTCGCCGACTTTAAAAGCTCTACCGGCGGCGAGTCATACCATCCACCCATTTATTCCTAAGATTCTCAGAAACATTTATCGAGCGGTTTAACCGGAAGTGAAATCCTTTAGAGGCGTAGAAAAGATGATATCAATGATAGCGGTTTTTGAGTCAGTTTTTCTGAAGTACAAACGACCTGATAAATTAAATTGACTGGCTTTAGAGGATAAAGGGCGAAGCTCAGAACGAGTATATATGTATAATAATACATCCGTACTAATGATTTCACTAGATGTTGACAATATCGTTAAATAAGCGATTTCCTTCCAATGTCACCACATAATCTACGGAATTATCAATTAACAAATTGTATTCAATGGTGTTTGTTTAGTCTGGATATTACTGATGAATTGGACTGCAGTGAGTGAAGCGCGCGCCAGGAGGGTGGGGTGGGGTACAATTCTGTCACTGGTTTTAGCCACGAAACATCGAGAGAAGAGCGATAGAAGTCTAGCCTTGGCGCGCAATCGTGGTAATAAATCGCGAACAGAATAAAATATGAATAAATAATGAATTGAGCAAATGAACAAAAGGAACGTTCGATGGGGAAAAGTAACATCCTCGTTTCCAGGCTTCGAGGAGAAAAACCGCACGAGTTCTCTCTCTCGAGTGGTCTGGAAACGACGAATGGTCTCGACTAGTTTCATAGCACTGAATGACATGGAATGAAATTGACCTTAAACAGAACATACGCTATTGATTAATCCTGCATTAGCTTAATCTTTAATACAGATAGCTTTGTGGAAAGGAACCCTCTTCTTAACTGAGAATTCAATCTCTGTTTGTAGGCGCTGTGATGCAATGCACGTGTGCTGACAAGGAATGGTTGTAAAAACACTGTATTTAGTGACTGCACAAATACAACAAAACGACCATGTGTCGGAAAATCCGAATAGAAATTGATTTAAAACGAAAATGTATCGATACATACGGTTAAATATGACTGTATTTATAGCAGATACTGACTACTGCGAGTGAAGCCGTTTTTGTTCGGTTCTTTAAGGAGTTTCCGGTTTAAGGCATTATAACAATTATCCTTGAAGTGTAGCCCTTTAACATCTTGTCTGGATAGATGGACTTTCTGACGAATGAAGTTCGAACAACATGACTGTTTCGATCTTGACCAATCCTAACTATTAATTGAAGACCGTCTAGACGTGAGTTTATGTGAAAGCGTAAGCGTAGTTATAACCCCCTACCCCCACCCCTTCCCGTCGCGGACGTCAACGTTCGTTTTGAGCCGTTATTCGTCAGTGCGCGCGCTGTCGTCCTCACGTTCCCGTCCTAGAATGTTCTCGTGCGTAAGGTCCCTAATGGTTCTATGTAGGGGGTATTTTAAACTACTCGTGAGACCCATGCCCCTTGGAAAAGTGCACAGGAAACCCGTACACTGAATCAACGTACATGGACTCTCTGCTCAGAAGTTCTGCCGGGGAGGAGAGGAAGGATAATGAGCTGATAGCTAAGACATGGTTCACGTTAGTGCGATACGCATGCGCACTGGAGCAATCCAATGCACTGAACAAAATGGCGGTTCAGTAAATCTTACTGTAGCCCTTCGCACGCAGAGAACACTCAGTACCTCGTAGAAACTTTAGACGGAACAGAGAATCTTGGAAATAAGTAAAACTGAACGTGTCTGGCAGTTTGTAGTAGATGAGAGTAGTACTGATTTGGATTCGCAAAGGATTATGGGAAAGTGGGAAAGATTGGAAAGACTGGGACAAAAAAGGAGCCTCGAAGAGAATCGACCTTGCTCGCGCTCCCGAATCAACTGAGCATGCGTACAACGCCAATGCTGATGTTTATCTATAAGGCCTAAAACTACTCCCGCTTTAGAGAGGGTGTCCGCTTTAGAGAGGGTGTCCGCTTTATACAGGTCTTAATTAATGTCTGACAAACATGAGTACTCAGACAGTCGGATATACAAGAATTCAATTAATAGAGGTTGATATCATTCATGACTGAACAACAAACAGGTTGCACTACACTGCACATAATTATCAGTATACCTTACGACTACTTATCTCAGAGAATTTATTTTATAATCTTATATTAAAGTGTTCAACCACCAAACAAAGCTATAACTGAAAAACTTATCTAAGTTATAGTAACAAAATACAAGATAATATATAAAGTTAGTATTATACTAAGGGCGTGTTCGATTGACCATATTCTAGAATAGGAATACACAGAATAACATCCCTAAATCGCTGTCACGCAGCTACTGTCCACTGTAAAATGAAACGATTCCTTGTTGTATCATAATAAAGTTACAAGGAACAGTTTGGAATTTTAAATGTGCTGAAATAAAAGCATCGAAGTGTTTATTCCGTGTATTCCTATTCTGGAATAGAGTCAATTGAACGCACCCTAATTAGTAAGATATCGGAATGCGGAATTTTTATATTATCAATAGAGTGTTTTTATATGTTATTATTTTATTTACTCAGCTTATAAGTGTGTATAGAATGAAACTTAAACACCGTGTAAAAATAACACTAAATTTATTGACGTTTACTCCGACGAAGGACCAAAGTCCGAAACGTCAGTAAATTTAGTGTTTTTTACACGCTTTTTTTTACACATTCTACACACTTGTAGATTGTAATACACCGATGCAGTCTCTACTAGTTTAACTGCTACTGCCCTACCAGCTATTAGTCAGCTTATCATTGGTTTAGTTTCATTCTACACACTTGTCGATTGTTATACACCGATGCAGTCTCTACTAGTTTAACTGCTACTGCCCTACCAGCTTTTAGTCAGCTTATCATGGGTTTAGTTTCATTCTACACACTTGTCGATTGTTATACACCGATGCAGTCTCTACTAGTTTAACTGCTACTGCCTACCAGCTTTTAGTCAGCTTTTAGTTTCATTCTATACACTTGTAGATTGCTATACACCGATGCAGTCTCTACTAGTTTAACTGCTACTGCACTACCAGCTTTTACTCAGCTTAATCATGGGTTTAGCCTTCTTATAAGGCGACTTAATCATACGCCAAAGCATTGCTCACAAAAAGTTGGACGCGATTTAGCTTTACCCCGTTCCAGCTTCCGAAAATGAAAATAATTTCCTGTCGAAGTTTGTTGTTCTATTATTCTACAATTAGTGACTACCTTTGATTTGTACTAGTATTCTACCGGTAGTTATTCGTGTCAATCGTGTCAAGAGAGTCCGGCAATAATATAGTTTTTACAAATCGTTAGAGGTTATGCAATCCATGCAATCGACATTGACCAAATTCCTATTCAGTTGCGCGCCATACAGAAGGTTTTCCTGAGCACCAGCGAATGACGAGAAATTTAAGGCAATTTATTAAAAGAACTACAATAACATGCCAGAATTGTAATATTACAAATAACAGAGTAAGAATAAGAGAGTCAATAATAGCGTAGTTTATATAAACCGTTAAAAGTTATGCATACCAATTATCATTGACCAAATTCCTATTTTGCGCGCCAGAAGGCTTTCCTAAGCACCAGGGAATGACGAGAAATTTAAGGCAATTTATTAAAAGAACTACTGTAGCTACAATTGTCAATAACATGCCAGAATTGTAATATATCACTAATAACAGAGTAATATTGGAGAGTTTTGTCGAAGTTTTTTGGATTATCATTGCGAGTTGTGTCGGCGTTGTTTTTTTAAGTATGAAGGAATCAAAGAAAGCGGGAAAACCCCTCCAAGAAGTTGAAAGCCGGTCGCGCAACGTAATACACCCCAAGATCTCGGTATTCTTCATATCACATTATATTTGTTGTTGGGTTTATTGAATTCATAACCGTCAACGAGGCTCCAACCTCAATTCGCATGATTTTCGAAGCGTTTTTGCAAGTATTTCATTTTGAATTGGTGTAAAAGCTTGCATCAGCGTAAAATTATTCTTGGCAAATTGTTGCCAGTGTTCATGAGAGAATTTGCAATTACTTTGTTCGATTATCGATATTTTAGTAAAAATTACTACTACTCTATTGTATAGTACATGTATATTATATATATATATATATCTTACGCTATTGATTCGCATTTCTGAATATTCTGTTGTTAATGTATTTCAAGGTTTTTACGTATAAGGTTTTCGATTGATGTTATTACTAACTGCACAGGTGTTCTATCGACTGAGTGTTGCTCTAAAGCGTTTTCACCTCGATAGTTGTTGCTTTATAAAGATGGCGAAAGAGAAACGAAGTCAGTTCAGATGAAGGTCGAGTACGAATGTCAGGCGACATAGCGAAATATTATTACCGCTATTCACCATCACACATCACTACAAATACACTAGCGATCAATATTTAAATAGTCACAGGTAATATATAGTATGATTATATATATTCATTTACCTTGAATAACACGTCTGTTGCCTCGTAGTAAACCTTGACAGTCTACAAGATGAACTTGTAGAGTTTCCGCTTTGACCCTCCCAGAATCCCCTTCGGGTTGGTTAGACTGGTTTCGAAGTAAACATGGTTGGTGTGTTGTAGTAATCAAAGCTGGTCAATGAACCAAAATCTCTATTGTAGTCAAGGTCACTAAAGCAAAACAGCTCAAAAATAGAACAATCTACTTGCGAAAATACCCTCAGAATTAGAGTGGAATACAACGCTATGAAATTCAGAAATTCCACCTGTGTGCAAACAAGTTGACATTTACCAAAGCAGAGCGTGCTTGGAGGGTCTTGAGAATATGAATTTATCTTACGATACGATAACTCGTGTGGGCGTAACACTGTCCTTTCACACTTTAATTGGAGCGTTCAATAATAGCAACATTGGCTAATGCACCCTACATATCAGCTCTGAAATAATTGTTATAATTATTAGAGTAAGAGCCACTCACATGCACACACCAATCACACAGGAAAAAGTCATTATACACCTCCGCAGAGAAAACACAAAAAATTATGTTGTTATTCAGAAATTATAAGTTCCTGTCTCACACGAGCGATGAATAAGTTGTCGAAAATATTGCAGATTCGCTCATTAATCTCGCCCCATACCTTGCCCCTTCCAATGAGGGCACTGTGTGGGCTGCGGTGAGGAGTTCAAACGCCTACTTCCTTCGACTATTCAATAGAAAAGCTAGTAACTCGAGAGAGTGTGCAGGAGTAAAGTGGATTATAGCCGTAATCTTAGCTTTCAAGTATTGCTGAGTTTTGGAGGTTTTCTTCTTCAGTCTGTTTTTAAAATACAGTAGTGAGTTAGCGGATAAAAGCACGGCATAGCTGTCATATTTGCAACATGGTAATACGATTTTCCCCCTCGATTCTTGGTGCCACACAGACATGTGTATGTCTAATTAACCTAAAGTCTTTTTAAGGTGGCCAATTTCTAGTTTGTATCTAAATTAATGTCGACTGGTTTGATCAAGACAAGTAAGCATGCCAGAATACCATGCATTTCTTAGGTCCTCTAAGGTCGCCTGTATGTACATTAGAGTCAAAAATCCAGAACTACAAATGGGTGAAATTAACAAATTGAATGGAAATGTATTTTTTCTGTCATCAATTATTTCATATTGAAACGGAATTATCTGAATTGAAAGAAATATATTGCTGCAATAATACGAATAAAGTAGGTAATTTGTCAAGCGTAATAAGGCTGTGAACTACCCAAATAATAATAATAAAAATATAATAATAAAAAAATAAAATAAAAAACTGTTTATTTAAATAAAGGTTCGCCGGTTTCGATGTATTAAAAGAACTTTACAACTGAGGTAACTGATTTTCTCTACACTACATAGTTCTATTCGAGACCCTTTGACTACTGGATTGGTGAATCAATGAATCTATAAAATACATAACAATGAATTGTTATGGTTAGCTATAGGATTAGTGATTCAGTGTTAGAGTTGATACGCCAAGGTCGTACCAGAAATAAATGTTGCAAAGAAAATGGAAAGGTGTTCTTTGCAAAGATTCATGCGAAAGCCTATCAAAGACTTGGTCGTTTATTAGAGGTTAGAATTCCACTTCAAACAGACCGACATCCTAAATACTCCAATACACGTTTCTGGCTACCTCCATCATACCGACCACCTTTAGGGTCAATCCGTCCGATATTTGCTCGTAAGGTAGTTGAGGGGAAATATAAGCGACTAGTTCGGTCGTTTGGTAAAGAGAATGTAAACTTCAATAGCCTTGCTCGCAGGCTAAAACTACAACAAAAGGGGGTTCCTGTGTGAATACAATGGCAGTCGTTACGCCCACACAAACGTACAAGCAGCTCAATGGGAGCTTCCCGTAGTTGATGTCGTGTAGAGAGAGAGAGAGTGGTTGTAAAATACAGTATCTATAAAGTCTAAACCAAATTAGGCATAGAAAGTATACTTGAAAAGCGAGAACCAGCAAGCAAACACTGAAGGTTAGGGATACATGCAAGCTATTGTAGCTGTATATATAATATTGTGTTCATGGTCGTGATGTGAAGTTGTTAAAATACTTGAAATATTCTGTATCAAGCGGTCGACATAACAAATACTCATTCAATTGCACCAGACTGGGAGCAGTGAGCTGGTGCTCAAAAGCGTCACAAAATGATTTTTTTTGAAAATACAAAATATGCAATTTCGTTTATGTAAAATTGTAGACAATAACGAAGAACATCAGAATCGATATTTTTCATTTATTATTATTAAAATAACACCAATTATTCTGGCCATCAATGGAATAATCCGCGTGTGGCCTGGTAACAAGTCTAAACACATCTTATTCTATTTGTGAAAAACTGCTATAAATTTTAGCATGATCATAAAATATTAGTGTTAAATACGAGAATTAAGGCAATTCCCTTGTTTTGCATTGCGCACGCTCAATTGCGCACGATTCTGAAGCTGGCGCGAGCTTGCGCACAATGGAGACCATTGGAACTCGTTAAATATTTCAAATGTAACTGACGTTTTTTCAAAATAAATCGAAAACGAGAATGGTGGCCCCCATTTTTTTGAGTTCTTTAATAATCGGTGCTGCGTATGATATATCGAAATATGAAGGAACGTTTATTGGATAAATTTTCAAACATTTAGATGAGAATAGTTAAAGCGTACGATTTCTGGACGCACATACTTGCATGTTTCGTTAATATTTCAACAATCATAGTCATTCAGTTACTTTGATTGATTTAGTAGAAGTAAACTTAGAATTATATGTAATCTATGTTGTAAGGAAGTTCTTTGGACCGAGAAAAAAAGTTTTTTCATTACAACTTCCGGTTGCTACCACATTTGGCTATACACCTATAAATTGATATATTTGAAGAGCATCTAGCGCGAAAACGAGAATGGTGACCCCCTCTTTTTATTGCAGTTTTTAAATGTTCATTACATAATTAATGTCCATGCCAAGTTTCAGAACAAAGTTATTGGCAAAACTTATTTTAAGGAATTATAAAGAGCCGAAAAGGTTTTGCGTGACTACGTGTTGTATTATGCAAATCATTGGCCTTTGTGTCGACAAAAAATTCAGGAAACTTCCTAGGGTAACAGAAAAATAAAATTAACCAGTGTAAGATATTTTTTACCGCCATACTATTATATGCTGAATGGACAACTTGCTCCCAAAAATCTGTTGAAATCCTGATTGAAGTACTGGCATTAAAGCGCGAAATTTGAAAGACAAATGATGTTTTGATTGTATTTTTTGTCTGTCGACAGATGCATTCAGTCAACTTTGATGTTATATAATTACTGAAGTATAAGTCCGATTTTAAACAGAGGAACGCCAAATTGTTAATAAATTAATGGACTTTATATATTTCTTATAGTTTCTGATTTTCTATCTGGATTTGATATTTTTTTCGTCAAAACATATAGTTATGTAGAAAATCGGAACAAAAGGGGACACCTAATCTTTCATTGAAAACTTCCGCAATAATCTACAAACCAAAACGTCTTTAAGGAATTGACACTAAATATGTTTTTCTCTCATATCTCTACTTATTCTAGCAACATCACGTTTTTATTCGACTCTATTATAAAGACGAAATTCAGTGAGACAGCCGTGTACAGCTCTAAATATGTGACGGGGGACATGCTAATTTCATACAGTCCTTCCTAATTGATATCCAGATTTCACTCTAAATACAGTTTTATAGTTTTGTTTTTGCTTACTAAGCGATAATTTTATCATTTCTTGTCAAAATTGTGCTGAAATAATTGTCATTTCTCTACCCGATTACAGTAAGATCATCATGACAATTCAAACGTTCCACATAAGTTGACTTTGAGTACCAGCTCACTGCTCCCAGTCACCAGCAAGCAAAGACGAAAGAATAGGACAAAGCCACGCTAACTAGTTCTACTATTATCTAAAAATAGCTGGATGGTCGTCATGTGAGGGGTCAAAGTATTCAGTATTATGATGTAAGTGGTCGATATACAAGGTATCATACAAGTAAGCAAACACGACAGAATAGCACGATAACTTCATAGGGAAGGTTGCGGTCGTCATGTGAGGGGTCGAAGTGGTCGATATACAAGGACGAATTATTGAATTCCAGTCAACTCTCTCTAGGCGGACACAGGTCTAAGCCGGACACCTCTCAAAGACGGACATCTTTGTCTGATCCCTGTATTGGTTTCAAATTCGCTCTCTCTCTCATGCATTAAATGCGGATACCTCGATAAGCACAAGTTGGACCCGAGTGTGTTCAGCTTAGAGAGTTCAATAACTGAAGGAAACACCTAAGAAAAGAGGCGCTAGAGACAACCTAACTGTACTCTGCTAAGGCCAGCTAAGCTCTATAGGCATGGCTTCAAAACTAGGAGTATAGATACAGTGTCAGAGGAGACGAAGTATTTAGGGTACGCGTTCGATTGACTCTATTCCAGAACAGGAATACATGAAACAAACACTTCGATGCTTTTATTTCAGCACGTTTAAAATTTCAAACTGTTCCTAGTAATAATACAACAAGGAATCGTTTCACTTTACAGTGGACAATAGCTGCGTGACAGCGATTTAGGGATGTTATTCCGTGTATTCCTATTCCGGAATAAGGTCAATCGAACGCATCAGAGACGAAGTACTTAGGGTGCGTTCGATTGACCTTATTCCAGAATAGGAATACACAGAATAACATCCCTAAATCGCTGTCACGCAGCTACTGTCCACTGTAAAATAAAACGATTCCTTGTTGTATCATAATAAAGTTACAAGGAACGGTTTGGAATTTTAAATGTGCTGAAATAAAAGCATCCAAGTGTTTATTCCGTGTATTCCTATTCTGGAATAGGGTCAATCGAACGCACCCTTAGTGTCATGTCCACAATAGTCAGGCCGATAGCAGACAGAGACGAAGTCGAGGACGAGTTTGAGGAAATATTTCCTCGAAGCGATAAGAACAGCGAGATATTTACTGTATTAGTGATGATAACTGAACCAATGCACAAATAATGACAACGTACACACCTAAAGCCGTCTTCATTTTGACTAAATCCAACAAGTGAGCAAACGCCAAAGATTAATTAAGGTACAGGTTTTATAGCCTAACAGTGGGGAGCATATGAGAGGCTGAACGGATTAAAATTCACAATTAAACTTCAATCGATCGACATTCAAGGAATACTCATTATTTCTGACCAGTACTCAGCTATTATGCCTGTAACTGCATTGTGAGGGGTAAAATGCTCATAGTATATATAGACACAGAAATAACCTGCCTAGTTGAACTAAATCGTGAGAGGGGTGGGGTGGGGGAGACTAGGCACCTCTACAACCGGTCGGCGTACAAAGGAATACACATCGAATCAGACCAGTAAGCAAACAGGACACAGAAAGACAGAGACTATTTATAAAAGGCTTATACAGATTAATCTAGAGCACAATACAGTCATATGAAAGTGCAAAGAGAGTCGCCGATTAGAGTCATCATTTAACCTGGATTTCAACCGTCAACAGGGTATAAGGCATGCGCGCGCATCATGATCTCCAACTTCGACACCGAAAAAAATAAATTGATGCGATTTTCAAATAAAGCTGCGAGAATGACAGTAGAATGAAACTGAACACATCAAGTGCATTAGTTGTAACGACTACTTTTTGGACAGGTACATTTTGAATGGAAGAGCATTTTCAAATTTTGTTGGGTTTCTATCACTTTGTTTTGTTCGTTTCTCGGAGGTTTTCAAGCAAGAGATATAAATTAAAATGTTGTCATCCAAGTTAAGCCTAAGTGGTTTAGCGAGCAGCCTTGAGCAAACTACGCTCAGCGACCCATGGACGACCCTATATATAGAATTTATAGTAGAATCTTCTGTTGGTTTTACAATAACATCGAGCAATTGGAAAATACAGCGACAGAAGACTTCAAAATCAAAGCCAATTCAGTAGCGTGTGTTTCCGTTTGATCATATAAGTGTTTGCTGTAGACGAATGACTCGCTTATCAAATGCCAAAAATTAATAAAAATTCCACAGGGTTTAGACAATAGAATTTGGAATCCCCCTCTTACTACACTCCGTCTCAAGAAAATTCCCGATGTAATGGCAATTTTTTTTTAAATACGGGAAAAATGAAAGATCTTTGCTAACAGCAACGCTGAACAAAATCGGCACCGTAAAACAAAGTGAATTAGTTACGAGAGAGTAATACCGACCGATCGAATCGAAAATAAGACTCCAAGAAAATGAGATTCCAGTTCAGTCAACAATCTGATCACTATATTTTCTTCCACTAAACTCAAACAAAACTAACCTTATTCTAAAATTCGAAATTTCACTTTCCACCAAATTTCGCTTTACACCTCCAGAGAGTCGAGTACACGAGGCTGCAAGGGCTGATCGAGGAGTAACGTTCACTAGAATCAAGTCTCCAATTTGCTGGCTTTACCCGTGACTGACAAGTGAGACACGTCATGACTGAATGAACGGATAATGCACTGCAGGTAATTGGGCATAGTTTCTGTGGTCCAATGGAGCTAGGGCTTTCCGTTTTCGTACATAGAAACAATGGAATGATCTACGAACGTCACAAACAAATTGCGAATTTGCAACTCAAAAACACATTATATACTTCGTCAGGTGCCATCGGCGGCAATTCTCGTTAATATCGGGTAATAAATGGTTTCCTACAGACAAGACTGTTGATTTTACTGTGCACTTGAGGCATATTAGCATTTATAATCCACACGAGACTCAATTTCGGACTCGAAAAAAAAATCAAAAAAATAACGAATTAAAAAAACAAGACAACCCAAGGATATTCCTAAATGAAGATGATAAATTTAAAGCAGCGTGTCACCGAAGAACGGATATAAAGACAATATCTGTAATCACACAAAACTAGTATTTGTAAGCTTTGACAAGGACGCTCTAAGAGCGACCGACTTATCTGCTGATAATTTTTCGATGGAAAAAATTGTCACGCGAATGGAAAGTAAATGAAAAATGGAAATAAAAGAGACAAGAGAGCTAATAAATCTACGGCACCACACCAATATCAATCCATGTATTCAAACATGACATGGACAGTAAACACTCATAAATACATGCCAATAATTTTCTGACTCAACAAAAGCGAATATGTACACTAAAAGACTATCTTTTGATTACACTGCTAAATTTGGGAAAGCAGCTTTCATCGCGTAGAAATGAGCGTTTCGTGATTTAGTCTAAGAGACAATATCTGATGTGCTCCGGCTCTCTGGACACTTTCCTGTCATTTATCGTTACGTGTTTCACAAGCAAGTGAGCAGATTGTTAGTGTGATATCAAGACAACGTTGTCATGCAGGAAGACATATCCATGGCAACGCTGCCTAGCAACTGCTTACGTCACAGGTGTACATTGGATCACCGAAAAAAATCAATGTCTTTGACTTCATTTATTTAACTTTAATAAGGCAATAAAATGGCTTTGAGTTAGGTATTTGCACTCAGTGTCATTTTATAGACATTTGTTACTGTGGTGGGGTCCTTTTCACCTGTGCTTCCATTCATTCATTTATTCATTCGCCCACTTGATTAAGTCCATTCATTCAACCATCCATTCACTGACCCATTCATAATCCTATCCATCCATCAATAAAAATACTCATCTAAAAATAACATACTCATTCTCCTTGCTTGTACAGATGAATTTTGAAAGAGAGGAAGAACAAATGACAAACAAATTAATGGAAAGGAAAGGGGGGAAAGGGACTTAAAAAGCACATGTGTATTCTCAAAGAATTTTTGAGGAAAACAACATGAATAAATTTTCAAAGAACCACTTAAACTGGGCTTCCTTGAAGTCTTTCGGTTCAATAATCAAAACTGTCTCAGCAAAATTAGCCCAGTTTTTGATAGTGACTCTAATAGTGATGAAGATCTGAATTGTGTTATCAAAAAATTCTCTTCAAAAAGAAGCATGACATGAGAGCTTAGAAACTGCATTAAAGGATAAATATTGAAGACCTAAATTGTGTCATCACAAATTATTATGAATCAAGGCGTTTTGACAGTGAGAGTTCTCTATTCAAAACTAAGCATCACAGAGTTTAAAAACTGCATCACAAATGATGAATCAACAAATTTTAAGAAATAATTTTGACAAAGTTTTCTCTCTATAAATTAACATCTACAGCAGCTGACAGCTTAGGAACTGCGTTAAGAGTCCATTGTTTTCACGAGCACTTAGCACGATGCCACGTTAACATTAAACATTCAACAGCATTCAATATTCAATGGAAGAAACTGCTTCAAACTTTAAGTCCATGGTGTACAGTTCTAAAAGCCCTGACCTCTACATAGAAACTGGTCTGAATGTGCAATAATTTATAAAAAGTGTTTGACAATGTGTTAACTACTGCTATCGTGTCTAACTTGGTTTGCATTCTAGTTCACCATCCCCAGTTGTATTCTTAGCAAGCTCTTCTCTGATAAGCTTTTCTTGCTGCAATATCAATAGGGGTTTTTGGTACTGCAACAAGAAGACGAGAAAAGCCTTTTCAAGAGATGATGGAGTCCATAGAAAAACTGATCTATTACTCATGCTACATGAATGCCTAAGAACTTCAAGCCAAAATTACTTTGTAGATTGGTTTTGACATATTTTTAAATTGTATCTTCAAGCCAGTACTTATTACAATTTGACCGAATTTTTGGCTGAGAGCCCATCTGCACCAGGGGCTATCAAGGTATAATAATATTGTATACATTTAGTTACCATGGATACCAGACACCCTAAGGCCCCTGGTACCCTAGTTAATTTCAGCTCAATATTCTTGTACTTACAGTTATTATGAGTGTGTTATTTGCATGTGCAAAACTGAGAGATTTCTGTTCCAGTGGGAGTTTGATTCTGTCCATATCTGATATAGCAAGTTTCTTGTAATACCTGAGATCATGAATATGGATTTGGTTACTCAAAAGGGATATGAAAGACAGGTTGTGGTTTAATCCCCAGTGGTTCACGTTATTATCCTCATATGCAGTTGTATTGAGAGAATGTGAGTCATCACTAAAATGTAGATTATGAGGGGGGGGGGGGGGGGGGGGCTGGTCGCCATTCTCGTGACATAAGGGGGGGGGGGGCCTTGGCAAAGTTTATCTTCCGGAAAAACAATTCTCCCCCCCACCCCCCTACATTAATAATGACCATTCCTAATAGTGATCCTCAGTGTTTGACTCAACATTAAATGAAATCATTACAAAAATATGTATTGAACTTACTTTTTATTGGAAGTTCTGATAATGACAGCAGTTTTATCATCGCTAACGGTTACGCTATATACATCTACAGGGTAGGAAAGGTTTCGTACTCTCCATTGGAAAGCTTTTAGAGTGTCTTTTCTTGCTACCATTGGCTGCAATCAGGAAATAGTTTATACATAGATTACCATGGAAACCCTAATAAACAATCTGTACTTACCACTCAGGCCACATAAGGCCAGGAGTAGCTGCTATTCACTTGAAATTGCCTTAATAGAGTTGCATATAAGCAAATGAAACAATTTTATGTCATATGACATATTTCGTCGAACTTAACATTTTGGTGGTATTTTGGTGGTATGGGACGTGTCACGTGACATGTGACGTCATAAATCACCTTTTTCAAAATGGGCCAATGGGGACAAAAGGAACTAAGGATGTTTTTGCAGTTTTAGTGTTGCCTTAATGTGTT
The DNA here is from genome assembly GCA_033675265.1 of Actinostola sp. cb2023. Classification (NCBI taxonomy): domain Eukaryota; kingdom Metazoa; phylum Cnidaria; class Anthozoa; order Actiniaria; family Actinostolidae; genus Actinostola; species Actinostola sp. cb2023. The sequence continues at coordinate 112,857 of JAUJYZ010000192.1, read as the reverse complement.
CTTTAAAGATCAGCCTTAACAGCTTGGCCATCATTCGTGGTTTAGGAGATAATATGCAAAATAGGTCAGGTGACTTCACATTTTAGCCTTTATCTCCTAAAACACGAATGATGGCCCAGCTGTTAAGGCTGATCTTTAAAGAACACATTAAGGTAACACTAAAACTGCAAAAACATCCTTAGTTCCTTTTGTCCCCATTGGCCTATTTTGAAAAAGGTGATTTATGACGTCATACCACCAAAATACCACCAAAATGTTAAGTTCGACGAAATATGTCATAAGGCATAAAATCGTTCCATTTGCTTATATGTAACTCTATTAAAGATAATTTCATGTATACAGCCGAAAACTCCTGGCCTTAAGTGGCCTGAGCAGGGCAGTTTTAAATTCTATTAACCCTTTCACTACTAGAGACCTTGGGGGTCAAACCCACCCTATTCCTGGAACTTAATATTATTATTGATATTTCCCTAATGGTAACACACTGCTCATTTCATTAGAATAATAATAATAATAATAATAATAATAATAATTTATTCATTTATATTGCACAAATATCAATCGTAAAAAAATTCAAATGCGCATTACAATGGTATGCAATAATAATATAAATAAATAAATAAAATTAATTAATTAATTAAATAAATAAAAAATAAATAAATAAATAAATAAATAAATAAAAAATAAAAATAATAAATATGGAAATATAACATTGATAACATAACTTTGAAGAAAAAAAATATATATGTATATACACATAAATTACCCCTTAGAAGCCACTAACTGACAAATTCCAGTGTCTACTTTCAAATCAGCATCACCTACTGCTGCTTAGTACACAAGAAGTAGGACCATCTAACTATTTCAAATTGCATTGATATCTATGCTATACTGCAATATTTCTGATTAATTTTTGATGAGACTCTTTAATCATTCTGTAAGTACTTTCATTACAAATACAGCACAACTGTTTGGTCTATAACTTACATTATTTCTGTTTTCCATTATATGTTCAGATTCAGTATTTCCTTGTCTTAATTCTTCTCCAACTTCAAATTCCCATTTTCCTTCTTTTCCAATTGTACTTTTCTTTTTCAATTTTCTAACTGAAATGGAATAACATTTTTTAATTAAAAACTAAAATATAAACAATATTTATAGTATGTCACAATGTGTAGAATATTAAGCCAGTTTTTCACCAGCGGCACAAGCCCAAGTACAAGCATAGGAATTTGTGTGAAAATGGGCCCAATGTGAGCATAATCGATAAGGGCAAGCACAAGAAATATAAAAACATTTCATCCGTTTGCTTGCACTTGCTCTTAAGCCTGCATCAGGCGCATTTTCACAGTACCACAAGGCCTCTTATGTGCTTGCTACATGAGGAAGTTGCATGGTATCTATATTATGTGAAGGTAACCATGGCGACCAGCCGTACATTATCTTCAGCAATGTTATAGCATACCTAGAAGTTCTCCTGAGGCCACCAGGTATTCCTCTACCATCTCAGTATGGTCTGCGAATGTATAGTGGACTTTTCTTTTTCCTGAATTGCAAAATATTGAATGAACGAATGGGTGTAACTATCTATTAAAAGTATACCGTAAGTATACCGTAAGTATACCGTAAGAAAATTAATAAGCTTAAGTCTTACCTTACTCTTATGTGAAACATTTTAAATAAACTTACACAAAAATAATAAATACGTTTTCTGGAATCAGATAAGAGTAAAAATATTATTTTACAGTGTTGGAGTTGTAGCTCAGAATGATATAAAACGTTTCAAACCTGCTCAATAATTTCAAATTTATATAAGCTTATAAGTCTTATATGCACTTCGAACACTGTCAAACCAAAATGATGTCAAAACAAATGAGATATTATGGATGAAAAAATAAGCACAATTGCAAAACAAAACAAAATATCGAGATCAAATAATTGCTTAACTACTCCAGTGTCAGACATGAACTTACCATCTTGAACAAGGTTTGTTTTTCGTGCAGTTTTAAGCGATTCCAACCAAGGGAAATTCTGAGAAGCTGCCGCCATTTTGAATCTGGAAGAACCGCGAAAAATTTCACAGTGCATTATGGGTATCTCACGTTCAACACAGGGAGACCGCCCTTAATTTCTCGATATTTCATTATTTGAGCAAGATTTTATTTTTTTATTTCAAAATCCCTAAATCCGATAAAAATGAAAACAATTAAACTAAAGGAAAAGGAAAAGATATAAGTAAAAAAGAAAACGCGCTAAAAAAAAAGAAGCAAAATAAAAACAGAAAAAAAAAGTCGACTCCTGAGAGACTCGAACCTATGGTGGCTCCTTGGTTTTGGTCACCGTCCCACCCCTCCCGTGTCAAAGGAAAGAAGAAGAAGAAAACTGGAAAAAAGAAAAAGAAAATGTAAATAATGGGACGATTCTCCCGAGACATTCTAAGAAGCTGAGACATCGAATCGGTTTACGTATAGGGTGAATATTTCGGCCCCGCCCGCGCTATCCCGGTGCTACATCAAACTAGGTCCTAACCAATAGGCCAGTGAGGGAGGGGATATCCGGCCCCTAAGCCATAACTTCAGATAAACCCTATTAGACCATTGCTCCATCTAGTCACTCATGGTATCTTAAGGTGTGATTTTTGTAGTCTATTCGGCGAAGCTTCATTGATATGCTAATACGTAGTGAAATAGTCCTCAGGGAAGTCACGTGAATAAGGTTTGGAATATACAACAGCGCGCGGGGACAGAGTTGGATTGAATACATATATAGATCCATACATTATGAAACCGGGCCAAAATAAATACACGAGAAAAGCATTCAGTCGAGAATAAGTGATTGAACGCTAGCTTACAAAAACAAAACTGTAGATCTTGATCAGTTGTTTCCTTCTTTCTTACTCACTGCTTGTACTGTGTTTTATTCGCTGCCTATTAATTAGGCCATATGCACTAACGGGTCACGTGACCCAACTTTCTCAAATCAAGCAGCAGTGTCAAAATGAACTCCAGAAATGAAAAGAGCAGCTCGATATTAGTAAGAAGGCGAAATTTCAGGTCATAACGTCTGACACAGGAGAAATGACATGAAATATAAAATCGAGTGTTTTCTAATAATTTGTTTGGAAAATGCATTGGATGGCATTTTTTGCCATCCAGCACATTTTTCCATACGAATCTTAATAAAATTTGCAATTTTATATTTCATGCCATTTCTGCTGTGTTAAACATTATGCGCTGAAATTTCGCCTTTTTACTAATATCGAGCTGCTCTTTTCATTGCTGGAGTTCATTTTGACACTGCTGCTTGATTTGAGAAAGTTGGGTCACGTGACCCGTTAGTGCATATGGCCTAAAAAGAATAACTTTTCATCATCTTCACGTCGAGCAAGCTCCTTGTCAATAGCAAATTGTCAAAGAAAACTTGCTGACCGTCTACACGATCAACGAAACTTGTCAAAGCTAGATACTTGTCAAGGAAAACTTGCTCGTGTAGACGCGGCTTTCAGGTCTAGCGGTGATCGCGGCTTCTAAAGCTGACAGAACTAAATTAGGGAACTATTTCAGAAATTAGTGCTAAAACCTTGGACAGATTTAATCGAACTAAATATAGACATCGTAGCGTGACTAAGTGTCTCACAGGAGTCGACCTTTTTTTCTCTGTTTTATTCTCTTTTCCTTTCCTTTTAATTCGGGGGCATTGTGGAACTATTTTGAGGGACGCCTTATATTCAATACAGCGACAAGTTTGAATAGTGATGTACCAAAGTTTGAAGTGAGTTTGGCTCACAATAATTATGTTTCCCAGTCGTTTCCTCGTGTTTTACAGTAAATAGACAGCAATGACGTCCCTCCCAATTTTTGCATTTTGCGACGGATATGAACCGAAGACACGTATATATACAGTCTACAATTTTAAGACTCTCGCTTACAGGTAGCCCGAGTAATACGATTGCGCTCATTGTCGCAACTTATATTACCTTCCTATTTGCCCAATTCTTTTATCCCCAGCTAAATGGGATGCCTCAAAAATTAAATATAAAACAATAAACGATGCAGTAACGCTAGATTCGTTGTATTGTTTGACACTCGAAGGTCCTTTCGAGACATACCCATATCCCCTTCCCTTGAATGACACGTCGATATTACTGTAATGGTGCACGCACTGTTGCAGAAAACAGACAAAATCTCGACTTTCTGCTCACGCGTCCATGAGTTCACCGAAAGAGGGTGATAATGAACCCTTCTACATGGATTTGATGGCATATTGTAACTCGTTAACTACATGAACCAAAATTGTTACCAAAATACATTTTAATGTAAAAACTGTTAACAAAAGTAAAAGAACCTCAATATATACATATGTGATGGAACACAAATGGATTTATACATTCGAACATTACAGCCAGACCCTCCAACCGAAAATTCAGAGTGACAAATACAGTATCTCTGGAAACTGAAAGGTTTTTACGTAATTGCATTGCTGTTGCTTCGAATGTGTGGGCGCATGTGTGTTTAGAGCAGATTTCGTATGGCTGTGAAAAAACGTGTCATAGCGTGACAACCGTGGCGTGGCATGACAACCGTGCCATGGCGTGACAACCGTGCCGTGGCGTGACAACCGTGCTATGACATCCGTGTCGTGACACGAAATCTGCTCTAACTTTAAGAGATAGTAGCTCCTGTAAGGCCGGATTTGGGAAAGTGTGGTTGTCGATATTTCTTCGACGAGTGCTCGTGATTGCCGACGGCTCCACCGACATCTCTATCCTTTTCGTTGGATTTTCGTACCAACATCGTCAGTCTTCGGTCCAACATAGTCACTCGATTCTCATTCTCTTCTCGTCTGTAGACAAATCGTCGCCTTTTCGTTTCCTCTGAACGGAGGTGTTGGATTCTGATTGGTTTAATTTTGCTGCTTCAGGGATGAGGAAACGCCCTGGATGTGGTTCTGGGTCCTGCATCAAGAACTCGGCTATGTAGTCGGGCTTAACTAGCCATATGCCTGCAGCATAGAGAGCATCGATGTCTAGAGTACCGGGTTTCATTTTGTTATAATCTGTAAGGTAAAAACGACGCTTTTAACAAGATATTACAACTAATTTTTAGAGTTATTATCTTTTACGTTATATCTCAACTGTTATAGTTCAAATGGGATCCAATAAAACTTCCAGTTCCACCATAGCCTGTGTAGCTGACGCAGGGAGAACCAGGGAGGGGCTAGGGGAGGGGGAGCAGGAGGGGGGGGGGGGGGGGGGGGGGGGGGTCTCAGCTACGCAGTCGACATAGCATCAGAATTCGCAGTACATTGTATTTGGTCAAAACAAGCTCTTTATATTCCAATGACAGATATAACAACGCGAAATACTTACCAATAAACGCATGTGAGACATTCTCTATGTTGTTAAATGGTGGACGACTTCCCACCACTTGAGCCCCGCCTGCCTCTAGAAGTCTTTTGAAACCTGATTGACGTAATTTATCGACGCAAAGTAGGACGCGCCAACCACTGAAGGCACCAATCAAATCATTCCCAGAATTCTAAAACAAACACACAAATAAACTTATTTTAAAATATCCATAATCCTGAGCCAGTTGGACATGTGCATTCATCATCATCATCATCGATGTAAAATGGTATCCCTGTCAAATTACGAAAACAATGTTTATCTTAGCATTTCCAAGAAATACCATCGCAGTGACAAACCATTTCCAATTACTACCATTCAATATAAACATGACATAGCACCATTACCAATCGTCACCATAGTAACGAAAATCGACACCAGCAGCGCCACTGACACTTCGTAAGTTCGCAACTTCATCATTACTATTATCAATCACCATCACCAATCACCATCACCAATCATCATCACCATTCATCATCACCAATCATCATCACAACCATCACCAATCATCATCATCATCACCATCATCATTATCGTCATAGTTACCATTGGTGAAAGCAGAGGAATTTCCTTACTGATCATCATCATCATCATCATCACCATCACCAATCATCAGCAAAAATCATCAGCAAATATAAATCACTTGCAACACCAGTCAAAAAAATCTCAATTTTCGTGCTCGGTGTTTTACTAATATAAATTAACTTGAGATCTCTCCTTACTTTTCTTTGTTCTTTCAGTTTTAATCTCCATCTTCTTGCTGCTATGGCTAGTTTGTTGGGTTGTTCCCCTGGAACGTCTGTTCCCCATTCATGTGATTCCTCGTCTACAAAGTGCCCTGCTTGCCTGCTGTCTTCAAGGTAAGACTTGTGTAGAACCCACTTTCCCGCTGCTATTGCTGCCAAGTACTTCTCGTTTCTTAGAGAGGGACAAAGTGAAAAGTTACTGGAAATAGGACAAGTCCACGATCTATGTTATCAATGGTCCTTGGGCGACCGCAAAACGCAGCGTCATGCAGTAGGCAAACGTTGTACGTACATGAAATGTTCATAGCGCTACGCAGTGATTTGTTTTGGTGCAATAGAAAACGCAGTAATGTGTTGTTGCACAATGATAGTCGTTCCAGCATGAGCCGGTGAAACCTACGGTAACGTGACACTCAAATGTCTTCCTTTCTGAACCAATCAAAAAGCGTGCAGATGCATCTCATCCAATCAAACTCTCAATACGGCAAGGCGTGGTACCGTAACTTTCACACTCAAACGAAAACGACTCGTAGCTACGCACTGTACGCAAACGTTTCCTATGGGAGCTACCTGTTAGGCTTTCCAACAACGACATGAGAGCAAGCAGTCTTGAAGTACTGAGTGTCAAACACCTGTCCTCCTAATTGTTCAATAAGAGCTGAATAGTCCATCTTCTCCTGTGGCGTCATGGCAGACAGCTGGAACTTCAGTACTTCATCTCGATGGGGTTTGGATGGACTCTCATCGAGATCCTAAACACACATTGAACATTACTTAGCTGAGCGCACACAATACGACTTGACCATATTAAGGTAAGAGACACTGTGACCTACTCTCTTAGAGGATTAATCGTATGTGTGCGGTCTTCTATAACCCACTTTAGAGCAAGATTCGATGTTATGTTAGACGTTACTATTTGTGGGCGATAGTCTTTCATTCGCCAATTACTAAAAATAACTAACCAATGTCATGATACATGTAGTTAACAAATCGAACATAGTTTCCATTGTCTGTACTCTTATCGGCAATGGATTCATGACGCCATAGACCGAATGCAATAATGGCATCCAATTTCAACTGCCATTGTTCTGGACTGACTAGCCTCTCATACAGGTGAAAATGCTTTTGTGTTTCCAAATGAACACAAGGTTAGTCAGTCTAGAACAATGGCAATTGAACGCCATTATTGCATTCGGTGTATAAAATGTTCAAAACTCAAGTGGAACAATGAACGTATGCATCTGCCCTCTTATCGACAATGGCTCTTATCCAATCAGCGTGCGAGAAATTTGACAAGTATTGTAAAAACTTATTTCACCTAGATTAGCATGGTTTCATGAGTTCAGAAATTTCGAGGAAAGTCTTCAACATTTTTACTCTCCAACACAAGGACCGCAAAGTTTACTGACAACATACATGCATGGAGGGGGAGGGTGGGGGGAGTTTTTCTTCCAACTGAAAATAATAATTTAAATTTAAAGATGCTTGATTGAATGAATTACGTATATTTACTAAACATGAAGAGAACATACCTTGAGGAGATTCTGTGGTGTTGGTTTATCTACTTCCTTTACTTGAAGAGCTAGAGGCGGAGGTTCAGGAGTTTGCGTACTTTGGGATGAATCAGTATCTTTGTTCTCTAATTCATTAGGAATAGCTATTTGTTCCTTCAAGGTAGTCTGTACTTTTGTTGCATCAATAGATTCTTGGTCCTGATTAAAGTTAATGAGTAAGGTGTCAGTAAGTGGTTGGTAAGGTGTCAGCAAGTGGTTGGTAAGGTGTCAGCAAGTGGTTGGTAAGGAAGGGGTCAGGAAGTGATTGATAAGGTGTCAGTAGGTGGTGGGTAAGGTGTCAGTAAGTGGTTGATAAGGTGTCAGTAAGTGGTTGATAAGGTGTCAGTAAGTGATTGATAAGGTATCAGTAAGTGGTTGGTAAGGTGGTGTCAGTAAGTGATTGATAAGGTGTCAGTAAGTGATTGATAAGGTATCAGTAAGTGGTTGGTAAGGTGTCAGTAAGTGGTTGGTAAGGTGGTCAGTAAGTGATTGATAAGGTGTCAGTAAGTGATTGATAAGGTATCAGTAAGTGGTTGGTAAGGTGTCAGTAAGTGATTGATAAGGTGTCAGTAAGTGATTGATAAGGTATCAGTAAGTGGTTGCTAAGGTGTCAGTAAGTGGTTGACAAGGTGTCAGTAAGTGGGTGATATGGTGTCAGCAAGTGGTTGCTAAGGTGTCAGTAAGTGGTTGCTAAGGTGTCAGTAAGTGATTGATAAGGTGTCAGTAAGTGGTTGGTAAGTTGTCAGTAAGTGGTTGGCAAGGTGTCAGTAAGTGGTTTGTAAGGTGTCAGTAAGTGGTTGGTAAGGTGTCAGTAAGTGGTTGGTAAGGTGTCAGTAAGTGGTTGGTAAGGTGTCAGTAAGTGGTTGGTAAGGTGTCATTAAGTGGTTGGAAAGGTGTCAGTAAGTGGTTGGTAAGGTGTCATTAAGTGGTTGGAAAGGTGTCAGTAAGTGGTTGGTAAGGTGTCAGTAAGTGGTTGGCAGGGTGTCAGTGAGTTGTTGGTAAGGTTTCAGCCAGTGGTTGGTAGGGTGTCAGTGAGTGGTTGCTAAGGTGTCAGTAAGTGGTTGCTAAGGTGTCAGTAAGTGGTTGACAAGGTGTCAGTAAGTGGTTGCTAAGGTGTCAGCAAGTGGTTGATAAGGTGTCAGTAAGTGGTTGCTAAGGTGTCAGTAAGTGATTGATAAGGTGTCAGTAGGTGGTTGGTAAGGTGTCAGTAAGTGGTTGGCAAGGTGTCAGTAAGTGGTTGGTAAGGTGTCAGTAAGTGGTTGATAAGGTGTCAGTAAGTGGTTGGTAAGGTGTCAGTAAGTGGTTGACAAGGTGTCAGTAAGTGGTTGATATGGAGTCAGCAAGTGGTTGATAAGGTGTCAGTAAGTGGTTAGTAAGGTGTCAGTAAGTGATTGATAAGGTGTCAGTAGGTGGTTGGTAAGGTGTCAGTAAGTGGTTGGCAAGGTGTCAGTAAGTGATTGATAAGGTATCAGTAAGTGGTTGCTAAGGTGTCAGTAAGTGGTTGACAAGGTGTCAGTAAGTGGGTGATATGGTGTCAGCAAGTGGTTGCTAAGGTGTCAGTAAGTGGTTGCTAAGGTGTCAGTAAGTGATTGATAAGGTGTCAGTAAGTGGTTGGTAAGGTGTCAGTAAGTGGTTGGCAAGGTGTCAGTAAGTGGTTTGTAAGGTGTCAGTAAGTGGTTGATAAGGTGTCAGTAAGTGGTTGGTAAGGTGTCAGTAAGTGGTTGGTAAGGTATCAGTAAGTGGTTGGTAAGGTGTCATTAAGTGGTTGGAAAGGTGTCAGTAAGTGGTTGGTAAGGTGCCATTAAGTGGTTGGAAAGGTGTCAGTAAGTGGTTGGTAAGGTGTCAGTAAGTGGTTGGCAGGGTGTCAGTGCGTGGTTGGTAAGGTGTCAGCCAGTGGTTGGTAGGGTGTCAGTGAGTGGTTGGTAAGGTGTCAGTAAGTGGTTGGTAAGGTGTCAGTAGGTGGTGGGTAAGGTGTCAGTAAGTGGTTGATAAGGTGTCAGTAAGTGGTTGATAAGGTGTCAGTAAGTGGTTGCTAAGGTATCAGTAAGTGGTTGGTAAGGTGGTGTCAGTAAGTGATTGATAAGGTGTCAGTAAGTGATTGATAAGGTATCAGTAAGTGGTTGGTAAGGTGTCAGTAAGTGGTTGGTAAGGTGGTCAGTAAGTGATTGATAAGGTGTCAGTAAGTGATTGATAAGGTATCAGTAAGTGGTTGGTAAGGTGTCAGTAAGTGATTGATAAGGTGTCAGTAAGTGATTGATAAGGTATCAGTAAGTGGTTGCTAAGGTGTCAGTAAGTGGTTGACAAGGTGTCAGTAAGTGGGTGATATGGTGTCAGCAAGTGGTTGCTAAGGTGTCAGTAAGTGGTTGCTAAGGTGTCAGTAAGTGATTGATAAGGTGTCAGTAAGTGGTTGGTAAGTTGTCAGTAAGTGGTTGGCAAGGTGTCAGTAAGTGGTTTGTAAGGTGTCAGTAAGTGGTTGGTAAGGTGTCAGTAAGTGGTTGGTAAGGTGTCAGTAAGTGGTTGGTAAGGTGTCAGTAAGTGGTTGGTAAGGTGTCATTAAGTGGTTGGAAAGGTGTCAGTAAGTGGTTGGTAAGGTGTCATTAAGTGGTTGGAAAGGTGTCAGTAAGTGGTTGGTAAGGTGTCAGTAAGTGGTTGGCAGGGTGTCAGTGAGTGGTTGGTAAGGTTTCAGCCAGTGGTTGGTAGGGTGTCAGTGAGTGGTTGCTAAGGTGTCAGTAAGTGGTTGCTAAGGTGTCAGTAAGTGGTTGACAAGGTGTCAGTAAGTGGTTGCTAAGGTGTCAGCAAGTGGTTGATAAGGTGTCAGTAAGTGGTTGCTAAGGTGTCAGTAAGTGATTGATAAGGTGTCAGTAGGTGGTTGGTAAGGTGTCAGTAAGTGGTTGGCAAGGTGTCAGTAAGTGGTTGGTAAGGTGTCAGTAAGTGGTTGATAAGGTGTCAGTAAGTGGTTGGTAAGGTGTCAGTAAGTGGTTGACAAGGTGTCAGTAAGTGGTTGATATGGAGTCAGCAAGTGGTTGATAAGGTGTCAGTAAGTGGTTAGTAAGGTGTCAGTAAGTGATTGATAAGGTGTCAGTAGGTGGTTGGTAAGGTGTCAGTAAGTGGTTGGCAAGGTGTCAGTAAGTGATTGATAAGGTATCAGTAAGTGGTTGCTGCTAAGGTGTCAGTAAGTGGTTGACAAGGTGTCAGTAAGTGGGTGATATGGTGTCAGCAAGTGGTTGCTAAGGTGTCAGTAAGTGGTTGCTAAGGTGTCAGTAAGTGATTGATAAGGTGTCAGTAAGTGGTTGGTAAGGTGTCAGTAAGTGGTTGGCAAGGTGTCAGTAAGTGGTTTGTAAGGTGTCAGTAAGTGGTTGATAAGGTGTCAGTAAGTGGTTGGTAAGGTGTCAGTAAGTGGTTGGTAAGGTATCAGTAAGTGGTTGGTAAGGTGTCATTAAGTGGTTGGAAAGGTGTCAGTAAGTGGTTGGTAAGGTGCCATTAAGTGGTTGGAAAGGTGTCAGTAAGTGGTTGGTAAGGTGTCAGTAAGTGGTTGGCAGGGTGTCAGTGCGTGGTTGGTAAGGTGTCAGCCAGTGGTTGGTAGGGTGTCAGTGAGTGGTTGGTAAGGTGTCAGTAAGTGGTTGGTAAGGTGTCATTAAGTGGTTGACAAGGTGTCAGTAAGTGGTGCTAAGGTGTCAGCAAGTGGTTGATAAGGTGTCAGTAAGTGGTTGCTAAGGTGTCAGTAAGTGATTGATAAGGTGTCAGTAGGTGGTTGGTAAGGTGTCAGTAAGTGGTTGGCAAGGTGTCAGTAAGTGGTTGGTAAGGTGTCAGTAAGTGGTTGATAAGGTGTCAGTAAGTGGTTGGTAAGGTGTCAGTAAGTGGTTGACAAGGTGTCAGTAAGTGGTTGATATGGAGTCAGCAAGTGGTTGATAAGGTGTCAGTAAGTGGTTGCTAAGGTGTCAGTAAGTGATTGATAAGGTGTCAGTAGGTGGTTGGTAAGGTGTCAGTAAGTGGTTGGCAAGGTGTCAGTAATTGGTTGATAAGGTGTCAGTAAGTGGTTGGTAAGGTGTCAGTAAGTGGTTGGTAAGGTGTCAGTAAGTGGTTGGTAAGGTGTCATTAAGTGGTTGGAAAGGTGTCAGTAAGTGGTTGGTAAGGTGTCATTAAGTGGTTGGAAAGGTGTCAGTAAGTGGTTGGAAAGGTGTCAGTAAGTGGTTGGCAGGGTGTCAGTGAGTGGTTGGTAAGGTGTCAGCCAGTGGTTGGTAGGATGTCAGTGAGTGGTTGCTAAGGTGTCAGTAAGTGGTTGCTAAGGTGTAAGTGGTTGACAAGGTGTCAGTAAGTGGTTGCTAAGGTGTCAGCAAGTGGTTGATAAGGTGTCAGTAAGTGGTTGCTAAGGTGTCAGTAAGTGATTGATAAGGTGTCAGTAGGTGGTTGGTAAGGTGTCAGTAAGTGGTTGGCAAGGTGTCAGTAAGTGGTTGATAAGGTGTCAGTAAGTGGTTGGCAGGGTGTCAGTGAGTGGTTGGTAAGGTGTCAGCCAGTGGTTGCTAAGGTGTCAGTAAGTTGTTGCTAAGGTGTCAGTAAGTGGTTGACAAGGTGTCAGTAAGTGGTTGCTAAGGTGTCAGCAAGTGGTTGATAAGGTGTCAGTAAGTGGTTGCTAAGGTGTCAGTAAGTGATTGATAAGGTGTCAGTAGGTGGTTGGTAAGGTGTCAGTAAGTGGTTGGCAAGGTGTCAGTAAGTGGTTGGTAAGGTGTCAGTAAGTGGTTGATAAGGTGTCAGTAAGTGGTTGGTAAGGTGTCAGTAAGTGGTTGACAAGGTGTCAGTAAGTGGTTGATATGGAGTCAGCAGGTGGTTGATAAGGTGTCAGTAAGTGGTTGCTAAGGTGTCAGTAAGTGATTGATAAGGTGTCAGTAGGTGGTTGGTAAGGTGTCAGTAAGTGGTTGGCAAGGTGTCAGTAAGTGGTTGATAAGGTGTCAGTAAGTGGTTGCTAAGGTGTCAGTAAGTGGTTGGTAAGGTGTCATTAAGTGGTTGGAAAGGTGTCAGTAAGTGGTTGGTAAGGTGTCAGTAAGTGGTTGGTAGGGTGTCAGTGAGTGGTTGGTAAGGTGTCAGCCAGTGGTTGGTAAGGTGTCAGTGAGTGGTTGGTAAGGTGTCAGTAAGTGGTTAGTAAGGTGTCAGTAAGTGGTTGGCAAGGTGTCAGTAAGTGGTTGGTAAGGTGTCAGTAAGTGGTTGGTAGGGTGTCAGTGAGTGGTTGGTAAGGTGTCAGCCAGTGGTTGGTGTCAGCCAGTGGTTGGTAAGGAGTCAGAAAGTAGTCACAGCTACATGTACATGAATGTACCTTCTTCTCATCATAAGCATCATCATTTTTATCATCCTCATCATTATCATCAGGATCAAGATCAGGGCTTGGACTGCATCCCTTCTGAAGCCTGGCCATTATTTTCTCTCTTTCAAGTCTGCCAGCAGGATCATCATATGTTATAGTGTCACTTTGTGAGTGTTCACCTTCATCAGAATGCTTGTGGTCACCTCTTGTTCGTACTGATTTATCTGCTGCTGTCTGTGAAATTGAATGAGGTAAGATGCAGGGACATGTCTGCATGACCCTTTGTCACAGTGATGATGACAATGATGATGAAGGAAGAGAGCAAAATGAAGGGGTCCATGCAAGAACAGTGTAAGTGATGAAAGTTCAAATTCTCCTTTGGAATTCAAAGCGCACAAAGGAGAAATTAGATTTTAATCCAACATCACTTGCATTATTCTTACGGACCCCTTCGAATGATATTGATGATGATGACAAAAAACTATTCTATTACTATGTTCAAATACTTCATGCTTCAACCTGCCCAACACTTACCTGATCATACTGACGATTTCTCAGTCTTGAGGAATAAATACTATTTGTCCTAGTATCCGTTTCACCTTCACATGAAGGAACAGCAGAATTATGAGAATTAGAACTCGCACTACTACATGAAGTTTGCCTTCGGCTTCTTCTTCTGCCTCGAACTCCCTAAATATTATTAACAAAACAGAAATGAATACAGTCAAGAAAAAGAGAGTAAGGATGAATAGATAATTCAAGATGGATTGGATGGGGAAAAATGGAAGGAAGGAAGCAAGCAGTCAAGCAAAAACCTAGCAACAAAGTAATGAAGCAAGCAAGGAGGCAAGGAAGCAACCAAGGAAGCAAGGAAGGAAGCAAGCAAGGAAGCAAGGAAGCAAGGAAGCAAGGAGGCAAGGAAGCAAGGAATCAAGGAAGCAAGGAGGCAAGGAAGCAACCAAGGAAGCAAGGAAGAAAGCAAGCAAGGTAGCAAAGAAGGAAGCAAGGAAGAAAGGAAGCAAGGAAGGAAGCAAGGAGGCAAGGAAGCAACCAAGGAAGCAAGGAAGCAAGGAGGCAAGGAAGCAAGGAGGCAAGGAAGCAACCAAGGAAGCAAGGAAGAAAGCAAGCAAGGTAGCAAAGAAGGAAGCAAGGAAGGAAGGAAGGAAGGAAGGAAGGAAGGAAGCAAGGAAGGAAGCAAGGAAGCAAGGAGGCAAGGAAGCAACCAAGGAAGCAAGGAAGGAAGCAAGCAAGGAAGCAAGGAAGCAAGGAGGCAAGGAAGCAAGGAAGGAAGCAAGCAAGGAAGCAAGGAAACAAGGAAGCAAGGAGGCAAGGAAGCAAGGAGGCAAGGAAGCAAGGAAGCAACGAAGCAAGGAGGCAAGGAGGCAAGGAAGCAAGCAAGGAAGCAAGGAAGCAAGGAAGCAAGGAAGCAAGGAAGCAAGGAGGCAAGGAAGCAAGGAGGCAAGGAAGCAAGGAAGCAAGGAAGCAAGGAAGCAAGGAGGCAAAGGAGGCAAGGAGGCAAGGAAGCAAGGAGGCAAGGAAGCAAGGAGGCAAGGAAGCAACCAAGGAAGCAAGGAAGAAAGCAAGCAAGGTAGCAAAGAAGGAAGCAAGGAAGAAAGGAAGCAAGGAAGGAAGCAAGGAGGCAAGGAAGCAACCAAGGAAGCAAGGAGGCAAGGAAGCAAGGAGGCAAGGAAGCAAGGAAGCAAGGAGGCAAGGAAGCAAGGAGGCAAGGAAGCAACCAAGGAAGCAAGGAAGAAAGCAAGCAAGGTAGCAAAGAAGGAAGCAAGGAAGAAAGGAAGCAAGGAAGGAAGCAAGGAGGCAAGGAAGCAACCAAGGAAGCAAGGAGGCAAGGAAGCAAGGAAGCAAGGAGGCAAGGAAGCAACCAAGGAAGCAAGGAAGAAAGCAAGCAAGGTAGCAAAGAAGGAAGCAAGAAAGGAAGGAAGGAAGCAAGGAAGGAAGCAAGGAAGGAAGCAAGGAAGGAAGCAAGGAAGGAAGCAAGGAAGGAAGCAAGGAAGGAAGCAAGGAAGGAAGCAAGGAACAAGGAAGCAAGCAAGGAATAACACTTATATAGTGCAAAAGGAAGCAAGCAAGGAAGCAAGGAAGGAAGTACTGCAAGCAAGCAAGCAAGCAAGCAAGGTAGCAAAGAAGGAAGCAAGGAAGGAAGCAAGGAAGGAAGCAAGGAGGCAAGGAAGCAACCAAGGAAGCAAGGAAGAAAGCAAGCAAGGTAGCAAAGAAGGAAGCAAGGAAGAAAGGAAGCAAGGAAGGAAGCAAGGAGGCAAGGAAGCAACCAAGGAAGCAAGGAGGCAAGGAAGCAAGGAGGCAAGGAAGCAAGGAAGCAAGGAGGCAAGGAAGCAAGGAGGCAAGGAAGCAACCAAGGAAGCAAGGAAGAAAGCAAGCAAGGTAGCAAAGAAGGAAGCAAGGAAGAAAGGAAGCAAGGAAGGAAGCAAGGAGGCAAGGAAGCAACCAAGGAAGCAAGGAGGCAAGGAAGCAAGGAAGCAAGGAGGCAAGGAAGCAAGGAGGCAAGGAAGCAACCAAGGAAGCAAGGAAGAAAGCAAGCAAGGTAGCAAAGAAGGAAGCAAGGAAGGAAGGAAGGAAGCAAGGAAGGAAGCAAGGAAGGAAGCAAGGAAGGAAGCAAGGAAGGAAGCAAGGAACAAGGAAGCAAGCAAGGAATAACACTTATATAGTGCAAAAGGAAGCAAGCAAGGAAGCAAGGAAGGAAGTACTGCAAGCAAGCAAGCAAGCAAGGTAGCAAAGAAGGAAGCAAGGAAGGAAGCAAGGAAGGAAGCAAGGAAGGAAGCAAGGAAGGAAGCAAGGAAGGAAGCAAGGAAACAAGCAAGGAAACAAGCAAGGTAGCGAGGAATAACACTTATATAGTGCAAAAGGAAGCAAGGAAGGAAGCAGGCAAGCAAGAAATAACACTTATATAGTGCAAAAGGAAGGAAGCAAGGCCTAGGAAGGAAGCAAGGAAGCAAGAAAAGGAGTAAGGAAGACCTGTAGCAAGCAAGGAAGCAATCAAGTAAAGAAGAAAAGTAGCAAGCAAGGAAGCAGAAAAGGAAAAAGGAAGGTCAAATCTTACCTTTGTAGCTGAAATAAAATTCTCTATTTGCTTTTGCAGATCTTCTTTGGGGTCAGACACTTGACTATCATTCTTGGTATTCTGTGATATGCCCTTGTTATTGCTCTCTCTAGACTCTTCGCTAAGATGGCTGCTACTATCACTAACAGTAGCATTTCTTTCTTCACTGCTTGGTTTTTCAGCTCTGCGGACTTCTGGTTCATCTTTTGTTGTGTCATTTTGGATAGTAATATCTAATGTTGCCTGAATGTTAATGACAAACTGATGTTTTTCATGTTGGCAGAGTTTGTACATAGGTGTAAAGTAAAAAAACTGGAGATGGAAACCTTACCTTTGATGATCTCGTCATTCTCTTTCCTTTAGTCACTCCTTGCAAAGACATCTTAGGGTTATAAGTGTGAGGGTAGAGTTTTTCATCTAGTCTTGTATTTGCTTCGGCACAAGCATGTAGCCAATGGGATGACACAATGTATATACCACGCTCTTTGGCATTAGTATAGTCCTTGATGGTATCATTGGTACGACCCTGATATAGAAGGCTATCAGAACACTGAATACTAAAGTAAAGCCTCACCTCACTCTAACATTACCTGGTGTACTAAGTGGGTGCATGTATGGTATAATTGGTATGACCCTGATATAGAAGGCTATCAGAACACTGTATACTAAAGTAAGGCCACACCTCACTCTAACATTACCTGGTGTACTAAGTGGGTACATGTATGGTATCATTGGTATGACCCTGATATAGAAGGCTATCAGAACACTGTATACTAAATTAAGGCCACACCTCACTCTAACATTACCTGGTGTACTAAGTGGGTACATGTATGGTATCATTTGTACAACCCTGATATAGAAGGCTATCAGAACACTGAATACTAAAGTAAAGCCTCACCTCACTCTAACATTACCTGGTGTACTAAGTGGGTGCATGTATGGTATCATTGGTACAACCCTGATATAGAAGGCTATCAGAACACTGAATACTAAAGTAAAGTCTCACCTCACTCTAACATTACCTGGTGTAC
This sequence comes from Actinostola sp. cb2023, assembly GCA_033675265.1. Classification (NCBI taxonomy): domain Eukaryota; kingdom Metazoa; phylum Cnidaria; class Anthozoa; order Actiniaria; family Actinostolidae; genus Actinostola; species Actinostola sp. cb2023. Next base: position 95,754 of record JAUJYZ010000192.1, on the reverse strand, counting down.
TAAGTGGGTACATGTATTGTCATAAACCCAGCGATAGTCGGCTCCAAGGCTTGACGCAATGCCATACAGCTCTGTTTGCTGTTGACTCAGTTTCTTGCTTACAGCTAAAATGACACCATGTAGAATACCGACTTCTTCTTCTTCCTAATTCACAGAATGTTGTCATCAATTACTTAATATTTTGTAATTAATTTATAGAATATTATTATTTCTGTATCAGATATCAATACTACCAGACAACAATGTTTGTTCTAGAATTTTTGCTGCGAGCGAAGCGAAACTAATCTTGGGTTTCCTGTGTTGAGATGGGGTTCCTGTGTTGAGATGGGGTTCCTGTGGTGGATTTTGATATTGGCTGCAATTGAAATTTGTGTTCCCTTATCGTGAATCGAGATGATTTTCGGAGCACGCAGTACTTATGATCAGCAGTGGTAATAACAAGTACCTCCTTGGTTGCATTGTACTTACACTCAGAAAAGAAAGCAAAAGCTCGACATGTTCATAGCGACTAGTCTACCAGCCGTGGTGTACGGGGGATGCATGATGAAAGTTCGCCGTGATAATCGTGCTAGAACTGATAAACAAATGAATAGCTGGTCATCTACACATCTATAATCTAGATGTTCAACTGATTTTTATTCATCTACTGGTATATGTTCAAGGTAATTTAATGGCTGGAGCAGAAGCCTTCAAAGTTTGTTCTATGATGAGAGCAAATACTTTATTTTACCTCACATCGACATGCTGATTCAAGCTGGACTAAAATACTACTGTGCATAAATCTTCTCCCTTATATTCTTCAGTGTAGTACATACTAATATTCAAGACTGGCTTTTGATTAAACGTGATGAAAAGGAAGATGTGTATCAAGCGAAACATTGAGAAATAAATTCATGTTTTATCCGCTCGTCATGGAAATCCAAATGTGTCATCAATTTGAAGCACAGGAAGCCCAAACATATAAGTGAACTTTAAAATATCATTTTTATAGAAATGAATGTGCAGTTACATTTTAACCTGCAAATAATTCAACTCGCAGCACTTCACTTTCTATTAGAAACGACTAGTAGTGTGATCTATGTTCGTTCAAATTGCAAGTACACATACAATGTAAGGGGACTTAATGTTTAATACATATTTGAAAATCCCAATCTATAGATGGTTTGCATAATCATGTGCCGGCAGCCATGACAGGGGGCAGGAACAATAAAATCATTTTACATGAGAAATAATTCAATTCCTTTAAGGATTTTGAAAGGTACAGTATTCGTTTATCCTGCCCCCTAACATGGCTGCCGGCACATGGTCGTGCAAACCCTCTATTTACAATATCTACATGTATGAACTAAATAATTAATAAATATGTAGAATTCGTGAAAATAAATACCTTATCGTCTTCAGCGTTCTCATTGTCCACGTTATGATCCTGTTCATTTGTCACTAACCTGGACACATTAACAGTACATGCACCTAGATTACCAGTTCTTTTTACAGCTTGTTGGATGTGCTCTTGAAAGAAGTCATCCAATGGAAAACTGTTACGACTAGCACGGCTTTTCCTTGATCTCAGACTTGGGACTAAGGGTGACTCTAATGCCTCCATGGCATCAGTTACATCAAATGAAGGTCTAAAAGGTTGTTTTAAAGAGAAATTTGGAACTGCTTTGAGACTTTTAGGGTTCTCATTCTGTTCTGAAGAAGTAGATTGTTCACTAGATCTCAAATTTGAAGTTTTCGTATTCTTATTTCCTCCTACATTTTCTGAATTCTGGTCATCTGTGGCTTCTCTGCCATCATCTGCAGCATCATGGTTTCTTGCTGCTTCATGGTCTGTACTGGAACTTCCAACAACATCTTCTTTGCTTGTACCACAACGTGGGTCCACATTGGTTGCAGGAGTGAATGAGACAGGGTAGTCTTCAACAGGCTGCAAAGACCCACTCTTTGCACAGGCAAATAACCACTCTCGACTGGTAACAGGAATGTTCCATTTCAATGCAGCGCTAAACTTGCTTCCTTGAGGTTCTTGGCATAGGAGATGTGTACTGCCAAGGTATCTTCTGTTAGCTTTATGAACAAAATGTTCTTGACATGTTGCTCCTAGAACAACAACAACAACAAGTTAGAACACTAATTACCGCCGATTCTGATGAAACGCGACCATCTAGACTTTGATTTGTTGGTTTGTACTTTGCATTAGGTGGATGTCAATCACATGTGAATCATTGAAGTATGAACAGTTTTTGTTCAATAATTCAATTGTATCGTTTATTAGCCATTTCCTACAAGACTAAACCAATATGAAAGTTATTCTAGCACGTTAGATCTTAATCTAATTCCGCCTAAAGCAATGTACAAACCCAATCCTCAAAGTCTAGGTGGCCGCATTTCATCAGAATCGGTGGTAAAGGAAAAGAGAAGACGACTGACATTCTATCTTCTTGTGATTGCTCTTGTGTCTTGATGAGAAGCTAGAAACTTTCACCAAGAAAAACGAGGGCACAAAACACACATGTAACAAGGAGAAATAAATAATGTTTTAAATACCTAACAGTTCAGCCAGCTGCATTAGGTGGTCCCTCTCTACACCAACATATTGACTAATAGTCAACACACAGCCATGTAATGGAACTGGTATATCTTTAGGAATAATAAAAGGTCTGAAGAGAAAACTCAAGTCAAGGTCAAAGAGTTCACCATCTTGTAGACACTGTTCAAGCCAGCAGAACGTAACCTGGGATAATAAACATAGAATAAGTTCAAGTATTTTAGTGTTGAATCAAAACACCAATACTTGGTCAGGACCCAGCTACAGTACATGAACTCTAATCACTGTGTTGGCTATTCTTTTTGAATGTTATTAAAAGTGTATAAAACACATCATGCTTTGCCATCTTGATGCAAGTCAAGCTGGGTCGTCACTAGTTTTGTTTTAAAAGCATCCAGCTACAAAGTAAAGCAGCCCAACTAGCATCAAAAATGGCAAGGCATGGTGCATTTTTTATGCTCACACATTCAGCATAAAATGTAGCAAGTACAGTGTTTGGAATAGGCATTCAAATGCACCAGTCACCAGCATATTATGACAATCCTATAAACGCAGGGTTCTCAGTAGAAACACCCGGCTGAAAACTTTGAGCAGGAGTGTAATGATGACATTTTTTTTGTAGAAGCTGACACACAAAGGCACTTTTAATATCTAGGACATGGGCTACTTTTATCTTGAAAGACAACAGAATTCGATTAGCTGCCGGCTTCTACTAAGAACCCTGTACATTGTACATGTATTTTTTTCTGAACTTACTATTTCCTTTGCAACATTTGCATGGCACTCTGCATTCATTGGAAGAACAGCATAGTCTGCAGTTTGCTCAGTTGATACAACCTCTCCACCATGACTTTCGATAAGTTCCTTGAGATGTGTGACTTGACCATCAAGGAATTGAATGATGACAAAATTATGTCCGGCAAGTAATCCGCCATCTTTGACATCATCAAGAGTTGTGTCATCATCATCATCTTTAAGTGCTGTTTCACTTGTTGTTTGCTGATCAACTCGAGATGTATACTGCAGAAACACCTCATCGTCATTTAGCTCATCATCATCATACTCAGACCTTGAAGCTTTTTGTTGCTTCGAGTTTTTGGACTTCAACCTGGCTCCAGTATTAACACTTTTAGTGCCATTCTCTTTGTTGCTGTCAGATGGTTTCTTGTTTTCTTTAAAAGTTGGAGTTTCTTCTGATTCCATCTTGAAGTCAGGGTGAATGTAATCTACAGAGTATTATTAGAATATTATTAGAACACAGAGAGCTCTGAGAATAAAGCCAGTGTTCATTACTAGCCATCATAAGCAGAAATCATTGGCAATAAACCATTGGTAATCATGTTATCAGAGTGGTACAGATCCACCGGTCCTACATGTAGTGTATTTAAAAGTAACTTGACATACTACATTTTGTAATTAAATGAAATAGCACGTACCTTCTTCAGGCATTTGTTTCCCATTCTTTGCAGAATCAATGATCCAATTCCCAGTCACCACAAATGGATGCATCTCACATTTCTGTAGAACTTCTAGATCTTTGTTAAATTTAGCTCCAATAACAACATGGGAGACAATCTCATTGATCATGTTAAACCTAGTGCCTCCCCCTGCATTTATAGCCTTCCTAAGTTTATCCAACGCTGCACTGCTAAAGCCACTCAAAAAGATTTTACAACCATCGAGAAACATGCATCCTGGGATAATATTAAAATCAAGGTCCAAGTCTTGAACCACTGAGCCATCATTTGGTGCTTCTTTAGACATCAGAGTTGAAGAACTGACTCTAGCCTTCTTGTTGCCATCAGCGATTAAGCCCCCGTCACCATGCGTCTGAGCACTTTTGTAAGCAGCTTGTGCTGCCTTTGTGCCAGTTGTATCTGCTTTTGATTTTGAAGAAAGAACTGTAGAATTGGCGGTTTGACTGATATGAAGTCGTGAGCCAGGTTGGGATAGATTTGATTCGTCATCTACTAATGTATGATAAATACTCTCATCTAGCCAACAACCAGCTTTAATACAGTCATAAAACCACTGTGTTGAAACACAATGTATGCTCCATTTCCGTGCAAATTCATATTTGTCTCCTTTTGGCACATTTACAAGGAGATGAGTACACGTATTCATGTTAAGTTCCCCAGAGTATATACCACCATGTGCGCTACATAGTCGTTTGACGTCTTGACGAGTTTGGCCATCTAACCCAGTTACACTAATAGTACAGCCTTTAAATATGGGGCACTTATACACATCAAAATGTTCGTCTGTACCCACAACATGTTTATCCTTGCCTTCTTGCCAGACGGCATGGACCCAGTCAGGTAGCATGACTTTCTTGCCTTCGCTGCAAGCAACGACATACTTCTTAGAGCCGACTTCCCCCGCAATAAGATGTGTCACAGCATCAGTAAAATCTCTGATCACCACACCACCCATCAGCTGAATTCTACTGTGAAGTTGTTGTCTTTCGTGCTTTGCAATGCTACTGCAGCAGGCAAACACCCCAACCATACTCACACTATATGTAGGACTAGAGGAACTTGGCAAGGACGTACGGGTTTCTAGACATGAAATCACACATTGAGGTCCAAATATTCGACATTTTTCTGACTTCAAGTAATCAAAACATTCCCCTTCAAAAGGATCGAGCACAAAAACCGAGTGATCTTTCTCCAAATTCGTTGATCCTACGACGTCAGATGCAGGTATCCAAATTACATCAAGTTCAGCTTCAGATGCCACATCTGCTGCTCGCCGTAGATGAACCTCTTTAGAATCATCTGCGTTTACGAACTTCAAAATATTTCCCCTGCCCCTTGGCGTCGCCATGTTGAGTCTTTCAAGAAGGTTTCTTGCGATAAATCACGTGTGAAAAATGCAGTCCGCCATTTTGAATTCACATCATAACTTCAAATTTCAAAACTTTCCGTAAAAGGCGTACTGTACAAAGATAAAAGCTTTGTAAAGAGACAGTGGGAGCATTATAGTTCTCTCCAGATGTATAAAATAAGAATCGGATGAATGTTTCAGCACTTTTGGACGTAAATTACAATACGCCAACCAAATGCGTTGTCACGGAATTTTTGGCGGGAAAGTGATTGGTCATCATTGGTCATACGTAGTAGTGCTGTTTTTGACAAGGCACAGGAAACCCAAATCGTAATTTTTTTCCTTTTTCATTTTAAAATTACCGCATTTTACACCAATAATAATAATAATTATTATTATTTATTTCAACACGTAATCACCTAGGAGCTACAAAGCTCGTTAAAACGTGAACGTGAACAAAAACAAATATATATAAAACAAAAATATAAATATAATATACTTTTAAAAGTTTTAATGTTAAACTAAATCTAACTATATGTCCTAACTATATATGGAAAAAAAAAATTTTTAAAAGTTACTTCCGCATGGTTAATTACAATGTTATTTTTAAAATACATGATGAAAATAAAATAAGTTCTGAATCAATCGTCATCATCATCTGGCATTATTATTTTAATCACGATCATTATTATGTTGTTGTTTTGGTCATTTAGTCTTGTTACCATCATGTTACCATCATTATTATCTTTATTGTGATTTACTGTAAAATTCCTTTTTGTTTTTGCTATTAGTGCTTGGGCTACCTGTGGTACTATCGTACCCATAGTTCCTAGGGAAGCTAATAGCTATAATCGTTTTATTTCCGCAATCAACAACTACTCTGGGGTGAAAATGAAAGTTTACTCTCAATGCTGATGACCTCACGCAAAACTAATGTTTCATTTTCGTATCCGTGCAGTAATCATGCCTAAATAAGTTCGTCACGTGATGGAAGACTTGTTATTGAGCTAAAAGGTGAGATTGTGCAACTTTATGCTCTGGCTTGAATAACTTGTTTTTCTTGTGACGTTGGTAAACCTATTAGGTAATGATAGGTAAATTCCCTCTGTTGGTATCATTTTAATCGCAGTTACTGGTGTATGTGAGTTAAGCTTATATGCTGCTGGCGCGGATGTGGAAGTATTGTTTTGTTTGCATGTATGCCTTCCACGTCGATCTGAATTAACTTAACTAGCTCAGAGCTCTTTATAGTTTACAAAACGTACTGTATCGCGCTGTAACGACTTATTATTCGTGTTCAATGGTTAGGATCGGTCAGAACCGTGAAGGGTAAGTATTAAACACTATCTACAACTTTGGTTTGAAAACTATATAATGACGTTGCTGAATTAATTTAATATTGCATGGAGTATATTATATATTACATACTGTCTAGTCTATATGCTGTCTAGATAAATATTCTTACATCCCCTTATAAGCCTTGATTGTGTTGTATAAAATCCACCACGTCCCACTGTAAATCAATATTATAACATGTTATTAAGAATGCCCAATATATTTAGAACTTGATTGCTATATACATGTACATTTTGTACACCTATGCAATTCATTGCCTGCAACACTGTTATATCTGATCCTATATATACATGTATACATGTAGATCCCCATCCAAGAACAAAATTGAAGTGATGCATGTCTTTATGAAAGATGGCAATCAAAGACGTTGGCTGACTGATGTTCATTTGAGAGATGGCTTTTGTCCTTGTATTGGCAATCCTGAAAATCAAATATTTTCAAATGTGGCTCCCATGGAACCTGCAATATGGTGCAAAGTACTGGTTTTGGATTCCATTTCCATTGATTGCAATCAAAGAATTGTGAGATGGTCAACTGGTAGTTCTGGTGATGGTAGGTTGTTACGTTATGATGGCAATTAAAATAATGATAAAATGGTAATGATGATATTAATGATTGCCATATTATAATCATCCTCTGGAACCCAGGGGTATATTCTGTCACTCATTACTCGCTCCCAGAGAAATTGGTCTGGAAGTCAAAATTCAATATGGTGGCTGTACTGTCCTATACTTGTAAACCAGAATATACATGTACTTGCATGCAGATACTGATTGGTCGACCTTCCTACATTTAGGTCGTTCCCAGCAGTATTTCTCTGGGAGCGAGTAATGAGAGACAGAACACCCCTGGGTTCCCATGAGGATGTATTGTAATACTCCTTGGGAATCCAGAGAAATACCATTTTTTGTAACAAAATTATTATGAAATTAAATTTGCTGTATTTATACTGTATTATTAGTTGTAATATGACACAGCTGTTATATATTGTTATGAATATCATGTTCAACCAAATACATTCAATACTGTATCAATAAAAGTCCCCAGGAAGTTCTAATCATGTATCAAATTCTTGTCCCTGTCAAAACTATGTTAGATAGGCCTATACAGATCATACATACAAATAGATTGAAACTTTTTGACAGATGTTTCCTTTATTCCAATAAAATTTACTTCTGGTTATAATATAGAGTAGTGCGCGCAGTCACTATACGTGTACCTGTACTGGTGAAACAGTCAAGTTTTTAGGGTTTAATTAAATAGTAGCAACTAAATATATATGAACTACATAATTATGTACATGTAATTAGTAGCATCAAAATTATCCATCAGTAATGAACCAAATACAAAGCAGTGCGAATTATATAGAAAACAAAAGATGAATGGATTAACATAACTATATTTTAACTAAATAGAATCAATAAATAATTAGACTCCAGCATTTTCGTTTGATTTTGTTTGGGTGTTTTAATAATAATAATAACTTTATTAATGTCTCAAGAAATCTTCTAGCTGGGCACAAGTGCCCTACTAATCGGGGAAACTTAAATCTAAAATACTGTAAATTAAGTAATGCTCCGAGTAAGAGGTAGGCAGGCCAAATTCAATTGCATGCAAAAATGTGCCGAAAGGTGCTAATTGTTTATTGTTAAACCCATCCGCCTCATTGGCTAAAACATGAAAATCTACCATAGTTTCATCAGGTAGCAAATTTATTTTTATGTAGTTTACTAATCGATTCCCTTTTAGTGAAACCTCTTTTGTATTTTAATGCAAAAATAATTCAATGTGGGGAACATGGAGAATTGTTAGCATTTCTTGGCTATTGTTTTGGAGTCTCACGATTGGATGGAATCTTGTAACACAAAAGAAATGTCGATTTAAAATAATTTTTCAGTAGATTTTACTCCAAAAAGTGTTGTTCATAGGTTGACATATTCTCAGTATGAAAATCCAAATATTATTATGTGGGGAAAACGAAATGAAGCAGAACAATAGAGGGTTGCCTACTTCTTACACACATTGTTACTTAAAGTGTCTGCACTCTAACAGAAGATGGTTACTTGTTTTAGATGATGAAAATGACACTCAAAATCAATACTGTATCAATGAAGAGTGCTCTGGGTATGATACTGAAGACGAACTGTTTGATTTAGCAAGAGGTATTATTGAAAGGTCATGCAGACAGGAAGTTGGTGAGGTATGTTTGATTCACAATAATATTGTAACTAGGAAATAATGAGATTCTTGTTAGACATACAATCATGTACAGTACGTACATGATTGTAATGATGATGTCAACTCTCTCTAAACCGGACACCCTTGAGACCAACTTTGCTGTCTGGCGTAGCGAGAAGTTCACCTGAGTGAGAACACATTTATAGTCAAACGCAGTGCCACAGAGCCAACCAGACAAAGTGTCCATTGTAGAGGTGTCCGCCTAGAGAGAGAGTGTCCAGTCTGTATGGTCATGGTGGTGCATTGGTCATGCTAGCATATACAGCTATTTCAAAAAAGGTTGGTGAAGGTTTTGTTGCATCTTGCATGTTGCATACCAAGCCCGAAATGCACTATGGGCGATGTGAATGGAGTCAGCGAAAGGTCGCAACAATATGGACTCTGGGAATTTTCCCAAACTTTGTCTTCGCAATATGGAGCTGTCATATTTTCTTCTGTATGTGCATGCTGACATTATTTACATATGATCCACAATACATTTCGGGCTTGGTATGCAAGATGCAACAAAACTGGCACCAACCTTTTTTGAAATAGCTGTATATACATGTATGTGCATAAAAATGTATTTTCATCTGTTACAGGATGATTCCAAGATGTTCATCCTCAGAATGCTGCACTGTTTTGTTCTGCCGAAAGTATCATTTCACAGAAATGACCTGGAAAAAGTAGAACTGGCAAAGAATGAGCAAATCCAGAATATTCATGCCTTGGATAACAAACTTAAGACCAAGTGCTATGTATGTATTAAACAAGTCTGAATATAATACAGTACATGTACAGGCAGCTAGACACTCTCTCTTTAGCCAGACAACTTCATGAACCAAGTCTTAAGCTTGGTTTTCACTTACATGTATTGTAAGCAATATGCGCTATGCACGAGTGCTGGTTTTCGAGATCAGGATACTAGAATCTTTTGACATAAAAATGACCATTGCCATCTGAAAAAGCAATTATTCATCAATATTTTTGGAAAATTTCAAAAGTATTCGATAAAATCCCGTGAAGATATCGTAAATGACATTTATAGAGTTTAGTATGGGATTTTGCCATCATGAGTACACAGCCTCGTTCTGGTGTATTTTCAGAATTAAAAACGTTCATAACTCTGTAAGGACATGTCATTTCGTCCTAAAACTTTTACACTACATGTTAAACCTTGAAATTAAGCAATTTAGAAAATTGATGTACATCAGAACGAGGCTGTGTACTCATGACGGCAAAATCCCATACTAAACCCTATAAATGTCATTTACGATATCTTCGCGGGATTTTATCCAATACTATTGAAATTTTCCAAAAATAATGATGATAATTGCTTTTTCAGATGGCAGTGGTTATTTTTATGTCAAAATACTCTAGTATCCTGATCTCGAAAATCAGCACTCGTGCATAGGGCGTATAGGATCAAAATTGTTCCATTGATAGGCCAATTTTCATATGACTGTAACAAATTCTTATGGTTATGCCTGCACTTGTGTTATTATATTAGTGTCTCCACAGGTAGCCCAAGCTCAGTATCAGTGGCGTAAATACAGTAAATGTATAGGCTTTCTTGTTCTGGTGTACTTGAATAAATAAATAAAAAATCATTTGCCTTTATTCGCCTCGTACTTGTTCCTTGTATTGTTCTTTACCTCTGTAGAAATTTCTAGGCCATTCCGCTTGAAATTGAGAGAGTTACGGCGGTTTTAAAAAAAATTTCCCTACCAGTAAGAAAATATAGAAGGTAGGTCACTCATGGCCGCCAGCGAACTCACATGGTCCCACTCAAATGCTCGTAAATCTCTCGAAACTAGACATAACGCCAAATTTCTTTCGGTAAACTGTAGTCCAATGCAGGTCCGATAAATCACACTACCATTCCCTTCTCTTACTCATCGCTATCTGCATCCAAGAGGAAGGTTTTTGTGACTTTCATCGGCAACATGAACCTCTGTACCTTCAAGTCTGACACGGATTTTGAAGGCCGCTACAAAAATGCACACACCGGGGAGGGACAGAAGTACAATACAATACAATAGTTCAGTTCAATGTCGTCCAGGAGCGTGAAGCTCGTTCAAAATACGAACGTGCAGTATTATATAATCTAATCAATTTGACACTTGAATAAAATTTCGTTCTATCACAGATTACAGTATTGCTTCTGTCAAATTAATGCTTCTGATTTCAAGGAAAAGGCCTTTGGAGCAAATTCCAAATGGGGTATTGAAAATCAACACGAATTCGAAGAAAAGATTTTGTTATAATCTCTGACAAGATATGGTTGCAATCCTCACGGGAGGGTACGGAAATTTTATTCAAGTGTCAAATGTACCTCTGTCCCTCCCCAGTGTGTGCATTTTTGTAGCGGCCTTCAAAATCCGTGTCAGACTTGAAGGTACAGAGGTTCATGTTGCCGATGAAAGCCTGCAGATAGCGATGAGTAAGAGAAAGGAATGGTAGTGTGATTTATCGGACTTGCATTGGACTACAGCTTACCGAAAGAAATTTGGCGTTATGTCTAGTTTCGAGAGATTTACGAGCATTTGAGTGGGACCATGTGAGTTCGCTGGCGGCCATGAGTGACCTACCTTCTATATTTTCTTACTGGTAGGGAATTTTTTTTTAAACCGCCGTAACTCTCTCAATTTCAAGCGGAATGGCCTAGAAATTTCTACAGAGGTAAAGGACAATACAAGGAACAAGTACGAGGCGAATAAAGGCAAATGATTTTTTATTTATTTATTCAAGTACACCAGAACAAGAAAGCCTATACATTTACTGTATTTACGCCACTGATACTGAGCTTGGGCTACCTGTGGTGTCTCTAAGAGGGATTTTTAATACTTGTCCATGATTTTCATTTATAGGAGGTCACTGAATGTCAAGACGATTTGGATATGATACGAGAACAGTTTTTACCAAGTATTGAAGAAATGATTAGCAACAACCATTGTGATAAACAGTTCCTTGAATCATTACTACAGGACCTCAAACAAGAGGAGCAAAGGCTGAGGCTTCAGGTAATGAAAGCACAGATGACGAACAATGGAATAATAATAATAATTACAATCATTATCGCTCAAGTGAAAACCTTCAAAATGTCTTGTCTGGTTGGAAAATATTTGGATGTCAATCAATCAACATGGGTGTGTTCAGTCTTTAACCAATCCTAACCAAGCTAGCTAATTTGATTGACAGCTGTCTAGACTAGAGTTTGTTCAAAACATGGTGACTTTCAGGGTAGTGCTTCAATCATAATAAGTTGTACATATAATACAATAATTGTACATGCATGTACTAAATAAATATAACTGAAGTTATATCACAGCTGGGCTGCCTATGGAATATATACATGTGTCACTTCAATACATGTAATCATCACAAACTATTATTGTATCTTATTATTGCATGTTGAATTGTATTTCTTTACAGATTGACATGGCCCAAGATGATGTTGAATCAGCAAGAGTGAAAGCATCAGTCAGCAATTCATCTGCAGGTCTTCTGTACGAGGCAAGAGAGAAAAGAGATTCTCTCCAAAATAAGCTTTCAGAACTAATCTTAACAGCCAGAGAAGAGATAAAGGAGGACATACATAATTTACGAGACATGGTCAATGTACAACCAAATGCCACTCTACAGGAATATAAAAACAAAAGAACAACACTGCATAGACTTAAAGATGATCGAAGCAAGTTAACACAACAAAAGGTACACATTTTGTTAATAAATTAAAGGAGTCCATGAAACAACATTGTTGGCTTTGTGATCAATATCCAAATTCTCCTGCGGAACTCAAATAGCCTACAACTGTTGTGTCCATAACAAGCAAGTGAACTATAACAAGCATTAGTTAACTTATGAGAAAGTGTACATGTATCCATCAATAAAGTGGGGTTCAACATCATGTGTATGCGCAGAACCACAAGGATGTTTGGATGCATAAATGTGTAATTATAAAATAGAAAAGCTGATGTACATGTATGACAAATTAACATAATAATAATAATAATAATAATAATAATTAATCTTTAAGGAGGAAGCGCCCATCACATAACGTGGTTTTCAGGGAGGTCCTCAAATAATATACAATAGAAATGAAAATAAAATAATTATAAAATACAATGTAAAAATGGATTAATATAACACAGTGAAAAAGAGTAACTAACTTTACTAACATTTCAAGCTGACACAGCCCATGCTAGCTAGTGTACTCACTAGTCTCCATTTGATATTGTCACAGCTACATGTAACTGTTTCTCAATACTACTTCAATTTAGAATTGTGCGCTAAGTGTCCGTGAAATGTTGGATGAGATTTTGAACGATCTGAACACCCAAGGTTACTCAGAAACTGATGATGCAGATTCCAAAGGAGTGAGATCTACAGATGGTAATGTTGGTTTGAATTGATTTTAGTTTAGAATTCACTGGTTGGCTTTGACTTCCTTCCTCTGTCCCTTTCTTCCTTCCTATATTCTGACAATCACATTTTAAAACCTCTCTAATATGTTTTATCTGGACACAGTTCTCCAAAATGTTTGGCATCCAGAATGGCAGAAACTCAGTGAACGAGTAGCCACAATAGTCTACAACCCAGAGCATCCTGTCGGTAACTCATTTGTCAAGTTCTGTTCTGAAGTTCATGAAATGTGTCAAGATCTCATTAAACTGGGCCGACTGAGTAGCAGTGCAGTGGATGTACATGGACGAGAATCTATGAGTACTCTAAGCATTCCAGGATCCAACGGAGTCAGACCAGAGGACCAACTTGGAAACAGTTACGACTCATATGCACTGAATGATTTTGTTGTGGAATCGTACAGAGATAGACTGACGCAGTTGAAACAAATCATTTTCTGTCATTTGGATAAAATGACAGAGCTTCTCTCAGACCAGTTCAATAACAGAGATATGCCATTCAGGAACAAACTAAGACTCGCCTATGAGCATTGTTTTTATGAGAAGGAGCATCAGTTTATTGAGTGTGTATATGAGCTTGCTCACCATGAACATGTGGCGAGTTTAGAAAGTGACATTAAAAGACTCAAGAAGCTGCCAATAAAACTGTTAAAGCTTCCAATGAAAGATGAATGGTGGCATGAAATCTTTGAACGGAGGGTAAGAATATGTGAACTCAATGCTCAAGTTTTCAAGCCACTGGCTCAAAGTATGTCGTCATTAGAAGAAATGAATGGAGATTGTGATGATTCAGAAGACGAGTCTTCAATTGAAGATGACTTGGATGGCCTTGAAGTAGACTTTCCTTTCACCATGAATGGCGACAGAGAACACGTTCTGGATACTATGAGTGTAAGGAGCTTCTTCATTAACACAGTACGGGATCGTTCAAAAACCTTCAACTGTGATTTCTCCAGTGACGAATCAGATTCTGAAGATGAAATTAATGGTGCCAGCAGCAAACTAAACAGTGGTCCCAATTTGAGTTCAAGTGCACCAACACAGAGTAAACTATCACTGGGTAATCTCATTGACCAGTGGCAGACCAAGAAAAACCTTGAAAAAGAATCTTTAAAAAGAAGGCCATCAAAGAGCCACAATGAGATTAGCCAAACTAAATCAGTCCGAAGAAGATCCAGCTGTGAACTACAAGAGGGTGACACATTTGAAGACCATTTTGGCCCTGCACTTGAACATATGAAAGACATGTTAAATGCAATCAGTCCTGTGGCTAAGCTAAAGTGTTTGACTGCATCACTGCGAAAAATTGCTTCAAAAGTGTCCGAATTGCGAATGCGTGATGGGAGGGACAGCTTCTCTTCAGCTGTAACAGCAGAAGATCTTCTACCATTGTTAATCCTAATGATGCTACAAATGGAACCCTGTGAGGCAGCATCGATGTGGCCACAGTTAGCAATGCTGGAGGATCTTATGGCTCCGTGTCTAAGTTCTGGATGTCATGGTTGGGCTTTGGTGGAGTTTCAGATGGCTCAGAGAATTTTGGCTGACTTATGTTCTCAGTTTTAGAACTGTAAAAAGGACATTTCATAGCTCATTGCCTTTACTAAATGTAGCAAACAAGCGCGAGTACCTTGTATTCACATACTTCTCTCTCAACTTAAAACAATAGCATATCTCACCACATTGGAAGCTGATTGGCTAATAACACAACATGCAGTAAAAGAAATGTGTGAATACATTAAAGGTGCTCACACTTGTTTACATCACACAGTGGGTACATCTTTACTCTACATTTTAATTTATCTACAAGGCAACTAATGTTGTCTTATATCCACAATGTGGATAAAAAATTAGTAGAACCAACATTAAAAGGGTGGTGGCTAAATGGGATGCCTCAAAAGGACCTCATTAAATGTAACACAATACAGAACGATGCAGTAACACAATAGATTCGTTCTATTGATTGACACTCAAAGGTGGCATCCCATTTAGCCACCTCCCATTAAAAGCAGGATCAAAATCATACTTGCTTATAAATTATCATAATAAATAGTGTAAGTAATTAGTGTAAGTAATTAGCATAGTATTGCAGCTTTCATCTCATACATGTACAAAAAAATGTACATGCGTAGTCTGAATGACATGGTAATTTGGGTAGGTCATCTGTAATGACTTTGGGACAATACGCCATAATTATTATAAATAGTTTCTGATGTCATCATTTCTTCTCATCGGGCCAGAAAGTGCATAAGGCAGTAAGTTTCTGATCTACATGTACATGCAGCCCTTCATTATTATGCTATCATTGCATTCAGGGACCGTGCTTACCATTTACCCGGCAATTTTGGCAGGAAAACAAATGGTATGTGTCATTCCGATCGGAAATTTCCAGAAAACTCGATCTATAGCAATTGAGGTAATTCACTTTTCCCATATTTTCGGTTTTTCCATTGACGTGTGTACCATAACTTTCTGATCAGAATGACACATAACATTTGTTTTTCCAACCGGAATTTCTGCTTTTTCCGGGTAAATGGTAAGCACCCCAGCAAACATTTTCCTACAGACTGTACATGATCCTGCATATGTAGGTATAAGCAACATGTAATTTTAAAACTTTAGCTTTTATATAACCTAAAGAAATAAAACAAATTGATATGATCACAGGTGGTCATACATCATAGCTTTGTTATGATTTTGCATGCAGGGTTATCACAATTAAAGGACTGTCAGCAAAGTTGCCAAATATCACCTTTTATTCTCAACACTATGCAAGCTATTCTGAATACTATTATTATTGATTGACTTCTAGCTAGCTGGCTTAGCCACCTAATGTATGTTATGTCTAGAGTGCAATTCAAAAACCTAAGTGATAACTACAGTACATGTGAATGTGTACAAAGTATTAAAATAACTGCGAACTACATGTACATTATATATACATGTATACTGACTGGTACATGTATTGTTTGACATTTGTAAAAGTTAAATGGATCATTATTTTGTGCTTTAGAGAGAAAACTAAAGACAGGGTGATCATTAGGAACTAAAGTTCCAGAATGCCTGTGGAGTTGATTGATATTCTAGTTCAAGTCCATTGAACTTGACAATGGCTGTTATCATGGATGCTGCAACTGTGCCTTACTGTAATACGCACAGCTAACTCATCAAGTATAATATTTTTATACTGTACGCAAGGTTAAATGTGAGATTTGGCAAATACAGCATAGCTGGACCCTTTTCATGTCAAATAGTGTTTACTTTATCTCACTGACATTTCCTGAAGCTGATCATGCATACTTGTTGATTTCATGTCAATGAAACGGCCCTATGAAACTTTGTAAATAGAATGTCAGAAAATCGCAAAGTTGTGCAATATCCGGTCACATGCTATCGAGACCCAAATATAAATAGGGGACAGAGTTGAGGATCAGCGAAGGGGGAGGGCAAGGGGAGAAGGTTTGCAACGCCTAGCCCAGGTATCGGGGCCTTGTATCTATTATACATGTATTGGAACCATTTATATACAGAAATGTATCTCTCTTCCAATCGATGTGGGACATTGTCAAATCCAAAACACTACTCATGACCACTAATTCCATAGACAATCGTCACTAAAAATAAAGTCAAAATCAAATCAAATCAGATTATAGGGCAAATGGGGTGTGTGTCTAGCGAAAGTATGGGGTCTTGTACTACTGAATTGTCTCGCACATGCGCAATGTGTTATATAGGAGTCGTGATTCCCGATCTAAAAAGCGGCTAAATTAAATGTGTTGACCAAATGAAGGATAAAAAGACGAGGTATAAAGCAACAAGTCAGAGCCCAGGCATCCACCACGGCTTAGAAATTGCACACAAATCCTAACTTCGGCCTTCATCGGTCGCTGTTCAGCGCTCGTCAACAAATCAAAATTCACAAGACAACTCGGACCAACATCGAATATTATATATATATAATTAAAATACAACTCAAAACCTCAAGAAAACTACACAGGGGACTTCAACAACTATAATTATTCTTTATTTGTAGTATTTTTTTTTAGGGAACGCCTTATAGAAAAATAATGCTTTTGAGAAACAAACAAACTCATACTCATAAATGACCGGTTGAACCAAGCTTTTCGAATCGCTCAAAACCACTCAAAAACACAATTTCTCGCTCAGATTTCTACACCAACGTGTTCTTTAATTTTCAGACTACTGTTGTGAATACATTTTTGAGAATCTCATACCCTTTGAAGGCTTTATCAGAGCTCATTCCTGATCCAACCGAACGAAATCCAAAGACGTCACGATCCACTGATTTATACGTTTGGGCTACCTGTGACCACAGGAAGCCCAATTATACAACTGACACGTGCACACACGAACATTCAGTGAAAATCCTTTATAATCGTCCAAGAAGATAAGCACACGAATAGCTGGACGTCTATGTGTTCTACTAGAAAGGAAACCACAAACTTATATTTATGGTATTTTATATTTCGAAGTCTAAATGAAAAATCGACCGACAACAACTATCAATCATTGAACTTTACTCGTTGAATACATTTTTATATACCAAGATAATGGTCTCTTGATTTTACTTTTAAAATGTTCAAATATTTTCACTCTAAGAGCGAAATATAAATCATACTGCATTGATCACGAAAGATAACTGCGACATGTGCTGGTTCCAGGTAGAAAAGGGAAGTTTTCAAGCAAAAATCAAACTCGTATACAAACTTTGGGCTCTTTCAGTCAGTAATATATCACTATCCTGAAAAACCTTTGTTATTCAAATCAAGAACTCTTTGTAGAACGAGGCATACAACAATATGAACTATTGTTATTCAAATTTTCAGGAATTCAGGACGGTGATATACTGAGAAAGCCCCCACACTGACACTTCCACAGGGATCCCAATTCTACTCTGGTCCTTAGCATGTACTGGTTCAATCCGGCACCAGGGCACGAGTGAACCCTGCCGACAGGGTCTAGTTGTAATTAATATGTACATTGTATAGATAGTGCATAACATTGTGCATCAGTGAATTTGTAATTATCAATCCTTGTGTGTGGTCTAAGAGGCACAGCACAAATAAACTTATGGATCTTAGATATTACTGTTTTGTTGTGTTTTCCTTGGGATTAAAAGATCTGGTTGTATGAACTTAGGTGGATAGTGTTATCCATGGGATAAGTCAATAATTATCCAATAGATTAGAACTTACAGTGCAATATTACAGTGCACACATTAGTAATGGTTAGATTCACATGCATGAATTTGAATCCAAACAATCTTTGCCAAGATGAGACAATTAAATGTGGATAAAATGAATACAGTAGTTGACAGACTGGAGTATATAGAAATACACTAAACTGCATCTGAGGTCATAATCTTGTTACTATTTGACTATTTAAAAAAATTTAATATGAAAGTATTTATATATTAAACAAATGATAATGAAAGTATTTGTTAAACAATTCTAGACACATCTGTGTAGTGAAGCAAAACAGAATGACAACAAATGGCTTCCTTATCCTACATGTACATGTATTATATGCATATAGTACTTTTCACTCCAAATATTGCTTTACAAATGGACTATCCTCACTTTAACCTATAATCTGTTAGTTATTGATTGACACCTAAGAATACATTTACAAAATTGATTAGATGGTGCTACGTGTAGTAGTGATGCGTATGTTTGTAAAAGTTGGAGATGAAAGACGTCACTTGGCTGACATACAATTGAAAGATAGCTTTTCTCCTTGTATTGGTGATCCTGGAAAAGATGTGCCTTCGCATATTTTGCCTCCAATGGAGCCATGGCCAGCAATATGGTGTAAAGTGCTGATCCTTGATTCAGTTTTGATTGATTGCAATCAGCGGACACTACGATGGTCAACTGAAACTACTGCTAGTGATGGTGGGTTTAAGTTGGTTAGAGTTTCAAAAACTAAGAGTATTGCATGCACATGTACCCATCATGCTATTTCTCATTTCAGATGATGAAGAGAACTGGCAGTCTTTAAATGAAGATATTTCAGAGTATGATGATGAAGATGAATTGTTTTACTTAGCAAGAGATGTCATTGATAGGATGAGTTCTGCTGAAGCCAGTAATGTACTATGTGATTACATCCCAGTTACATTCACTATATATTGTTATCTTCAACTAATATTAAATTACCATGATCATGATGATTATATGGAATAAAACTCAGTTATCAAACACTATAAAGGGAGGATTAGATCAAATTTCTAATATTGGATATGGTATAGCTGCAAGTTAATTAAATACACTTGGTCACATTATAAATTTACTGAAACTATTAAAAATTATTCTCACAATCGTAATAAAAAAGGAATAATCATATAATAATATTATGTACAATAAGTAATAATAATAATAATAATAATAATATTATGTACAATAAGTTTGTAGAATGAAACTATGACACGGTGTAAAAAGGCACTTAATTTTACTGACGCTTCAGATGTTTAACAGCTGTGCTTTTTGTTTTGCTTCGCCAGAGAACTAACGTCTCAAAAATTCATTCAGTCTACACACTTGTTGATTGTTATACACCGATGCAGTCTCCACTACTTTAACCATTATAATTCCTATATCAGTTTTACAATGATGTACAGCTGTAGTTCATGTTTCTTATTGTTATAGGATTTTGTCATTGAAGATTCTAAGAAGGCAATCTTCAGAATGTTGCACTGTTTTGTCCTGCCAAAAGTCTCATTTAACACAAGTGACCTGTGCAAAGTAGAATTGGCAAAGAAAGAACAAACCCAGAACATTAAGGCTTTGGACTCCCAGATAGATATCATAAGTGAAGTAAGTATTGCTTGTAGTTAAGTCATAAAATATCAATACATGTAAATCTTTAAAAGATTGGAACAAATAAATTAAATGACTAATAAATTATTGAATGAATTATGTAAGAATGAATATAATCAACGAATATACTTTATGAAGATATGAATGAATGCCAAATCAATGGACAAACGAATAAGTGACTGACATACCTGACTGAATGATAAGGGACTGTTCACTATTTATGGGAGGGGGAAGGGGGGGGGGGGGGGGGGGGGAAGGAATGAGAAAAGGAAGGCATGAGAAAATCATGAAGGCAGGAGGAAAGGCAGGCAGGAGGAAATAAAGGAGGAAAGGAAGGAGGAAAGGAAGGAGGAAAGGAAGGAGGAAAGGGAGGAGGAAAGGCAGGAGGAAAGGCAGGAGGAAAGGCAGGCAGGAGACGGGAAAGGCAGGCAGGAGGAAAGGAAGGAGGAGAGGAAGGAGGAAAGGAAGGAGGAAAGGAAGGAGGAAAGGAAGGAGGAAAGGCAGGAGTAAAGGCAGGAGTAAAGGCAGGAGGAAAGGCAGGAGGAAAGGCAGGAGGGAAGGCAGGAGGGAAGGAGGAAAGGGAGGAGGAAAGGAAGGAGAAAGGAAGGAGGAAAGGAAGGAGGAAAGGAAGGAGGAAAGGAAGGAGGAAAGGAAGGAGGAAAGGCAGGAAGGAGGAAAGGAATGGAAAAGTAATAATATTATTAGAACATACAATGTACTTCAATTGATAGTATTGCAATAATTGTCCTTTCATTTTTTTTGTCAGGAGATTGGTATCTGTGAAAAAGATTTTGAAGATGTACAGAAACAATTCTTATCTGATATCTTACAAATGATCAGCAATGACCAATGCACCAAGCAGTTACTTGATTCACTGCTACCAATCCTTGAAGAAGACTTACAAGAACTAAAATGTGAAGTACGTACTGTACAGCTGAGTATGACTATATTATTTTGATCATGTTATTTGGAATTGATTATACCAAAATGTTTATCTGTTGTTCACTATGTTTACTAATAATTAATTCACCCCATTTCTTTTAGTTGTGCATGTAGTCGTATTTATGATACAACTTATTTGAAAAAGTGCACTTATGCAGTATCTTTTTTTCAGCTGTATGCAGCTGGCAATCGTGTCCTATCATCTGGAATTATAGTTTCAGGCAACAATTCTTTTGTTGAAGCAAGACTTAGCATTGATCAACAAAAGGTTGAACTTGTTTCAAGAGCAATTAAAGAAATAAAGAATGCAATTAAGGAATATAAAAAATTGCCGAAGGTGGATGAACCAACCGTTTCCATGCGCCATTATTGGTTATTCATGGAGAAAAGAGCTGTACTGAAAGGAAAGAGAGGCAGAGACAAGATATCAAGAAAACAAAAGGTACATGTGTACCTAGCTTGTTACATACACACTTGATGTATATTCCTATTTTTTACTTTGAAACTGTGATATTTTAAGACAAATATATGCTAGCTGGCACTCAATAACATTCTTTGTATGACACTGTTTGGTCTTAGAGCTGTGCATCAATTGTACAAGAAATGCTGGATGGCATCAAGAATGATCTCAACAAGCATGGTTTCTCACAAGCTGACAATGCTGATGTCAAGGGATTCAGACCAACTGATGGTATATATAACAACAGCAATCATTTATCCATTACTTAAAATATACTTAATATACAACCAGAATTTGCTAGTACATGTACCTTAAAAGTTTGTCTTTTAATTGCTTAAAGATGGTGTGCAACCAGAATGGCAGAAACTCAGTGAACAAGTAGCCACAATAGTCTTCAACCCAGAGCACCCCGTTGCCATGAAATTCAAGACATTCTGTTCTGAGCTACATGGAAAATGCCAAGAATTCAAGAAATCTGGAAATAATTCAAACAATCTGGAAAGCACTAGTGATTTGTATGGTGATAAAAGTGACGCTACAAACAATCATGACTTTGGTGCTTATGTTGGCTGCTTTCCAAGATTTTCATTTTTTAAAGCACAGGGACAACGTTCGAATTTTAGATCTGCCAGTTACGAGTCATTGCAACAAACTGATTTTAGTGCCAATTCTTATCAAGAAGAATTGAAACAAATAAAAGACATGATATCTGATCACTTTGAATCAACAACAGACCTTCTACAGCAAGCTTTATCAAAGCATTCAGCTGGGAATGAAGATCATACACATTTCAGGAACAAATTGAGAGTTGCATATATTGAACACTGTTTTCATGATAAGGAGATCAGCAAGGATATTTTGGGTAGCTTCAAATCGAGTTTGGAGTGCATTTATGTCCATGCCACCCAAAATCGTTGTAAATACCTCAAAATACACATAGAAAGGCTTCAAAAGCATTCAATACATGTATTACTACATTTCCTTGAATCAAATAACAATCTGTCAATCAATGATGAGGATGAGTGCTGGCTTAAAATATTTGACCAAAGGAAACCCACTTGTGAACCAATTTCTCAAGTCTCTAATTCATCAGCTGAAGATAAAACTCTGTGTCATGAAAACTCTGATAATCTTCGTAGTGAGACAACCACCAATCAGCTGGGAATAAATAGTGATGATGATGCAAAGAGCCTTAGCAGTGTTGTTGATGAATGGGACTTAAAAGCCATGCCAATAAGAGAGTCATTCAAGAAAAGAACCCTATCTATGTGCAGCATGTACTTCAGCGATGCCACAAACGAAGACTCAACATCCTCCAGCCAAGAAAAAGGAGAGATGGAAACATTTGAGAAATGTTTTGGTCTTGCACTTCAACATATGAAAGATGTGTTGAAGACTGACAGTCCTTTGAAGAAACTGAAGTTGATGGCTAAATCTTTGCAAGAAATGAAAACTCAAATAAAACAGCTAAGAATGCAAAATGATGTCTTCTCTGCAGAGGTTGAAGTAGACGACCTGCTACCTTTAATGGTAGTGATGTTATTACATATGGAACCTTCTGAGGCAGCATTAATGGGGCCGGTGCACCTACAAATGATCAAAGACCTTATGTTTCCTGAAATTCTGTCTGGAGAACAGGATGCTTGGTTCTTGCAACAAAGAAGAGAGGTGAAAGACTGCCAAGATATTATAAGCTGTTTCAAGTACTTTGAGAAAGCTTATGTAAATGTAGAAAACCTTTGTAAATATTACTGAATTAAATAACACAGATATCACTGTCACACAAAGTGCATTTCAATGTAACAAAATGTCAGGTTTTACTGTTAAACATCAGTTGTGTTAATAAAAATTGTGTTAAATGTCATTACATGACTATATAATAATTATTATAATTTTGATATACAGTGTATATTTTTTAATTTACTGCTTCCCATGGTTAAGCACTTTTTTATGTGAAAATTATTATTATATCGCTATTTAGTAATTATAATAATATGGTCATACAAAACCTGCAGCATAGACTTATGATATGCTAATTAATATGTTAGACTTAATCAAGCATGAAATGCTTCATACAATCATGTTTATAGAACGATTAGCAGAGATTCTTCAAACTAGAAATGTGATTTGTTTTGAATTTTAATTATGGGTATGAAGTTTATGGAGTTTAATTAATAATTGTAGTTCAAACATTAAGGGAGAATTTACTAGTCCAAAGGCTAAATTATAGACTGAGGTAGAGCATTCATGCAAAACTTTCAAAACAATAGACAATGGCATACTGGATGACTAATTTACATGATTAAGAAGCATATTGAAGCGTTCTCTTGAAGTAACAACATTCACCGACTCCAATACTTGTACATAATTGGCAGTTGAACAACATGATCTGGACTTTTCAGTCCACATACATTTACAAATTGCTCTTAAATTTCACATCTGATGGAATAATTACCAGTAATAACAGTCTATGTGTATGAATTATAAATGTACAATAATGGCTGTGCGTGTTCATATGTACAAGCTGGTGGAATGAGAGTCTTCGTAGAAGATGGAAATCAGAGGCATTGTCTGCCTGTTGTTCATTTAAGAGATGGTTATTGTCCTTGTATTGGTGACTATGGAGAAGATATGTCTTTGCCTCCCATGGAACCAGCAATATGGAGTAAAGTATTGGTATTAGATTACATTTTGATTGATTGCAACCACAAAACTCTGAGATGGTCGACTAATGGAGGTGGGTGACGCATTAATGAAGTATAACAATGTAAATTACAAACATATATATTAGTAACATGTATGTACTGTAATCTTATCTTAAGGACCACAAGTTTATTAGTATCACGGTGGGCATAAATGGCTCGAAAATCGCTCATATGAATTTTTTGGAAATCGCAAAATTGATGTTACTTCGTTGTTCTCGTGATAACTAACCTAAAATCGAAAACCGTTTTGAAATTGGACAAAGGCAACCAGAGTTATGAATATTTTTAACTTGATATTAAAAAAGTAAACACGTCATTATGACGTCACATATATTTTAAAATATCTCTAAGAGAGTTAATGAACATAAAAATCCGCCACTGTAGAATTAAAATACTTCTATAACAATAAAAAATGTAAATAAAGTCATTTTACGGATTTCTCTCCCTTCAAACTGTTTTTTTTATTTTACCAATGACGTCATAAATAATGACGTCATCAAAATACTAAAACCCTTATAACTCAGGTTCTAATAATCGGAACATTATGAAAAGTTCACCGAAGTGCACAAGATGTTATTCTCTTTCAAAATATGCACTTTATTTTATCATTGTGTTTAAACTAAATTTTCACAGCAATTGCAACTTTTTATTATGACGTCATCATTGCGTCAGATTTTACCAACGAATAGTTTGAAATACCACACTACCATTAATAAAGAAACTCTGAAATTTTTATTTCATTACATGGAAGACTTTTGAAAATATTAATGATTTTGGAAAAAGAGGACGTTTTCAGTGAGCGATTTTAGGGTCATTTATGCCCACCGTGTATATTAGTATTACTCAACCTTGAATGAAATACATTTTTATAACTTCATGCTCTCGTGTTGTAATTTAAATAATATTCAATACAAGCACATTATTTTATATGACAAAATCAAACCGATTCCATATCAGATTTACAAACTATTCATGGTCACATGAGTTATGATTTCAATAATTGTTTTCCTCATAAATTATAAACTGTTGTGATATTATTGTTGGTCATTTCAGATGATGAGGGTGACTGCCAGCATGAGTATCCTTTCAGTGAAGAGTGCTCAGGTTATGACGATGAAGATGAGTTGTTTGATTTAGCAAGAACTGTCTTTGGAAAGGCAAGCAAGACAACCACTATATAATATACTGTGTATTACTGACAATAACTATCATGCAGAGACAATAATTTCAATAATTTGAAATTAAGCAAAAACACAGTCCATGCAAGGTGTCTGCAATAGCGCGGTGTCTGCAATAGCGAGGTGTCTGCAATAGCGAGGTGTCTGCAATAGCGAGGTGTCTGCAATAGCGAGGTGTCTGCAATAGCGAGGTGTCTGCAATAGCGAGGTGTCTGCAATAGCGAGGTGTCTGCAATAGCGAGGTGTCTGCAACAGCAGGGTGTCTGCAATAGTGAGGTGTCTGCAACAGCAGGGTGTCTGTAATAGCAAGGTGTCAATATAGCAAGGTGTCTGCAATAGCGGGGTGTCTGTAATAGTGAGGTGTCTGCAATAGCAGGGTGTCTGTAATAGTGAGGTGTCTGCAATAGCAGGGTGTCTGCAATAGTGAGGTGTCTGCAATAGCAGGGTGTCTGCAATAGTGAGGTGTCTGCAATAGCAGGGTGTCTGTAATAGTGAGGTGTCTGCAATAGCAGGGTGTCTGCAATAGTGAGGTGTCTGCAATAGCAGGGTGTCTGTAATAGTGAGGTGTCTGCAATAGCAGGGTGTCTGTAATAGTGAGGTGTCTGCAATAGCAGGGTGTCTGCAATAGTGAGGTGTCTGCAATAGCAGGGTGTCTGCAATAGTGAGGTGTCTGTAATAGCAGGGTGTCTGCAATAGTGAGGTGTCTCCAATAGCAGGATGTCTGTAATCGTGAGGTCTCTGCAATAGCAGGGTGTCTGCAATAGCAGGGTGTCTGCAATAGTGAGGTGTCTCCAATAGCAGGATGTCTGCAATAGCAGGATGTCTGCAATAGCAGGGTGTCTGCAATAGTGAGGTGTCTCCAATAGCAGGATGAGGTGTCCACAATAGCGGGGTGTCTGTAATAGTGAGGTCTCTGCAATAGCAGGATGTCTGTAATAGTGAGGTCTCTGCAATAGCAGGATGAGGTGTCCACAATAGCGGAGTGTCTGTAATAGTGAGGTCTCTGCAATAGCAGGATGTCTGTAATAGTGAGGTCTCTGCAATAGCAGGATGAGGTGTCCACAATAGCGGGGTGTCTGTAATAGTGAGGTCTCTGCAATAGCAGGATGAGGTGTCCACAATAGCGGGGTGTCTGTAATAGTGAGGTCTCTGCAATAGCAGGGTGTCTGTAATAGTGAGGTCTCTGCAATAGCAGGATGTCTGTAATAGTGAGGTCTCTGCAATAGCAGGGTGTCTGCAATAGTGAGGTCTCTGCAATAGCAGGATGTCTGCAATAGTGAGGTCTCTGCAATAGCAGGATGTCTGTAATAGTGAGGTCTCTGCAATAGCAGGGTGTCTGCAATAGTGAGGTCTCTGCAATAGCAGGATGTCTGTAATAGTGAGGTCTCTGCAATAGCAGGATGTCTGTAATCGTGAGGTCTCTGCAATAGCAGGATGTCTGTAATAGTGAGGTCTCTGCAATAGCGGGGTGTCTGTAATAGTGAGGTGTCTGCAATAGCAGGGTGTCTGCAATAGTGAGGTCTCTGCAAAAGCAGGATGTCTGTAATAGTGAGGTCTCTGCAATAGCAGGATGTCTGTAATCGTGAGGTCTCTGCAATAGCAGGATGTCTGTAATAGTGAGGTCTCTGCAATAGCGGGGTGTCTGTAATAGTGAGGTGTCTGCAATAGCAGGGTGTCTGCAATAGTGAGGTCTCTGCAATAGCAGGGTGTCTTCAATAGCAGGGTGTCTGCAATAGTGAGGTATCTGCAATAGCAGGATGTCTGTAATAGTGAGGTCTCTGCAATAGCGGGGTGTCTGTAATAGTGAGGTCTCTGCAATGGCAGGATGTCTGTAATAGTGAGGTCTCTGCAATAGCAGGATGTCTGCAATAGTGAGGTCTCTGCAATAGCAGGGTGTCTTCAATAGCAGGGTGTCTGCAATAGTGAGGTCTCTGCAATAGCAGGATGTCTGTAATAGTGAGGTCTCTGCAATAGCGGGGTGTCTGTAACAGTGAGGTCTCTGCAATAGCAGGATGTCTGTAATAGTGAGGTCTCTGCAATAGCAGGATGTCTGTAATAGTGAGGTCTCTGCAATAGCAGGATGTCTGTAATAGTGAGGTCTCTGCAATAGCAGGATGTCTGTAATCGTGAGGTCTCTGCAATAGCAGGATGTCGGTAATAGTGAGGTCTCTGCAATAGCAGGATGTCTGTAATAGTGAGGTCTCTGCAATAGCAGGATGTCTGTAATCGTGAGGTCTCTACAATAGCAGGGTGTCTGCAATAGCAGGGTGTCTGCAATAGCAGGATGAGGTGTCCACAATAGCAGGGTGTCTGCAATAGTGAGGTGTCTCCAATAGCAGGATGTCTGTAATAGTGAGGTTAAAAAATAGCAGGATGAGTTGTCCAAATAGCTAGTGTCTGTAATAGTGAGGTCTCTGCAATAGCAGTCTCTGATTCTGTCTTAATAGTGAGGTCTCTGCAAATAGCAGGATGTCTGTAATCAGTGAGGTCTCTGCAATAGCAGGATGTCTGTAATAGTGAGGTCTCTGCAATTTCAAACGCTATCTTTTTTCTGCATTATGTCTGTAATAGTGAGGTGTCTGCAATAGCAGGGTGTCTGCAATAGTGAGGTCTCTGCAATAGCAGGGTGTCTTCAATAGCAGGGTGTCTGCAATAGTGAGGTATCTGCAATAGCAGGATGTCTGTAATAGTGAGGTCTCTGCAATAGCGGGGTGTCTGTAATAGTGAGGTCTCTGCAATGGCAGGATGTCTGTAATAGTGAGGTCTCTGCAATAGCAGGATGTCTGCAATAGTGAGGTCTCTGCAATAGCAGGGTGTCTTCAATAGCAGGGTGTCTGCAATAGTTAGGTCTCTGCAATAGCAGGATGTCTGTAATAGTGAGGTCTCTGCAATAGCGGGGTGTCGTAACAGTGAGGTCTCTGCAATAGCAGGATGTCTGTAATAGTGAGGTCTCTGCAATAGCAGGATGTCTGTAATCGTGAGGTCTCTGCAATAGCAGGATGTCTGTAATAGTGAGGTCTCTGCAATAGCAGGATGAGGTGTCCACAATAGCAGGGTGTCTGCAATAGTGAGGTGTCTCCAATAGCAGGATGTCTGTAATAGTGAGGTCTCTGCAATAGCAGGATGTCTGTAATAGTGAGGTCTCTGCAATAGCAGGATGTCTGTAATAGTGAGGTCTCTGCAATAGCAGGGTGTTCAATAGCAGGGTGTCTGCAATAGTGAGGTCTCTGCAATAGCAGGATGTCTGTAATAGTGAGGTATCTGCAATAGCAGGATGTCTGTAATAGTGAGGTCTCTGCAATAGCAGGATGTCTGTAATAGTGAGGTCTCTGCAATAGCAGGATGTCTGTAATAGTGAGGTCTCTGCAATAGCAGGATGTCTGTAATAGTGAGGTCTCTGCAATAGCAGGATGAGGTGTCCACAATAGCGAGGTGTCTGCAAGCAGGAGTGAGGTGTCCATACAATAGCAGGGTGTCTGCAATAGTGAGGGTCTCTGCAATAGCAGGATGTCTGTAATAGTGAGGTCTCTGCAATAGCGATGTGTCTGTCCAAGATGTCCATCCTCAGAATGCTGCAATAGCAGGATGTCTGTAATAGTGAGGTCTCTGCAATAGCAGGATGTCTGTAATCGTGAGGTCTCTGCAATAGCAAGATGTCTGTAATAGTGAGGTCTCTGCAATAGCAGGATGAGGTGTCCACAATAGCAGGGTGTCTGCAATAGTGAGGTGTCCACAATAGCAGGGTGTCTGCAATAGTGAGGTGTCCACAAATAGCAGGATGTCTGTAATAGTGAGGTCTCTGCAATAGCAGGATGAGGTGTCCACAAATTGCAGGGTGTCTGTAATAGCAATTAAGTCCTCAATAGCGAGGTGTCAGCAAGGCCAGAGTTGACCATACAATGAAGCATTTGGAGAGTACCGGTATGTTAATACTGTATGTTGTCTTCAATTCACAGTCTTTTGATGATTCCAAGATGTCCATCCTCAGAATGCTGCACTGTTTTGTTCTGCCTAAAGTTTTCTTTCAAACTACTGACGTGGAAAAAGTAGAACTGGCAAAGAAAGAGCAAATCCAGAACATCCAGGCCTTGAATAACAAACTAGAGTCCAAGTGCTTTGTATGTATACCAATAGTTTTGAGGCCCGACTATTAACTACATTATTTTGTAACTTGTTAAACTAGTTTAGACTGAGCCTGTGGTGTACAGCAATCACGCAAGTGTGAATAAAATAATAATAAAACTGAACATCAGTTTCTAGAATTACTGCTTTGTGACCTGGTAGAACAGGAACGCAGAGTTAGGAATAAGGTACGCCACCAACCATTATTATTATTGTACTCTTGCAAATTGCTCATTTTGTTTGACCCTTTGTCCAGAATAGGAATACACGGAATAAACACTGCCGAGAAAAGTTTCACATGATAAAATTCCAAACTGTTTTGTTGTGACTATTATTATGATATTAACAATGGTCAATGCTCCAAACAGTTTCTAGAATTACTGCTTTGTGACAGCGATTTAGAACAGGAATATTCAGTGGACAGTAGTATTCCTAAGATGTACGCCATAAACCATCAATCGAACGCACCCTAAGTGAACCATCATCAATAATGTCAACTCATGAATTTCACGCCACCAACCATAAGTGCAATATTTCTGAATTGTTTTAGATAGCTGAAGCCCAATTACATTATGCTCAACTGGTACCAACACAAGCCTCAGCAATAAATAGTTCTTCTTTGGACCTGTTTGATGCAAGAGAGCAACGTGACTTTCTGGACAAGAAACTTGTACTTATTTTAACTGCCAGAGAAGAGATAATTGATCGAAAAGAGGATTTGCCTGAGATGATGGAAGGTCAACTAAATGTTATACTGCAGGATTACATGGAGAAAAGATACACATTACAGAGTTTGAAAGAAGAGAGGAATAAGTTAACCCAACAGCAGGTAATGCTTACTATAGCTATATTACTATAACTGATCAGAAGATGTTTATTAGTCATCCGTGAAAACAATATACAAATTTCATCAAAAATCATGCGACATGTACAATTTATTTGTAGTTTCCATTTCCCCTCCCTGTTGTAATGTTGTTCTGCCAAATGGTGAGAAGAAATGGCCTTAGCAAATCAACATTGATTAGGGGGAGGGGTTGGGGAAGGCAAGCACTAGTATCACTGTAAGGTGCAAACATTTAGTTGAATTTGAGAGCATGCACAATGTCTCATTGAATAATGGTAGAGATTGATAAATGGGTAGTTTAAATAAGGTCCACTGTGGATAATTGAAGGGGCCCCTGCAAGAACAGAGTAAGTGACTTGTGATCAAAACCCAAATTCTCCTTCAAAGAATCTCGAGGAGAATTTAGATTTTGATCAGAGATCACTTATGTTGTTCTTGCAGGGAGCCCTTCAATTATTAGTTGTACATCAGACCCTCTTTTCTCCCAACTACTCAGGCTTTGATTTGCTGATCTATCAAATTGATGTATTGAGTCTATTATTCAGGAGTTACTCTGTGAATGTCATTCTCTAAATTCATGTGATTCAATTTTAGTATTGTGCTCTAATGGTAAGAGAAATGCTAGACACAATTCTGGCTGATCTTCACAACCATGGCTTCTCACAAGCTGATGATGCCGATGCTAAAGGAGTCAGGCCAACTGATGGTAACTATGAACTTTCACTGACAATTTTTGAATCATTTATTATTCCTCCAAGCAGTCGCCCTAAAATTACACTCAACAGACTTATGTATTGTCGATACATGTACCAGTAAGGTGTTTACTTAATAATGAAGTGGTTATATGATGTTGACAACAATCAAATCCCCTAGACATCCTTGAAACCTGGCATACAGTAACCCCTCTCATGACTGCCTTTGAACCAAGGATACTTGGCAGGTGTTTTATGTACATTAACTATTTATATGTATATTCAATGACTGTGTACTAACGCCTGCCTGACCACAACCAATAATCCTCAACAGTGAGGGTAGGTTGTATATTGGTAAAAGAGGTGGGAGGCATCCACTGCAAGAGTTCTCTAATTATGTTTTATCCACAGTTCTCCAAAATGGATTGCAACCAGAATGGCAGAAACTCAGTGAACGAGTAGCCACAATAGTCTACAACCCAGAGCATCCTGTTGGTAACTCATTTGTCAAGTTCTGTTCTGAAGTTCATGAAATGTGTCAAGAACCTTCCACCCATGTTAAAGGAGGTGAAATTTTGCAATATAGGACATCTACATTTTATGTGAGTTTGGAACCAAATGAGGTCATATCTGACGGTAATTGCAAGTCTGTGGAAATGAATGGCGTCGTTGATCCTTTCCAAGACAAATTATTCATAATCAAAGAAAAAACTGCTCATCACCTGGAGAAAGTAGCAAAGCTTCTATCGGAGCAGTTTAATGAAAGAGATTTGTATTTCAAGAATAAAGTAAGACTCGCTTATGAGCACTGTTTTTATGAGAAGGAACATAAGGCTATCAGTTGGCTTTATGAACGTGTTCACCTTAGACATGTTGAGAATATTGAGAGAGATATTCAAAGAATGAAAGATAAGTTTCCTGTTAACTTGTTATCTTTGCCAGTGAAGAACTATTGGCATCAGATAATTGAACAGAATGCAGTACATACACCAGTCTCTCCATCAGTAACAAATGGCCATTATGATGATTCTGAAAATGATACTTCTAGTGACGATGATTTAGATGGTCGTGGGACTCCATTCAGCTGTGTTAGCAAAGCAAGGAGACTTTTTATCAATGCAGTTAAAGATTTCTGCAAAGCATTCTCACTCAAACCAAGTCATATTGGTTCTCTTAGCAGCCTCATTGATGAATGGGACACAAAAGCAAAGCCGATAGCAGAATCCTTAGAAAGATCATTCTCCATTGACAGTGAAATAAGCAATCAACAATCACCCCCAACAAGCCCTTATGAACAAGATGACGATACCTTTGAGGACAAATTTGGACCTGCACTAAAGCATATGAAGGACATCTTCAAAGCAGTCAGCCCTTTGGCCAAACTAAAGCATATGACAACATCACTGCAAATAATTTCTTCCAAAGTATCTGCAATGCAGCTGCATGATAGTGTGAACAGCCTGTCATCTAATAATCTATCAGATGATGAACTCTTACCATTGTTAGTGCTGATGATACTACAACTGGAGGCTTCAGTAGCAGCATCCATGTGGATCGAACTGGTGATGCTGGATGATCTCATGGCTCCGTGTTTGGTTGCTGGTTGCCATGGTCATGCATTACAACAATATAAGAAGGCATATAACATAGTAGCTGAGCTCTGGTTAGAGCTTTCACATTTCGATGTATATTGTACAATCAATGGTGTTACTGTCTCAAAACTTATTTAAGAATGTTTTGAGATTAACAAGAAATCCAAATGAGGTGAAATTACGCTTGTGGTTCCACTTGAGTTTTGAACATTTTGTGACATCAAATCCAATAGAGAGATTTAGCAAACACGACGTGACGTGAAAGAGGACGGCGCGCGCGCTGACTAATAACTGTGAAACGACCGTTGGCGTCCTCAACGTCATGAAGAGGACGTCAAAACAAGTGAAATGGCGTCGTGAACTTGACGTCGCGACGTTGTCACGGTAGTCATGCAATGCCAAATGTGATATATTCGTCATCTAACATCGTGTTCTCACGTCGCGTCGTGTTTGCTAAAACTCTCTAATGTCAATAAGAGTACAGACAATGGAAAACCGTTTGCGATTTCTTTTTTACAATAACAAAGTCACAAAAACCTCCAAAAGCAAGGATAAAGTTTGAAAGAAAAACCATTTCAAGCACGCGCTGGCTCCGTGCGCGAGCAATTCGTCATTCTATGTGTCTGTACTCTTATTGACAATGGCTGAGAGCCAATCAGATTGCGAGATTACGCTCTGTTATTGTAAAATGATATTATTCTCTGCTAGATTGTATATTATATAATACCCGTAGATTTTCACATAAAATTGATAAATAACATTATTATTGTAGCTCAGAGAGTTAAGTGATTGGTACTTTTTATATTTTATTATTCATTTGGTATTTCTACTTGTGCAAAAAATGGCAGTGTTTATTGATGAAGTTACTAATTTTTATACAGTATAAACTGCTGTTGCATTTTGTTACTTAAGAAAAATATTATTGTGATAAAACTGTTTAATAATTTAGCTTAAAATTCTAATTTTCTTGTTTATAATGTAGAGGTTTACCAGTAACTTTCATGCAGTGAATGTAGACCTTTAACATTTCATGTCATTGTACAAGCATATTTTAATTTAAATGTTCAACTGTGTACATAATGTTGTATATTCTACAATTTTAATTATTTTGTCATATATTAACATTGTGCCATTAATCCTGGTTTTCACTGCAACGCCTTCTGCTTACACAGATGCTTGCATCAGCTCTGTTTTCACAGTGATATAATGTACCTCTCGTGCTTGCACGTGCGTCGCTAGTGAAAACCAGGCTTTACTGTGATTTATGTGCCTGTGACACTAGATTATTGATATATTATGAACATACCTGTACAAATACAAGCTGCTTGAATTATTCTGAATTATTGATCTATTCATGGTTTATATTGACCATTACTATTTAACTATACCAGTCCAGGAACAGAAGACTGAATGAGCACATGACCAAGAAGAACAATATCCAGACACGAAAACTTGCATTGTTCTTTATTGCCTGCATTTATGAAAACATAATCAAAAACACAGTTGAACCAGTTGGTTAGTAAGCAACCATCTAGCAAGGCATGGATCAACTGTATAATAGGAGTTAATATTTTTAAAGCTACATGTACATTTTATACAGTCATTTTCACAGATGCCTTGCGTGATGACAAAGGAAACGGCTATGAGAGAGATGTCATGTCTTCGTCTAGCTGCACGAACGTCCTGGCTATTGTTCTATTTTCATTCTATATAACAATAGCCAGGACAAAAATTATTGGTGCAGCTACACGAAGACCTTGCCAAGGGAGAACATGTGTCAATATGTTATCACTGTTGTATTTATATTATGTGATCAGGCAAAACAAAAGTTGAAATTTGTTCTCTGCAATAGAAGGGGTCCATGCAAGAACAGTGTAGGTGACTTGTGATCAAAATCAAAATTCTCCTTTGGAATTCATAGAGCCTCTAGGAGAATTTAGCTTCTGATCAGAGATCACTGGCAGACACTCTTCTTGCTGTACATGGATTAGGCTCAAAGCAGCATATCCACATATTTCATGTTTGCCATTGGCAGAATACCACCTACCTCCCTTATTTGTTCATTGCCAGATTTGACGTTTTCTGTTGTACCAACTGA
The DNA here is from genome assembly GCA_033675265.1 of Actinostola sp. cb2023. Taxonomy (NCBI): domain Eukaryota; kingdom Metazoa; phylum Cnidaria; class Anthozoa; order Actiniaria; family Actinostolidae; genus Actinostola; species Actinostola sp. cb2023. Next base: position 60,911 of record JAUJYZ010000192.1, on the reverse strand, counting down.
AGTTTCATATAATCTATCAATTTGGTGGGTCTGAAAATACATAACAAAAGCTAAGGTATCATCCCATCTACCCTATCACCCTACTACATGTACGACAATGTACATTTAGCAACATATCATTTACATTTTAATGCAAAGAAAACTCAAATATTTGGGGCATCTCAGGGTTCTCATCATGAAATTTCACCCAAAAGTAGCTACATTGTACATAAAATTTGCTTTTGAGTGTCAACTTCTATGTACAAAAATGTCATCATTTGCACACCTAGCCTGTTCAATGTTTGTATGTACGGTACATGATCTCTAGTCTCTTTTGCAATGTCTAATTAACAACACAGGAAATGGTTTTCTCACCTGATGTAAAACCTTTTCTGAAAATATTTCTTGCAGTCTTGATATTTCAACCACTCGACCTTCAATTTGTCTGAAATGACAAACATTTGACAGAAAATTAGTAGACTTGATCTCTGATGACAATCTACATGTAAATTCAGATGTATAGTTCTTTTATGCTCTAAAGATGTCATTACCTTACTTCATCCACCAGACTGTTCATTTCTTCAAATAACTTTTTGTTTTCTTGTTCAAACTGTTAAATGCCAAAATATATATAAGAAAGCAATGACAATAACACGGTAATCATTTATTTTTAATGTCAATATATTATCAGCAACATATTGATTGTTGCTACATGTATCATCACACTACCATACAATCATCAATGACAATATTTATTATCATCAGCATCATTACTGACAGGATTCTCAGTAGATTTTGAAACAGCCAACCCAACATTTTGAACAGGCCTGTCAGTAGTGATGACACACAAAGGCTTATTTTATAACCAGGACAGGCTATGTACTTATTGACTAAGTGGGAGGGCCGGATGGAAAATATTTGGCTTGTGGTCATGCCATACGGAATGAGCACAAATGACCAAGAGCCAAATTTGTTCCCGTCCGGCCAGAACTAACTCAGTCAATAAGCATTTTGTCATATGACCCAGTTTTTTGCTACAAAAAGGGATGAAATATAGCGTGCGGAAACAGATAAAATTGTAGGTTGGTCAAGATGGCTTTTTCCTGACCTGCTTACGCCATCACATCCGGACCCCATCACATGACTTTTTCCAATGGTTTTATTAAGAGCACACGAGTCTGGAAATACGGGTAATATGATAAGGATACTTTTGTCTTGACAGACGGCTGAATTCCACCAGGGACCAGCTTGTACTGAGAGCCCTGCTGATGCTACATGTCCCATTAACAAAATTACCATTTGGACTTCATCTGGTGAAAGTTCTTCATCTTCATCAACTGGTGGCTCAAGATTATCCACAGATAGAGCAGTCTGTTTGTCTAGAAAACAATAAAGCAAACACATCATGTGACCACTCAAGTGTCATTTTCATGTGACCACTCAAGTGTCATTTTAGTTTCCTTGCAAGTACAATTTTTGGACAAGTCGCAATTATTATTATTAATAACATGTCAGTATATACATGTACATGTACGATTACTCAGCATTGTATAAAGGATATATGACAAGTGTACAATGTCTGTATGTACCTTCATTCAATAACTTAGATTTCTCTTCTCCCATTTCATTTTCACTGTACTGGTGGTCAGATTGTCTTTTCTTGTTCTCTGGTTGCAATCTTGATCTAAAGATAAATAAACAAATGAATGGATCAATGAGTGATGTCCAGATGAATGGATGGATGGATGGATGGATGGATGGATGGTTGAATGAATGATGTCCAGATGAATGGATTGATGGATGAATGATGGGTGGTTGAATGAATGAATGATGTCCAGATGAATGGATGGATGAGTGAATTCATGCATACATGTAGATATGATTTTGTTTCATTTTGTTTCATTTTCCACATTATATTAATGTTGCAATGATTGGTGTTTTACTAATCTAATTTACTCACATGCGTTTCTTGTCCACTACTCTTTTGACTCGTATTGCTCTTTGTTCACTGTACAGCTTGCAAACAACTAAACATTATCAAAACAACAGGTTGGTAAACTTGAACCTCATTGAGATTTTGCTATCCAAGAATATTATTCAAATTAACTAATTAGTATATAATTTACCAACACAAACCTTTTAAATATTTCTCTAGTAACTCTACGACTGCATCTCTGTGTGTCTTCACTTGCTCAGGAACAGCTTGTTTTGAAACTAAATGAAAATCATATTTCAGTCAATTTTCTCTAGTAGACACCCATCTAAGCCAGACACCTCATGAAAGACAGACACCTTTGTCTGGTCCCTGCTGCAAAGTTTTTCTATAAATTTGCTCTCTAAGAAAGGACACCTCCCTAAGCTGGACGGCAAAAGTTGGTACACTTAGAGAGAGCTGCCTGTAGTTGAATCATGACTTGTCTGAATGTATTACAAGTAACACAAACAGACCTTCATTTTTGAGAGCTTTTATGGAAGCATTACATGTCCTCATGTATGTTTCTGCATCTTTGTCAATTTGGTCTCTTTCAGCATCTGTCATGCTGGACATGTCATTGCTTAGTAATCTGATGAACAAACATGAACAACGGTTTGCTTTTAGTAATTAATGAATGAGCTTATTTCTATTTAGTAGATGAATACATGGAAAAACAGGTGAATGGGAGAATATAATGGACATACAGTATTATTGAATGAATGAATGGATAGATGGGTGACTGGAGGGACAGATGGATGGATGTACAATTATTGGATGAATAAACATATGAATGAATGGAAAGATAGATGGATGGATGTAAATTGAGAATGAATAGATGAACAGATGGATGGATGGATGAAATAATGGATAGATGGGTGACCGAATGAATAGATGGATGGATGTGACAATTATTGGATGAATAAATTGATGACTCAATGGATGAATGGTAGGATCGAAAGATGAGTGCAGTAAATGGGCAAGTAATAACTGACTGATATTTAGTAAGCTTAAATAAACAAAATGTTCCATCTTTTATACCTAGCACTAGCAGCATCAATGTAGTTTTTGCGATGGTCCATAAGGAAGTCTCTAAGTTTTCTAATATTAACAAGCTGTAAATTATACAATAAACATTACAAATCATTGCACATATAATCATGTATAATGTCAGTAGAATACTCGACTAATCTTCTTACCACATCTTTGGCTCTACTACCAAATTCTGTCTCGAGTTTTGACCGTGTTGGAAAGATAGTAGATCCTTTATCGGTATCTTTAACTCCAAGGGCTTTATTTCTTGTACGAATCGTTTTTACACTTGCCTTGAATAACACTGTCCTATCCATGCTTAAAAAGAGCAAGAAAATCGAGGGGAAAAGAAGTAAAAATTCAAGACAACCACGTAATCTCGTCCGCCATTTTTGACTGAGTAACCACGTCAACACGTATGATCTCTAGGGAGGGAAGGGTTAGTAACATTTAGTACTTCAATGGGATTTATTTTACAATTAGATATTTGATCATAATTTTCTAAAATATCTATACTTTATTTAAGATCAGCTTGATTTGAAAGTTTATATTCAAGAAAGGTATAAATAAGTTTAACATTTCATTCTCTATTCATTTTATTTTTGTCCCCACCCCCCTGAGCAATCGACTCGACATTGCATTGCATGCTGGGTTGAAATACTTCCCAAGCAAACATGGCGGAACTGGAGAGTATGAAGTATTTTATCGTCAAAATTACAGCGTTTATTTACTTGATTACCTCAAAAGCCATAGCACAAGCAAATAACGTAGACAACAGGTGCTTTGATGAATCGTGTGGTAGAAAATATGAGCCGAAAGGACCTCTGGTTAACTGTTCTTACGTGTGAGTATGATTCAGCTTGAATCCCATTTGTCAGTGTTGAGTGTTGGAGTGCTAGATGTTTTCTAGATAGTAGTATGTATTTGTTTAAAGGGGGACTAGTACGTCAATCGTTCAAAATTTGATATTGCTGAAACTTCACTGAAATAATCTCAAAGACCCATACAATCACTGGTTAATTTTTTTCTCAAAAATTCCAATGGGAAGTATAAGCTTAATGCATTTTTATGAATCTTTACAGGTGTCAGTGACGTCACTTACTCAACCCAAACTCAGCTCTATACATTTCTTTGTATTTTGTGATCAAAATATCTGAACGGTTTGTACACCTCCTTCACACAAATGTTTAGCTTCATTGAAATAAAATAATTCAAAACATTAAACATGAAGAAATGTATGGAGCGAAGCCGTGATGATTGTTTGGGTTGAGTAAGTGACGTCACTGACACCTCTAAAGATTCATAAAAATGTATTGCTTCCCATTGGAATTTTTGAGAAAAAAATTAACCAGTGATTGTATGATTGGGTCTTTGAGATTATTTCAGTGAAGTTTCAGCTAAATCAGACTTTGAACGATTTACGTACTAGTTCCCCTTTAAGATGATTATTTGATTTTCAGTCCACTGGATTTTCTGAGATGTGAAATACCACAAGATCTTAATGGCAATTCTACTAAAAAGAAGGAGTTAGGTTATGGATGCATCAAGGTTAGTTGCAAGTCTGTTGGGGCACAGAGTAGATCGAGCAGCTAGATTAATGTGTAGATAGAGTAATACATGCATCTCTAGGATTTTGTACACAGTAGAACCTCCTGTATTAGCAAACTCACATCGAAATGAGTTTGCTTATAGTAGGTTCCACTGTGTACAAGTGTACATTAGATGTAGGCAAATGCCTATAGTTTGGTTGATAATTATAAAATTCTTGTTCCTATTTTAGTTTGGTGGATCTCGATATGAGGAAGTAGAAAGATCAAAAGTGTGGTGTGAAGTTTTACCTGGAATTGAGTGTTATGGAGAAAGAAGATTCCTTAGTCATGAAGTACCTTGCATCAAGTAGGTTCAAGAAAATTAACAAAAAACCCTGATACTTAGCCTTTAGGTCAGGTTATAACCATTATCATTGAAGTGCGACCTTCAAAATGGCTCATCTGGTTGGAAAATAGTCGGGCATCAATCAAACAATATGAGTGTACCTACACTTTAACCAATCATAGCAGAGCTAGTTTGATTGACAGTTCTATGGACTGGTGTTTGTCTGATAGCATTGTAATTGTCAGGGTAGCACCTCAACAGTAACGGTTGCAGCACCAACTCAGCTAGGGTTCTCAGTAGTAGCCAGAAACTGGCAGATTTCTGTAGCTGCCTGTCCTAGCTCTAAAACTTGTCCTTGTGTCAACTACTACAAAAATGTCATCATTACATACCTATTCAAAGAAACCTACATTTTGTCAGTAAAAATAATTATTATCATTAAAATATTTTCTATTATCCTTAGATACTCTGGCCATTATTTTGTCACCACTCTTCTATACTCCATACTGTTGGGATTCCTTGGTGTCGACAGGTTTTGCCTGGGTCATACTGGTACAGCTGTTGGTAAATTATTGACACTGGGTGGTCTTGGAATATGGTGGGTGGTCGACATTATATTACTAATCAGTGGCAGTTTAAAACCTGAAGATGGGAGTAACTGGAACCCATATTATTGACACAGAGAAAGATGAAATATTGTTAAAATGCCTGGTAATAAATAAATCATATAACATCAAGAAAAAACAATATGTTCAACTACATGTATAGCGAATGTGGATGCAATGCATGGCTGCTGTCTGATGGCGTGGACACATGTTGTAAATAATAATAATAGTAAAGTTGCTTAAGCAATATGATTGCAGCATGGGTCCAATGCAATCAAGAGACCATAATACTAAGATAGCAAATTGCGTGGAATGATGTTTGGGATATGCTCGTGGCGCTAGATCTATTTTTAGTAACCGGAAGGTGAGCACACTTGAGGATTATAATAATTCTGTTGTGTTTTTGAATAAAATTGTAGTCGTACGCGCGCTACTCACACCACTCATGCCATCGATTGAGCACGCGCTGCAAAAACTGTGTTACTAAAAATAGTTATAGATATAGTGCCACGAGCATCGACCACACATCAGTATGAGATTTGCTCTCTTAGTATTATGGTCTCTTGATAATAATTATAGTCGTACGTGCGCTACTCACACCACTCATGCCATCGATCGAGCATGCGCTGCAAAAACTGTGTTACTAAAAATAGATATAGCGCCACGAGCATCGACCACACATCAGTACGAGATTCGCTGTCTCTTAGTATTGTGGTCTCTTGATGCAATCCAATGCAAATATTGTTTTAATGTTCATAAACTAGACATAGGATGCAGTAATGTCATTGCAAGCAGTAGTACATGTGCAGGGTTCTCAGGAGAATTTTAAACAGCTGACCCAACACTGAGAACAGTGTGTAACAATGACTATTTTGTAGAAGTTGACACACAAAGACAAATTCTATAGCCATTGAAAAGGAGCTATTAAAGACAGCAGAATTCCACTGGTTTCTACAGAGAACCCTGTCGTGCCACGATCAGTTATCCTTGAGGAAGTCCAAATCAAACATTGTCTTTAATCAATAAATATTTTAATTGTACATAGATTATTAGAGGGCAGTTTAAGTTAGGATGGCTGATGGAGACAGATAAAAACAAATAACAATTCCCCATTTTTTCTTTTACATAAAATATGGAATCCAAATTAGCTGAAGTACAAAGCAGCTACTGCTGTGCCTGCTGCTGTTCAGCAGTTTTTGCACTCAATATAATGAAAACATTTATTTGTAATAAAATTTATTTGTAAATAAAACATGCTTCATTGTTTCTGAATTATTAATTTTATTTTTCTTCAGTATTACAAATTTTTCAGGCTAGGGGTGGCTGTTACACAGATCTCTGACCCTATAAACCAGTTAAGATTAAGAGGATATTTATTTCAACATCGCGTAATATCCGCCAAAAGCGCCAAAAACGAGCGCTTTTGAACAGTTTGAATTTCGATTTTCGCCTTGGATTAACACTCTAATTTTATTTTAACTAAGCACAAACTATTAAAAACAAAGTAAATTGTCTGCCTAAAGCTGTTTTAGCGTTGTACAAAGCCATTTTCCTGCTTTTTGTTTCAAATTTGAGGTAATTCAGGGGAAAACATCAGCAATACTAGCAAATATACAGATCTAGCCCATGTGGACTGTTTTCAGATCAAATTTTCACTTTGGATTAACACTCTAATTTCACTTTTGCCTGTTAAAAACCATCACAAATAACTTGAACTCTTTGCTAAAGCAGTTTCAGCCTTGTACAAAACATATTCTCCATGCTATTGGTTTTTGGCGCTCAATACGCGCGTTCTTAAAAAATCTCCTCTTAAAACATATGTATGGCTATTAATAATTGACTCATTGCAATAGTTCTCAGAATGGGAAAAAAACAATGAAAATATTTTGCATTTATATTTCATAATTCGCAAAGGTTTCCTTCCCATCAAGCGAATGTTGTACCAGCAGTGCTGTGAAACTGAGTTTGGACTGTTTATTGTTTTTTCCCCCAACATTAGGAATTGGTGCAAGGGATATACATGTATATTATAAAGAGTCATAATTTATAGACTTTTCCCTGAGAAATAACCATTTGCATGGAAAAAGAGGATAATAGACTGAAATTACTTCGGATTCATTTAGTAAAACGAATGACAATAAGCGCAACAATCACCGGGTAGACCAACACAAACAAAGCCACTAGAATAATAACAAGAAACCCATGGCGGCTTCCCAAGAAACTCGAGACATCTGCCCCACCTATCGAAACGTTACCCACCCACCCTGAGAGGAAATTCTGCCTTGACAATCTCTCCACACTGAAGCCAGTTGCCGATGCTTTGTTGATGTTGGCATGAACCTTCGGCTCGATTTCGAGGCCATTCGTGCTGTAACTTAGCAACGCATCGCAGTATTCCATGGCAAAGCTGACGCAGTCGTGGAGAATTGCCTCATAGCGGTGGGGTGCGGCACTCAATGCAGCAAAGTCTAGAGCTTTAATTGGAACTCCTGTGTACCTTCCAATGAAATACGACTTCTTCGTGTACTTCTCGATGTCTTTAAACATTCTCATTTTTCTGGAGATTTTGTACATTCGCTGGATTGAATCATCATAACGGAGCTCATAGATGGTACATAACAGCTGAGCAGGGATCTTGAAAGGGTCGTCTTCAAGTAAGTCTTTATAAAACCCAGAGTTGGGTTGTCCGCTCAATGCTAAAAGAACGAATCCATGCCATTCACTGTTGACGCAAATAAATACGTCGTACTGGGCTTTGTCCCCAATTGTTAGTAGCTGCCTTTTCTTTTCTTGGTCTTTGTTTTGATGAGCAAGCACTACCTTCGGGTCAAGTTCCCCGACTTTGTTAACGTAGTAAGCCAGAGGGTCGTATGATTTAAGACTTCTTTGCGTCATCTTTTAAAACCTGAAGAACCATGAACATTATAATAATAATAATAATAATAATAATAATAATACGTCAACATTGTATATATAAGCTTCAAAACTCATAAATTTTAACTTAACTTATTATCGCTCGGTAAATAATCCAGACATACTCTTTCTTACCGTCATTACACGAGAAATTTATGATGGGTTTGCGATTGTTTTTCAGTGTTTCTGTATTTTCATGAAACAAATTCTCGATTCTGATTGGCTAAGAGCAGTGCATTTGCAGAATTATTTTTCATGAATATTATTATTGGTAGCAAGAGACCATATATTGAACGATTTCTCGTTCAATTTGGAATAATTTGCACTCTGTGCTTTTCAAAGAACTCAAATTTTGACACTCTTTGAAAAACACTCATGCGAATTATTTCCAAATTGAACTCGAAACCGCGTATGATTACCTCTACTTATTTTTAAAAAGTACCTTATGAACGTTTAAGCTCCAAAAATATTAAGATCTCGTCCACACTTATATGTTTTCAATTCAAATGCTCCTTTTTGGCTTTTCCAAAAATGTATCAAACTATTCTCTAAATATAATTCTAAAAATAATTGTCAAGCTTCCTTTTTACGTCAGCCGTCCACACTAGTAGAATGAAAACGGAGAGCGTTTTCAACTGAAATGTTCCACTGAACTGACCGCACACAAATACAATCAGTGTTTCAATGTCATGTGTGTTTTAAAATCGGAAACGCTATTATAAACGAAATCATTTATAACTAATTATGCCCCGTTCACACCGAGGCTAAAACATGTTTTAAAGTACGTGGTTTAACTAACTGACAGGTTTAGAAAATTATCTATAAACGCCACGCAACATTTGGCACAAAACTGTGCGCTGGTAAGCTGTCCTTTGTGTTACATAGTATAAATACCAGATAGTTTGATCCATGTCTTGTGAAATTTCGATGCTCTCAGATTATAGAAGCTAGAAAAACCCGGTTTAGCTAAACACGTTTTGGTGTGAATGGGGCATAAGTCATTTATATTGTTTAGTTACTTTCACGAAAGTGAGTTGGCGCGCGTACTGCTAACTGAAATTCATTCAGTACTCTGTCTACTCTCGAGTGGACATTTACCTTGATTATCAGTATCCTTTCCCGACTGACTCTTCAATAAATCAGAAAACAAATCCTAATAGCTGCTTCTGCGAGTCAAAAATCCTTGACGAAGAAAACGATTGAAACACTGAATATCAAAACACACATAAAAGCGATTCCTGGAAATTTCAGACGTTGATTAATCATGAATATGCATAACCGAAAGTGCTTGCGGGCGCAATAGATCAACTCTTGCGTGACGCCTAACCTGCGGGGTTTTTTTTTTTTGGGGGGGGGGGGGGATTTTGGGAGAATAATTGATCCTCCCACTGAATCCCCTCCCCACTGAATCCCCTCCCCAAGAAAAAACCCCGCCGTAACGCCATTATCGGCTGTTTCCAAATATTTTCGTGGCGAGAAAAGTTGTGTGTTGAATCCTGAAGATCATCGTCATTTTGTGAAAGTTTTGTTTTTCTATATGTACATACCTTGCAAAACATATATTAAAGCTACAACGCACTATAAAGATCCAAAAATGATTCTTTATTAGATAAATATATTCACAATTAAAATATCATTTTAAAATGATTAATGAATTCCTGACTTATGCCTAACATTTATTTTACCCTAAGACACACACAAGCAGAAGCGCAAGCAAATCAATTGGGAAACGTCAGTTTATCCTTGCGCTTATGTTCGAGTCAGGCCCGTTTACACAGTGACATCAGAGGCCTCTTGCACTTGGAAATCAGGGATGCTTACCATTTACTCGGAAAAACCGGAAATTCCGGTTTGAAAAAAAAAGGTTTTCTCTTGGTATGTGTCATTCCGATCGGAAAGTTCCGGAAAACTCGGTCTAATGGTACACGCGTCTACGGAAAAAAAACGAAAAGAGCGGGAAAAGTGGATTACCTCAAACGCTAGACCGAGTTTTCCGAAACTTTCCGATTGGAATGACACATACCATTTGTTTTTCCAACCGGAATTTCCGGTTTTTCCGAGTAAATGGTAAGCACCCCAGGTTTTAGTACATTTTCCAATTTGCATGGTGACTATATATTGCGCATTTGGGTCGGTGAATTAGTATTTGATTTGATTTTTGATTTTATTACCTAACCTATAAACTACTGTAGCTAAAACGTTACATTGTAATTATTCTTTCTTTTTCACTCGATTCTGTTACATTTTGATTAAAGAAAAAGGCCGTAATGTGATTAAAAATTGAGTTATTTGCTGCGAGCAAATGAGGGCTCCCATTGATAGCAGTACGTTTTGTTACTGAAGGGAATACCCTGTTTAAATAAAGGTTTTCATTCATTCATTCAGCGCAGCGAGCATCGAAACTAATCTGGTGGGCTTCCTGTGTTGAGATGGGGTTCCTGTGGCTGATTTTCATATTGGCTGCAATCGAGATTTGTGGGTGGAGGCTAAAAGGGATGCCTCAAAAGGACCTTATTAAATATTCATTTCCATGACGTCAGTCGACGCTCCCCGAAAGAGTTCTCGGGTTTCGTTTTTTTTTTTGATCGGCTGATCGACGGGAATTTCAATTTCAATACAGTAAATGTCTGAGCTGCTGCAACATCTAATAGGGCGAAAAATTAGGAAAGACGATTTTCTCCAATACATTTGCTGTTTTTTTTTCGTGAAACTATCAGAACGCTTCAGTTTGGTGTTGGTTTTCATTTCTGGGTCAATTTGTTGCTAGGAGCACAATAATTGTCAACTGTTACTATTACAAAAGGGGTCTTCGTCAACAAGACCCCTTTAAGAAAACAGACCTCATATGTTTGGCTGCATTTCTATCGATAGAAAATTAAAGATAATGTAAATAACGCCTTGTTCGACACGAGATGTTATTTCATTGTATTGTAAGTTACAAAGTTCATAAAGTAAACCATTACTATTGTGTTATTGTCGGCACATATTTTCTCGCGTATAAGACGCACCTCACCTATTAGGCGCACCCTCGAAACAAATACCGTGATTCAGTTTTGGGGAAAATAAAGGGAAGGAAGAGAAAGTAAAAGTAAACTTTACCGAAAAAAACTGCCAGAAACTAAAATATAAAAAATCATTGAAAAATAAACTTTACCGAAAATAAAAAAAGAATGTAAAAGACAAAAGAAATCATTAAAAAAACTCGAACCCGCACACTGCTTAGGAAATTATATGCAAAACACTAAAAATCGACCATACACCCAGACTTAAATGCTGAGTCACCGTATGTTTCGTATATGACGAAGATTTCGGCCTCATCCGCGCTATCGAGTAGTACACAATCAGCGTTGTAGTCAAAGAGGGAGGGAACAGTCGTATCCTAGTCCTAAATGACTGCCCCTTACTACTTCAGCTATCTGTACTTCCGATTGATTTCGAGGGTAAATTTAGTAGTCTATCGCGTGTAACGGTCATTGTTATGGAAATTTATTGACTAATGTAGCCCGCTGGAAATACGGGGATCGACTCTCCGTGGACACCAACACTTTTTTTACCGTTTTCTTTTTCTTGTCTTTTCGATCTATCGTTGCAAAATGTCGAGATTAACATTTGTAAATTTTGATCAGTCAATTAAATGTCATGAAAGTTCTCATTAGCATTTGTATACTGCCACCATTTCCATCATCATCTACCGCAGTCGACCACTCTACTTGTAATACTTTGAATTAACGAGAAAAATAGTAGTATCGGGCTCCTGGTAGCCGATATAAAGACATTGTTTATTGGCGATCTTTTGATGAATAAAATCAGTTATCATAACCAGTTTGATGACTCAAGATAAGTATCCAAGGTAATGACATTCTCGGAGAGGACCGAAACCGAGGAGCTCTGGGAACGAGAATAAGGTAATGAAGCTTGCAATGCGCTGCGCATGTTAAAACAGACGGTTGCCGCTGACTGAATATGAGCCTTTTCATGCCACGACAAGGGTTTGCGATGTTTACATCACGGATCAACAAAGAACAAAGCACATAACCACGAGATATATAATGTCAAGACAAGTTGGGTTTTGGAAATGCTCTTTATTTAGTTTAGCCAAATTATCATTTACTTTTACAGTCAAAAGAGAAAACACTGATACTAAACTCTCCTGTCAACTACGTCTTCGTTGACTCACTCTACTGCAGTCCTCACCTCACTGAAGCGTTTCTCTTCTGCTTTGTTTATTTTAGTTTTCTTAAGCTAAGCGTGTTTAGTTTTGCCGCCGGTCAAGGTCCTGGGAGCTACTGAGCTAAAATATAACCATGAGCTTTGATTTTCTTCTGTCCGCAATTACCGGTGGTCTCATGACATTTGAGGCCAAAGCCGAGATGAGAATCAGGACTTCCACAGTTGTTCTCGTTATTTGCTTCGATCCCGATTCGTACCCTTTTTAAGGAATTGAAGCCTTCTCGATTGCAATGAGGCTGCAAATAGGAACCAGGCAGCAGGGACTTCCATTTGTCACGACCGATGGAGAAGCCGCGGTAATTTCCGTCTGCTATCACGGAGTACAGCGAATTCGCCCTAAAAACACATGCGCAAAGGTTTATCAGCAAATATCAATCATGTATTAGACCGTTTTCGTTTGCATCTTTTCCCATTTCAAGCCAGCATGTAACCGTGTAACCATGCGAATATTTCTTAACGTTCTAACGCGCGTGTAAAAAATTTCAAACACAAAACGCTATTCCCAAGAGATATGAAGTGGGGGGACATTGAGGCAAGCTAAAATGACCTGATTATAATGTGTTTCGAATAACTTACTGATAGTTCAAATGAACCCATTTGGGTTGCTGTTGAGCAGCTTTGGTCTTCATCCCCAGACAAAGTTTAGTAAACGGCAAGGTCCAGTAGGTGGGGAGTTTGGTCTCCTGGATATCGGTACCTGATTGGCCGCCAATGTCGTTATGGGAGTCTTTGTTTTTCCAGAAGATCGAATCGTAACGAAATGTTTGCTGCAGAGAAAAAATGATAGTTAGCTTGTGTTCGGTGAAAAATAAAGTTGTACAAAAATGATAGAAGATACGGTGCGTCATGCAGGTGGACTGATGATTGTTGCCAATCAACGTACGTTGAGCGTAGTCTCCCTCGCAGCCGTCTTTATTAGTGCGTGACGGATCTAAAGATGGCTGCGAGGGAGACTACGTTGAGCGTATCTGGAAGAGATTTTCTCACGTATTGGCAACGACCGAATGAAAATCTGCCAACTAAATGTTACCATGTAGCCGTTTGTCTTCATGATAGTAGTCCATCCACCACCACCACATCCAGGGACGTTCTCCATATAGCAGTACGCTTTAGTAACCGTTGGTTTGGTTTTGATGTAGTACACCCCGCTTCGTGCAGACCTGATTGAAGAAGAAATGGTTAAAGGTTGTGTCAGACAGTAGACACAACAGTCAAGCTGTTACCTGTCGTTGTCCAGGATGGCTTTGCAGGATGGCGCTGGATTTTTCTTTGTGCCAATTTGCTGTTTAGCTACACATGGCCTGACTTCAAAGCACCCTTTAAGTCTTACTTCCCCTGAGATAGATACCCACGGTTTTAAGGGATACTTCCTAATCGTGATTCAGAAGATACTAACGTCAGTAATTGCTTTATTATTATTATTATTATTATTATTATTATTATTATTATTATTATTATTATTATTATTATTATTATTATTATTATTATTATTATTATTATTATTTTAACAATTATTCTCCGAAGTGGAGGTGAGTAGTTGTGGATATTTACCAAGCCGCGAGTCATGATATATCATATTTGGTCAATGATATACCATATTTGGTCATGATATACCATATTTGGTCATGATATACCATATTTGGTCATCATATACCATATTTGGTCATCATATACCATATTTGGTAGGTACAAGCTGTGATTGGCCAATACTCCTTGATCTACATGTTTTGACTGTTATCTCTAGTAAAACCAACAGTTTTCTACATGGAATTCTGAGTCATTCAGAGTAATCGATAGATAGCTATGAAATTACAATACCTCATAATAAAATAATAAAAATTCACACTCACGCGTTTGAGGCTCCGCTTGGCTGGGTTTGGTAAATCAGAAAGGCCACAAGCAAAAGAAGCGAAATTTTCGCCAACATCATGAAGTTTTAGCTGGTAGCAGTCAGTTCAGTTCTGTAATGTGGACAATGAATGATTATATTAGTACAATTAATCTACTCTTAATTTGTTGTAGCGATAACGATAACGATTAGTAGAGTGCAATTTAGAAAAGCCGTTGCCAAAACTAAATAACTAATTAGTACTAAATAGCACTAATGAAACAATAGAAAACAATAGAAATAGCACTATTTAGTACTAGTCTATTTAAATCATTTAAAGTTAGTACTAGAGTGCAATTTAGAAAAGCGTGAAACAGTACTAATTTTAAATAGTACTAAATAGTGCTATTTCTATTGTTTTCTATTGTTTCATTAGTGCTATTTAGTACTAATTAGTTATTTAGTTTTCAAGCTTTTCTAAATTGCACTCTAGTCTATTTCACGCTTTTCTAAATTGGACTATAACGATAACGATTAGTAACGATATTAAAATAACGATAACCATTTTAATAACGATAACGATTAGTAACGATATTAAAATAACGATAACCATTGATTATGATAACGATTAATAGCGATATTAAAATAACGACTTCCGCTTGCCGTTTGACGTCGCTTCTTGCACATTGAAAAACACAAGGATGTTTATAAACTTCCTTTTGATTGACGTGGTCATAACTGGGAAGGACACATAGTTTTCTTGGAGTGGGGGGTCATTTCCGCTTTTGCTATATATATTCTACAATTTAACCATGTACATACATACATACATACATATAGTTTATTTAAACACGGTAAAATCATCAGTAACATAACAATATAAGTAGTGATATACATGAAATAAAAATTAAAAATATATGCGTACTATTACTGCATACTGATTTACATGATTGCCGTGTGGGAATCTGATGTTCAGAGTATTCGGTTTATTTCCCTTTTAAATTGCCCAATAGAGTCAATATTTCTGATCCGCGATAATAAACTATCCATTTGTACCTCATGAATACTAGTTTGGCTAGTCGAAATATCGCATAAATCAAACATCTTATTACCTACAGTATGTTGTTCTAATTGTGAACACTTTTTGCACTTCATGTTATTTCTCGTCAACATATGGTACGATTATCCTGAACCTTTGCTATGAATTAGCTCTACACTTCAGCTAACATGTGATTAAGTTTCGTTTTATTTATTATTGAACTTTTCTAAATATATTTTATTATATCATGTCCGTTGGTGGTAGTCTAATGGCGAACACTGAGTTGTTTGTAATTGTGAACACTTTTGGCTTGCTTTTTAATGGCTTAATACTGTGTATTATTATCGATTTCTAGCCTTGCAATTCGATGTACAAGTTCCAAGTTGTCTTAAAACAATATTTATGTTCGTGTTATTTCGATACGAATGCTAGAAAAATGTTAAAACGAAGTTGAGTCAGAGGGCAACGCTAAATTACTGACGTGTTTGCATGTTCATTGATGCATGCCGTTCATCACGTTCGTGTAATTGTACGGTGGCCACAAACGCGGACTTCTTATACATATTTCCTTCTCAATATTTGCTATTGTACCAGTGTAGGTACATTAGCGGCAATTTTACTATAGGCTTAAGAACTACATATGTTATGAAGTGCCAAGTTATGCGTGAGCACATGCGTGTTTACAATTAGATGCACATCGCAAAAACACGCACAATTTTTCATTCCGATGCTGCTCGTTCATTTTCAACACTTTTCTAAATATTGTTGAAAAGTGTTATTATTTACCTTTTAGCTCATATAAAAACAAACTCAAAACTTTGCGTTTTTAGAAAGAACATATGCGAACTTTGCCACTGAGAATCTAAAGGCGCGCTTAAAATTCGAATTTGTAAACAACAGTCGTCAGCTTACCTTGCCGTCAAAGTTGAAATTTTGCGCGGAATAAATGTCAGGAAGTCCAAAATAGCACTGAATGATTGAAAATAAATCAATATTTGCTCGGGTAAATTATTTTTTGTCGATCTTAACTTTACGGTATAAAAACCGCACTTTTACTGAAAAGTGTTCACAATTAGAACTGTTCACAATTATAGAACAACATACTGTACGTTGTTTTCTTTTTTTCTTTTTATGCATTTGTCTTGACAATTTTTTATACAGATATCACAATGTATGTGCTATTTACGGCATGAAGACAATTAATTCATGGAACACAGCACAGCACCAATCTAAAACTGATATATATTTTCTCTTGTGTCAGTGTTTTGTCCAATTAAGAGAACAATAATGGTGTGTTTAGAGGCATCATGATCAAAATGCAAGTACTAATGTCCTATCTATAGTATCTATCAACAAAACTCCAGAAAACAACTGAAAAACTATCGCTGAAATGGAAGTTTTTGTAGAAAATTGAAAAAAATCATAACCGAACGATCGTGAAAAAGTTTAGCAATTGAGCGATTTAAACTATCCGTATACTTTTCGAAAGCGGAACTTCAATCAGAGTACAATACTATCTTACATTAAATAAACTTCTTACACTATTTATCGTATTTCTATCGTATCGTATCTTTTGTGTCCTGGTTTATATCGGCATAAATATCAATAAGCATTATCAATTAGAATAATTAGCTACTGAAATTTAAAATAGTGTTTTCTTTTTGAGAACTCTGATATTTGATGGTTTAAAGACGGCCACTTTCAGCAGTTCTAACAAGTTTTAATTTGCTTGCTTTAACGACCCAGATTGACTCAGTAGTACTATAGAGAGCGTTCACTGATGTAGTGGATGGCGATGATAATAATGTTTTAGATTAAGAATATTACCATTACAACGTATTATTGTCAGTCTTACTGTTTCTCAAGTACAAGTAATTGCACCGAAACTATTCAAAGTGGAAAACTGACGACAAAACTTGTTCACAGAAAATCACAAATATCCCTCGATGAAAACAATTTCAGTCGATCGTCGGTAAAACCCTGTTGGGAATTAAATGTATCTTCGACAATTTCTACAACTTGTAACGAAGGGGAACTGGGAGTGGTACCACGTGATGTAGCACGTGATGTACTTGATTCTCATTGGTAGACGACGACGTGTAATTGACAGTCTGATCACGTGGTATGCGTCAATGTATTGTTGTTAAATATAGCTCAATGGAAATCGCACCAAGAGACCAAACCCTTTCTTATCCTACGATTGGTCAACAGCGCGCGACATATTCTGATTAGAACTACTGTATATATGCTTAATTGTCAAGAAACTGCAAGAAATGAAATTAGCGATGCAGAAACGCATGAACCGCAATATACAGACATCATCTCAGTATAGTATCTACCTACGACATGCACTACAGAAAACATCTATAGCTGAAAAACTATCGCTGATCAAAAATAGTTAGTTTTAGTAAAAAATTGAGAATAATCATAACCGAAAAATTAAATAAAATTATGCAATTGAGCGATTTTAAAACTATTTGTATACTTTTCGTATTAAAGTAGTAAATAGAGCGGTACATATGATACTCTATCATTTCTATATATGTTCTGTAAGTGTGTTTCAATGGACGTTTCAATGTATAATGTACGTATAGCAATATTGGGACGGATGTCAAAGAATTTACGGAATGCGGAATGCAGATAATAATAATAATAATAAACTTTATAGATAGAGCATGGAACGCAGCACAGCACAAATCTAAAACTGATATATACTTTGTCTTTATCAGTGTTTTGTCCAAAGAGAACAATTAATAATGCTCGCTAAAAGTGAAGTAACTTAGATCTAGTAAACGTTTCGTTGGTTTTTCTTCTTCTTTTCGTTTCTTGTGCCCCGGGGGAAAAACATGACGGCAGATCAAACAATCAACCGAAATCGTAACTATATCAGTCTATTCAGGGCTGTCGATATAAATGTGCACATTAAATGGTGATGAACGGAATATCAGGTCGATCTCTATCTGCTTTCTGCTGTATACAACAGAAAAATGCTTGAGCTTGTCATCCTGACACGTCATGTATAGCATGCAGTCCAGCCATGTGCAACGCAATAGAATAATATAGTCAACTATGGCTGTTTTTACAAACATCAAAATTAATGTCCTATATCTACTAATGTCCTATCTACAAAACTCCAAAAAACAACTGAAAAACTATCGCTGAAATGGTAGTTTCTGTAGAAAATTGAAAATAACCACTAACCGAACGATCGTGAAAAAGTTTAGCAATTGAGCGATTTGACTATATATAATTAATTTAATTGGGTGATACGTTTCGAAAGCGGAACTTCGATCAATCAGAGTACAGTATATCTTACACATTAAATAAACTTCTTACACTATTTATCGGTATTTCTATCGTATTGTATCTTTTGTGTCCTGGTTTATATCATAAATAATTAGCTAAAAGTTAAAATAATATTTTTCTCTTTGAGAACTCTGATAGTGATGGTTCTATACTTAGTCACTTCGATTTTTACAAGAATATTATTACCATTACAACGGCGTACTATAGTCAGTCTTACTTTTTCTCAAGTACAAGTAATTGCACCGAAACTATTCAAAGTGGAAAACTGACGACAAAACTTGTTCACAGAAATTCACAAATCAAAAACATAATCAGTCCCTCACCGATGAAAACAATTCTCGCTTACCTCAGTCGTCGGTAAAACCCTGTTGGGAATTAAATGTATCTTCGACAATTTCTACAACTTGTAACGAATGGGAACTGGGAGTGGTACCACGTGATGTACCACGTGATGTACTTGATTCTCATTGGTAGACGACAACATGTATATGTAATTGACAGTCTGATCACGTGGTATGCGTCAATGTATTGTTGTTAAATATAGCTCAATGGAAATCGCACCAAGAGACCAAACCCTTTCTTATCCTACGATTGGTCAGTAGCGCTCGACATATTCTGATTAGAACTACTGTATATGCTTAATTGTCAAGAAACTGCAAGAAATGAAATTAGCGATGCAGAAACATGAACCGCAATATACAGACATCATCTCAGTATAGTATCTACCTACGACATGCACTACAGAAAACATCTATAGCTGAAAAACTATCGCTGATCAAAAATAGTTAGTTTTAGTAAAAAATTGAGAAAAATCATAACCGAAAAATTAAATAAAATTATGCAATTGAGCGATTTTAAAAACTATTTGTATACTTTTCGTATTAAAGTAGTAAATAGAGCGGTACATATGATACTCTATCATTTCTATATATGTTCTGTAAGTGTGTTTCAATGGACGTTTCAATGTATAATGTACGTATAGCAATATTGGGACGGATGTCAAAGAATTTACGGAATGCGGAATGCAGATAATAATAATAATAATAAACTTTATAGATAGAGCATGGAACGCAGCACAGCACAAATCTAAAACTGATATATACTTTGTCTTTATCAGTCAGTGTTTTGTCCAAAGAGAACAATTTTAAATAATGCTCGCTAAAAGTGAAGTAACTTAGATCTAGTAAACGTTTCGTTGGTTTTTCTTCTTCTTTTCGTTTCTTGTGCCCCGGGGGAAAAACATGACGGCAGATCAAACAATCAACCGAAATCGTAACTATATCAGTCTATTCAGGGCTGTCGATATAAATGTGCACATTAAATGGTGATGAACGGAATATCAGGTCGATCTCTATCTGCTTTCTGCTGTATACAACAGAAAAATGCTTGAGCTTGTCATCCTGACACGTCATGTATACCCGACGTAGTCAATCGATAAAAATCGATATCGATTTGCCAATCGATAAATCGGTAAAAATCGATAACACTCGCTTGATTGATATCGATTTGTATCGATCAATCGGTAGAAATCGATATCACACTTTTTTTCTTTAATATCGATTTTTATCGATTGACGTGATTTATCGTTTTTATCGATTTTTATCGATTTACGTCATTTATCGATTTTGCCGTATTCATTTCAAAATTATATTATATAATGACAAGACAAGGATACTTTTACTGGTTATGAAGGTTTTTTATTCTCAGTTCTAGTACGGATGTTGAATAATAACGATTATAAGAATAACAGCAACCCATACTTGCCTTTCATTTCGTGTGAATCGAGGAGTTTTATCTTTGTTGATTTAGAATTTGTAAAAAAGAGGAAATTGTTAATGTTACTAATATTAAGGCTTATATCTAATCATTATGTCTTCATTGCCGTTTGAAATGTTTGATCTTATTGCTTTATTTGTTTTCTGCTGCGGTCTTCTGGAGTTATGTATGGCAGAACTTTTACTTGTTTTTCTTCTGTGGATCTATAAAGCACTGCTTGTATGTTTTTCGTCTTTCTTTTTCCAGCTTGCCTGTATTCAGTTGGAAGATATGTTGCATTGTATTTTTTTTGCATGTCCCATTACTTAGTTGAATATCTTTTTTTCCGATTTTTAAGGTGTTTGTCGATCTGCCACATGTAAATGTACTTTAATTTGAATACGGAGATTGATTGGCTAATCTAAGGCCGGAATACAAATTGTATTTTAACGCATTCAAACAATAAATGCACTTGTGTGGAGATGCAGATCGAAACACACCAAATTCGTTTTGTTTATTAGTGAAGACTCGATCTGAGCTGACTTGCTACATTGAACACCCATATCTACATCTACATCTTGTTATGTCGGTAGTATCGTTAATAAATAAAAAGATAATAACAATAAAAATATATATATTGATTTTAGAGTTGCAGTTGTCAATAGTAGTTTGGTTTATGCGTCTCGGTAATTGTACTCTAGGGTCAATCAGATGATATTCAACACATTATTACGCGAAAACAGCAAACCGTTAAACCGTTAAAAATCGATAAAAATCGATAAAAATCGATATCACACTTTTTTTCTCTATCGATTTCTACCGATTTCCGTTAAAAATCGATAACACTTGCTTGATTTTTATCGATTTGTATCGATATCGATTTTTATCGATTGACTACGTCGGGTGTATAGCATGCAGTCCAGCCATGTGCAACGCAATAGAATAATATAGTCAACTATGGCTGTTTTTACAAACATCAAAATTAATGTCCTATATCTACTAATGTCCTATCTACAAAACTCCAAAAAACAACTGAAAAACTATCGCTGAAATGGTAGTTTTTGTAGAAAATTGAAAATAACCACTAACCGAACGATCGTGAAAAAGTTTAGCAATTGAGCGATTTGACTATATATAATTAATTTAATTGGGTGATACGTTTCGAAAGCGGAACTTCGATCAATCAGAGTACAGTATATCTTACACATTAAATAAACTTCTTACACTATTTATCGGTATTTCTATCGTATTGTATCTTTTGTGCCTGGTTTATATCATAAATAATTAGCTAAAAGTTAAAATAATATTTTTCTCTTTGAGAACTCTGATAGTGATGGTTCTATACTTAGTCACTTCGATTTTTACAAGAATATTATTACCATTACAACGGCGTACTATAGTCAGTCTTACTTTTTCTCAAGTACAAGTAATTGCACCGAAACTATTCAAAGTGGAAAACTGACGACAAAACTTGTTCACAGAAATTCACAAATCAAAAACATAATCAGTCCCTCACCGATGAAAACAATTCTCGCTTACCTCAGTCGTCGGTAAAACCCTGTTGGGAATTAAATGTATCTTCGACAATTTCTACAACTTGTAACGAATGGGAACTGGGAGTGGTACCACGTGATGTACCACGTGATGTACTTGATTCTCATTGGTAGACGACAACATGTATATGTAATTGACAGTCTGATCACGTGGTATGCGTCAATGTATTGTTGTTAAATATAGCTCAATGGAAATCGCACCAAGAGACCAAACCCTTTCTTATCCTACGATTGGTCAGTAGCGCTCGACATATTCTTATTAGAACTACTGTATATGCTTAATTGTCAAGAAACTGCAAGAAATGAAATTAGCGATGCAGAAACATGAACCGCAATATACAGACATCATCTCAGTATAGTATCTACCTACGACATGCACTACAGAAAACATCTAGCTGAAAAACTATCGCTGATCAAAAATAGTTAGTTTTAGTAAAAAATTGAGAATAATCATAAGGCCGAAAAATTAAATAAAATTATGCAATTGAGCGATTTTAAAAACTATTTGTATACTTTTCGTATTAAAGTAGTAAATAGAGCGGTACATATGATACTCTATCATTTCTATATATGTTCTGTAAGTGTGTTTCAATGGACGTTTCAATGTATAATGTACGTATAGCAATATTGGGACGGATGTCAAAGAATTTACGGAATGCGGAATGCAGATAATAATAATAATAATAAAAAAACTTTATAGATAGAGCATGGAACGCAGCACAGCACAAATCTAAAACTGATATATACTTTGTCTTTATCAGTCAGTGTTTTGTCCAAAGAGAACAATTAATAATGCTCGCTAAAAGTGAAGTAACTTAGATCTAGTAAACGTTTCGTTGGTTTTTCTTCTTCTTTTCGTTTCTTGTGCCCCGGGGGAAAAACATGACGGCAGATCAAACAATCAACCGAAATCGTAACTATATCAGTCTATTCAGGGCTGTCGATATAAATGTGCACATTAAATGGTGATGAACGGAATATCAGGTCGATCTCTATCTGCTTTCTGCTGTATACAACAGAAAAATGTTTGAGCTTGTCATCCTGACACGTCATGTATAGCATGCAGTCCAGCCATGTGCAACGCAATAGAATAATATAGTCAACTATGGCTGTTTTTACAAACATCAAAATTAATGTCCTATATATCGATCTATCTACAAAACTCCAGAAAACAACTGAAAAACTATCGCTGAAATGGTAGTTTTTGTAGAAAATTGAAAATAATCATATAACCGAACGATCGTGAAAAAGTTTAGCAATTGAACGATTTGACTATATATTTGGTGATACGTTTCAGTCGAAAGCGGAACTTCAATCAGAGTACAATCAGTATCTTACACATTAAATAAACTTCTTACACTATTTATCGTATGTCTATCGTATTGTATCTTTTGTGTCCTGGTTTATATCATAAATATCAATAAGCATTATCAATAATTAGCTATTTTCGAAGAATCGAGCCGATATCGGTTTTGGTTCGAATTACTTTAGTTCGAACTAAAAGTGAGCCAGTGTGAACGGCCCCTAGAGTTACCGGAGGTAGTTCGCTTGTTTTGAACCTGTTTTGGTAGTTTATTCTGCACGCATTTTCTGAATTCAAATGGATGTCAAATGACGGATAATTAATCACATTCAGTGCCTCTTCAGCTTAAGGGTGGACTAACCTATTTATTTCGACTGTTGCTAAGGAAAATTTGAAACCTCAAAAAAATTGTAAAATTCAAAGAGAAGAGAAGGGACTTATAGGAAGTGATTGTAAGGGAGAAAGCTTTGTCATAGCATGACGTCATCAACTGACGTCACAATGACGTCATCAAAACAGAAAACGCTCTTTTTTTCCAAGGATTTATAAGATACTGTAAATCTATGATTATACACTTGTTCTACAACACAAGGAGCAGACAATTGAGAATGGATTTGGCATTTAAATGAAAAATGATTTTTTATGGACGTTTTTCGAGCTGTTTTTAAGGATTAAATTCCATAACTTGTCATATTGTCTTCAGTTTTTAAAAAGCATGCTCAGCAATGTTGACTAGGTCGTTGTTGATATTCTAGGTTAGAAAAAAATAACCCTCAGTGAACGTGCTCGGAAATTTTGAAGGTTTTTGAAAACGAGAATCTGCGCATGCGCAGTGAAGTCTTGTTAAATTTACCGTTCTTTTTCAGCATTGAATTGATGGATTTCGGAAAAGAATCCTACGAAAATGTTTAGACAGTTCTCTATTCTGTCATTTGGCATAAAAAATATCATGCAGCAAATACGTTTTGATTTTCCTGTTGTACCCAAGCAGGAGATACGCGAATTTTATGACTTTCAATTCATAAATTGTATGCTTGCTCGTTTCTGCTAAAACGAAATGTAAAACCCCTAGAGAGAAGTAGGATGTTTAACAAGGCTATAAAATATCAAAATTTCAGAAAAAAATCCTCAACAAAGCTAAAGAATTGAAGACATGTAAAACCCCATAGCAACGCCGTTGCATAGTAACGAAATAGGTTAGTCCACCCTTAAGAGGGAATAGTCAACAATAAAAAACTGTAAGTTGAAAAAGTCATGAGTCCTCTGTTTTGTAAAATATGAATGATTTGTTGTTGTAAAATCCAAGTCTTTCATGTTCAGTTTATTTGCCCGTTTTTTTTCTGTGTTCTGATTTTCTGTTCAGTATGTTGTTCCTGCAGTTTCATTGGATGTTCAAATTGGTGCGATTTAAGAAGCAAAAAGATGCGATTTGGGAATAAATCACACCATTTTTAACCAATCAGATCACAGGAAGCCCAAGCTGTGGTTTTGTGGAGAATATCGTAAACATATTTTCTCCTGTAAATACTGTAATAAAAGACTTGAAACTGTGGTAGTGTCTTGTGGTCTTTATTTACTATCCCTGTGCAAATTTTCAGCGAATTTCAAGCCTTCTTTCTTTACTGGGTGAGGGGAGACACTAAAAAATGCTGAAATTCGCTGAAAATTTGCACAGGGATAGTAAATAAAGACCACAAGACACTACCACAGTTTCAAGTCTTTTATTACAGTATTTACAGGAGAAAATATTTTTACGATATTCTCCACAAAACCACAGCTTGGGCTTCCTGTGATCAGATTACAGGAAATGCCAGTGGTTTCAAAATGGATATAATTAAGTATTGAAACACTCAATATCAAAACACACATAAAAGTGATTCCTGGAAACGATGCTAATTGCATAATCGAAGTCATAGATTAGAAACGGATGGGAAATTTGCGTGACGCCATCATCGGCCGCTGTTTCAAAATCTTTCAGTCGTGGCGAGAGAAGTCAAGTGTTGAATCCTGAAGATCATCGTCATTTTGTGAAAGTTTTGTTTTTCTATGTACAAAACATATACGGTATTAAAGCTACAACGCACTATAAAGATCCAAAAATGATTCTTTATTGGATAAATATATTCACATTTTAAAATGATTACTTATGCCTAAAATTAATTTAACCCTAAGAGACACACAAACATAATCAAGCGCAAGCAAATTAAATTGGAAAACGTTTTTCTTTGCGTTTATACTTGTTTTCACATTGACATCAGAGACCTCTTGCACTTGGAAATCAGGTTTTAGTACATTTTCCAATTTGCATGGTGACTATATATTGCGCATTTGGGTCGGTGAATTAGTATTTGATTTGATTTTTGATTTTATTACCTAACCTATAAACTACTGTAGCTAAAACGTTACATTGTAATTATTCTTTCTTTTTCACTCGATTCTGTTACATTTTGATTAAAGAAAAATCGCAAGTGCGTATGTGATTAAAAATTGAGTTATTTATAACAACAGTCTATTGATCACGTTATGACTACAAAGGATTACAACAGGGAGGAACTAAATCCTCATATAAAGCTGTACACCTAACCTAATAGTAGATATAACATAGAAAATAATTATTTATTTAATCGACGTTGCTCTTTTCTGTTTTATGTGAAGGGACGTTTTTCACGAGGAGAAATAGTGGTACCAGAAAGATGAGGGCCCCAGTGAGATAGCACCAAAAAGCACCTACGCACCAATAGGCTGCAAAAAGAAGAACGTACAAACAGGTGTCAGGTTGTGGTGAATAAAGAGATTTCTAGAACATAGTTACATCCATTGCAAACATAAACAGCGGATCTTCAGTAGTCATTTGTTGTGTCATGCACTGGAAAAAAACGTCCGCTCTTCAAACCTTGCAAATTAGTTGGGAAAACATTTTCAAGCTTTTGGATATTTCCAATGAATTTTCAAGGTTTTGGACATTTCCAATGAATTTTCAAGGTTTTGGACATTTCCAATGAATTTTCAAGGTTTTGGACATTTTCAAGAGCGCACGTTTATTCCAGTGATGGACCTCATGCGTACCTGAGCAAAATACGAATGGTCCAAGTCCACGAGCCAAAGCACCAAGTGATCGAAAGATACCCATGATCTTTCCTTTCTGGTCATCAGTACCTAAATATATTATACGGTGTCGTATGATTAAAAGTTTACTACGTGACATATTGATAGTCCTATAGTTGTACTCTTACCGTAAGACGAAATCAGGGAAGACAAACATGGAACAACTACAGCAGACCCTGGTGAAAGAAAATAACAACAATGTACATTAGCCTGGAATTACTGTGATAATAATAATAGTGGTTATGAATTGTATGAGTATAAGTGGGAAACCTACAGCATGGAGTTACGGTCACGGTGCGGAATCGAAGACATCTATTCTATTCAACCAATCACAGCGCGTAAATCATTGCTCAACCAATCAGAATGTTTGGACACGGCACGGTTACCGCACGACACGAACCGTACTGTAACTACTTCCCACTCCTAAGAAAACGATTCTAATGATGGTGGTATAGTGGTGGACCATTGTTGCTGTTGGTGTTGGGTGTGGTCTTGCTAGGGTGTGGTTGCGATACTTACCAAAAGAGACGAAAGCCAAGCCACAGTACAAAACAAAAGGAGTTTTTGCAATTCCTACCAAAAACATTCCAGGCATGATTGCCACAATACCCTGTATCAAAGTAAACATAAGACACACAATGAAACATATTGCGCGTTATTGCTGGCAATGATACAATTGCAGTGTACCTTCATCAGTCTGTGCAGCTGTTGCGCGATATATTGTACATACAAAGTAAGTAGGACCACAGGAAGCCCTTATTTGGTCTGAAGTTTCTTTTCAGTTTTGTGCGTCTTATTTAATGGGCTTTCTGTGGTAATGCGCCCGTATAATTGCGGTATCGCCTACGTAGAGCCACAGGCAGCCCAACCATTTCTTCTGAGGCTAATAAATAAATGTAAATATATTTTTGCTTGCGCGTCGTTTTTGATGGGTTGCCTGTGGTAGAGCGTGCGAAATAAGTATGATTTTGGGCTCCCTGTGTTTTACACACGGAATCGCGCGCGTTTTTCACGTTGATGAACAATCAGAGTATTGTGACAAAGATACGTGTTCAACAACTTCAGAAGTGGAACGACCATTATTATTATTAAGTGGACACGCCTTACAATTACATTGTAAACAATGTTGTAACATGTCTCCATACCTTTCTCATATTTATATAAAACTTTCCGATTGAAGAGTCAAGTTACCTTGATTGTCGTTTTCTTTTCTGAGCCTGGGGCCGACCTTCTCACATATCCACCTGGAAAACATCAGACATTAGTTATGAATATTCAAAAAGAACGATCAGAAAGATTGGAACTGAAGCGTCTATATAATTACAATGCTGACAGGAATGATGACGATGACGATAAAAACGTTGAAAGCCACCTCCAGGTTCAATGGTTTGTACGAACGAACGAACGAACAAACAAACAACCAACAAATCAATGTTGTATATCTTGTTGTATATCAAACACCATAATCAAGAAATCAATGTTGTAATAACTAGTATTTTACAATGCGGACACACGGTGCAACATTGCGCGCAACATGTACTATCGTATTGTAGCGTGTGTCCACTCCTGCAACACGTTGCACGCAATGTTGCTGAAGTAGAGTCGATTTCAATTTCAGTAATATTGCGAGCAACAAATTCCGTCGTATGAGCGTGCACTAGTCAATTGCACATGTTGCAGGGTAGGGATCACATGCTACAACAAAATTGCCAGCAATATTGCACGCAATGTTGCACTGTGTCCCCGCACCTTAGATAAACAAAATCACACCTTGCACTGTTGCCATAATGATTCCAATGAAGAAGAACATCATTCCTTGTTTCATGCTTAAAAAATAAGTGAATGAAAGAACAAATAAATGAAAGCATGGCAGAAGGGGAAGGGAACAAGTGGGCGAGTGAAAGAAAGAAGGGGATGAAAGCGGAAAGGAAGGGAAATGAGAAAGATGGAAGGAATGAAGAACAAAAACTAGCAAGAAGGCAAGGAATAGTATAACCTCACCTTGTGTATTTAAAGTGCGTGTGAGTCAGGAAAGTAAGAGTGAACTCAAGACCAGAGAAAAATAACAAAAATAAAAAGTAGACTACACCAATGGATCGCACTGTCTTGAGATCTGTTCAAAGAGAAGTGAAAAAAATTGACGTTTTCCGTATTTTCATACAACCTTGATCAAAGGTCACTGGGAAAACGTTTAGAGTATCTGGTTCCTTACCAGATATACTTGATCTTTCTAGGGCACTGAACTTGAAAAGAGACACTGGATTGATGTAATAAAAAGCTTTTTTCACCTCAGATAACACTGAACTGGACTGTGGAAAAACACCCATAAATAATTACTTTTATTCTTGAAACTTCAAAATTACAAATTACCACACAAAATAAACCATCAAAGTTAATACAAAGATATCAATATTATAGAATCCACAACACAATCTTTTTGTGCACCAACAAGTACATGTAGCCTGCTCTGAGTGCTAAGAGGTATTGCATGCCAGGCAACTGGCATTTCAGTGCTGAGGCTGCAAATGCGCACATGGCATAAGATGTAAAATAAGTCTGTATAGCCAGAGCTTCTTTCATCCTTTATAACCTCTTCCCACTCAAACTGGCAGTTACACAGATTTCCTTCAAATCTGAATTGGTCATGTTTATCCTCAGACACCATTTCCAGTTATTGTCATATCATTTACCCTTTTCTCTGGAGGTAGAGTGTCTTTAAAACAGCAAAGTACAAAGATAATATCCACCAAGATGAGTACAGATGCAAACACAGCAGGCAAGTAGTACAAGTTGCCACTTTCTATAGATGACCTACTGGCAAAAACTGCACCAATTGTTGGACCAACAATGAAACCTATAGAATAAGCTACACCAACCAGAGCCTGAAAATGTAAACACAGGGTATACTTATAAAAGTCGTTTTCATATGAGTGGGAAGTAGTTACGGTATAGTTTGTGCCATGCATTGATGGTGCTGTGCCGTGACAGTGCCATGTCCAAGCATTCTGATTGGTTGAGCAATAATTTTGCATGCTGTGATTGGTTGAATAGAAGTCTTTGATTCTGTACCATAGCTGTAACTCCATGTCGTAGGTTTCCCACTCATACAAAAATGACTCTAATCCTCAGTGGTCCTTGACAGAAGCTAATAGCCTATGTGCATCCGCCTTCTCTCCCTAAAAGCAGGAAAAGGACTTTCCCAAGTTTAAGGAGAGATGGAAAAGCTGCTGCAGGGTGTGGCATTTATCCAGTGGTAGTTCATTAATCATCATCATCATCATAATCACTATCATAATGGCCACATTGCTAACAAGGGATCCATGCTACTTCTTGCGAAGAATTTGGATTTTGATCACAAGTCACTTACACTGTTCTTGCATGGTACAATGCTGTGATCAAGCAAGCAAAACCTGTGTAGAATTCTAAACTTACCATCCCTTTACTTCTAGTTTTCATGGATGTAACATCAGTAACAGCAGCAGTACATATTGTAACATTGCCTTTACTAAGACCACCAATGATTCTTGCCACAACAAACAAACTGAAATTCTGAGATGCAGCCCAGATGACATAAGATAACAATACACCAGCCTGAAACATGGACGTTCAGATAAGCATTGTAAGATAAATAAGTTATTGTTTGAAATTAAAATAAATAAATAAAATCAATTTAAAAAAATCATCCTTCATGCTAAATATCCTTCCTTGGCAGCTGGCAGCTAAAGTATATGAAGGATGCAGCTCAACGTGGCCGAGTTGAAGGCATATATAAATGTGCATTATGCAGTCTGCCATATATGACCATGGAGCACAGCTAGCTCAGATCAAAATATTGTTCGTTTTTAATGAGGGAGGAAAACTTGAGGTACCCGGAGAAAAACCCTCAAGGAGAAAGAACAAACAAACTCAGCAGATCACATGAAGTGCCCAGTTCAGGAATTGAACCAGGCACCCCAGCAGTGAGAAGCGAGTGCTCTCACCACTCATCCACCCTTGCTTCCTTACAAATTGCACTTGTAACCAGGGTTCTTAGTAGAAGCTAGCAACTGGCAGAATTCCACTATCTGTCAAAGTGAAACTTATAAGCTGATAGTCCTGGATATAAAAGTTGCCTTCATGTGTCAACATCTACAAAGTGCTGTCATTACACACTGTTCAAAGTGGACAAGCCGTTTAAAAACATACTGAGAACCCTGTGTAGCCATGTCTTTTATTTATTCACAATGAGTGGAAATTAGTTTGAGGATTAATTACCATGGATACAAGTAGTGTAATCTTCCTGCCGTACAAGTCTGATGCTGCACCAAATAATGGACAACATAAAAACTGAAGAAATGAGAACAAAGAACCCAGAATACCTGATAAAATACAAAACAAATAAGACCATATCTTAGGTGAATAGAAATTTACATCATTTTCATAAGACAAAATATAAGCAATATACATGTACTGTATGTACTGTATGTACATTGTTCATGATTTCTCCTGTGGGGGAGGGACATGAAATTTAAATTCTACCTGGGAAGGACATGTTATTTGTCCTTGAGAATAGAAGTAGGATACAGATCTGTTTTCTCCATGGACAGACATAGGAAGGACATTTATTAATTCTTGAGGATGCAGTTACTCCCCCTATTATTATACTAATTAGATGTAGAATGGAAGGGCAAATGACTTCTCTTTGGGGAAGGGCGAGAGGACATTGGATTTCTTCTTTGGGGAGGGGGAGGGGAAGTACAACTGATTTTCTCTCTGGGGAAGGAGAAGGGGAAGGGGAAGGGAGAGTATATAAATCTGATTTCTTCTTTGGGGAAGGGGGAGGGAGAGGACAACTGATTTCTCTCTTGGAAAGAGGAAGGGGGAGGACATCTGATTTCTTGGGAAGGAGAGGGGAAGAACTTGTAACTGATTTCTCTCTGGGGAAGGGGAAGGGGAAGGGAGAGTATATAAATCTGATTTCTCTCTTGGATTATAAAGAACATTTCCACAAATTGTACTTAAAGTAAGCGTCAGCATTATTTACCACCAAAAAGAACACCATTAAATCGTTCAACCTCTGGCATGCCCATCAAAGTCTTGAAGTAATTTAGTCTGTCCATCATTGCATTGTACAGGGTATCCTGAAAATAAGAGTCACAAACAAGTATGTGAAACAGTCATCTGGTATCATGTGGTGTTACTTGAAAATACAACGATTGTCATGTACATGCAGTCAAAGTATTTGGTTTGTACATTTTAAGGCATATAGTACTGTACATGTATTTTAATTAAATTTCACATTCAAATAATAACTGTTATTTTGCTTGAAAGTATCTGTGACTAAGTTATTGTGTAATTTTCATTTAATAATATCACTTAATTTGACAATATTTTTTCAACCCACATCTTATTGTTTTAAAAATCGGAAGAACTGTTTCTCCTGTTTGATATATTATCACTTGTACTTATACTAAATAGCACTTCACTATACTATACAATGTATGACACTTCAAGTTTAATACAAATTAAACATGCTGTATGCTCTACACAAACTTGATAGATCACATTGTGCCCTATCAGAGACAACCAATGTCTGCCATAGTAATTAGTCAATATAAAGTCACTTCTTGTTTCTCAGTACCTCTTTTTGATTGGACTATAAAGTTCAAGTAATATTGGAAAAAGAGGAAGAATGACAGTAAAAGCCAGTACATGTAGGTCTAGCACTAGAGAAACAAAGACTAACAAAATAACTGACTGCATGCGAGTGCTGGCTATCAGTTGGACCAGTATATTGTATATCTAATAGATCACAGCATATATGCCATCAACAAACATACATGTAATGATATTGAATTGATACCATGACACAATCATGAACAGAGGGGTACATACATGTACACTTACAATAGGAAGATTGAAGTCTGAGATAGTCATTACACTAATAAATATATAATTTATTATAGCAAATTTATATAGGAAACTTAAGAAAATTCAACAGCATGCCCTTTGTTTGGATTTGAGAAGATCATTGACTAGGTTCCATATTTACTAGTCGTTAAACAGATGGAAAATTAAATTTTGTGAAAGAAGAATAAAAAGCAGTGTTGTCACCATAGAAACACCTTCGCCCATTTATATGTAATCACCATGTACAGTCCAAACAATAGAGATGAATGAAGACCCTGGGCTAAATTCCAGAGCTTGTTTGTTGTCACTATAGTGATCAATGTTATTTGGAATAGAATATATACAACCCAAGGTAAATATGAATACCAATTTCTTTTGGTGTAAAATACACATGACTGTGAGAAACAATGTCAGTTATTGACAGTTACATTACACTCTGATAATGGTTTTGTCAGTGCTACACATGTACAAGTCTTGTACTCTTTACAAGTAAAATGACAGTAAAAGCATCATTATGTCTGATGAAGAAGACTGACCAGA
This sequence comes from Actinostola sp. cb2023, assembly GCA_033675265.1. Taxonomy (NCBI): domain Eukaryota; kingdom Metazoa; phylum Cnidaria; class Anthozoa; order Actiniaria; family Actinostolidae; genus Actinostola; species Actinostola sp. cb2023. The sequence goes on along the minus strand of JAUJYZ010000192.1, from coordinate 27,987 downwards.
GAACACCTGTACCTACCTAGTGCGTCACCTAGTGCTTTTCTATATATGGATTATGAAATTAACCTGTCTAACTCGTTAATTCCTGATAGAAATGACTACACATTTCATTATTAGGGAGTTTGATCAAGATTGTAATGGTTCAAACCCCCTCCCCAGGGGAGCTTGGGGAGGGGGTACTTGGTTAAGAAATGGTATAGCTAGGTTAATGTGCGGCGAGGTCCTCAGCCCTGGTTCTTTCTTCCTCTTCTTTCCCAGGAGAAAAGAAGACTCTGTCAGCAGGGAACAGCCCTGGACACCATTTTCCAAAACCTGGATTTCTGACTTTTGATAACGAATTATTGATAAATGACTCCAGTCTTTGTTGAATCTGCTGGACACTGAATTTCGAAACTGAAACTCTTCCAATGTAGATTGACATTATTTTAAACTCTAACCTAGATTCATAGTGATTTTACGTTAAATCTAAACTGGATTAACGAATAAAATCGCCCAAAACTAGGTTGTTGTGCCGGTAGAAAACCCCTTCTCTTTGCGAAATATAAACACAACAGGTTCTTTTAGTCGCCCTTTTAAAATGTACTGTACATTATTTTACATTGTACCCTCCGGGCCCGGCCTCCCTCCTACTGTAGATCTATCACAATATATAAGATACACATAAGCTTATAAGATACACAATATCACTATTATGTAAAAAGTACACGTACCGGTACTAAACTATTATGCCGCACCGGATCGCATTTAAGTATTTATGTTTGCATGAATTTCAAGATATCAAGCACAATGGCCAATATAAGCTTAAGAACTGAGCTTTCATGTAAATTATTGCAAATTAAGTTACTTTTTACCTGTTTCTGTCGCCCATAAAACTCCAGTAATGATGGTAAAAGAGGTAGAATGACAGTAAACGCCAATAAGTCTATAACTAACGAAGCAAATATCGTCAAAAGTATTCTGTTTTCATTACTTTCACCATGATCTTGGTTGTCATCAGCTGTCTGAACTCTGCTTGAAGTCTTTGACGTCGATTGTATGGATTCAAAGTGATTGGAAAGGCTTCTGTCTTTCAGTCCTGCTTTATTTTTATTCGAGTCCATATTCTTAGAGATCAGTGTTGCTCGTAGATGAAGAAATTCGAATTATAAAAGATGACAAAAGTCGCTGGAGTTGACAAGAGAGCATAAAACTGAATTGAAAGGAACTTATTCGGACGTTCGACTTCAGCGGTTCAGGAAGCTGGCCGTACTCCCACGATGCCTCGTATTTTCAAGATTTTGTTGGTGACACCAGGAGATTGATGTGTGCTATTGACTCAATGAACTTTCAAACAGCATTCGACCAACTGACGACAAGTACAAATGAACTTTTTGAAGAGTTGTTTGAAAAGCTACCCGACTCCTTCGACTAACGGAAGTGACGTCATTCACAACACTCGACTAATGATCATGCTGCTTGCTCTCAAAAAGCGCGCGCACGAACTAGAACAAGATGGAAGAGCGAAGAAGGAAAAGAGGGAAAAGAAGACAAAAGAGGAGAAAAGAAGCTAGAGAAAAGAGGAGAAGAAAAGACAGATGACGTAGCAGAGGGAGAAATCGAGGGAGAAATCGAAAGAGAACTGAAGAATCTTCGGCAAAAGCTACAATCTGATTGCTAAAATTGTTGGTACGATTTGTAGATTTTACCTTTACAGTTGTCTACTCTGCCGACACCTTTTACAACGATCCCACTTCTTTTGGGTTACAATACAAGAGGGGGTAGTATCAGTATTTTTTGATATAGGAAGTACGATCAGAAACCGTAAAAAAGTGAATGGATTCCGGCCAAGGCTCGCCAGTTTTTCTGGTTAGTTCATTATTGATAATACATTACTTCTCACTAGAAAGCTCATAATAATACAAGAATGTTCAATTTGAATCTGTTGTAATCCTACAAAAGAAGAGAGGCCGCGGGCGATAAAGCGCCCTGCTGAGCGATGTGCGGTTTGGTAATCATTTCCCACAAATCATTGCGGTCGTTATTCCCGGTCACAAACAGTTCAACGGCAGGACGACTTTCATGCACAGGGAAAGTGTCACAGAAAGAAGGGTTCAAATCCCACTATTTCTCACTCTACCTGCCTACAACATTATGTATCAAGATTCTAACAGGTTGACCTAGTAATGGCAGACTTAACAGTTCCCGTTCTGTTCATAACAGCCAACGTAGGATCACTTTTTGAAGACGTAAGTTAACTTCTACAACTGGAAGACGTTCGTTTGTTTTTCATCAATTATGATATTTTTAGAGTACTGATAGCCGATAGCTATGAGAAACTTGACTCAGCCAGTCACCAATTCGTGAGCTTCCTGTAGACAGTTACTTAACACTGTAATTTCAAGGATATTATGTAAGGTTTCAAATATGTTGGCCGTTTGGACGTGAAAATGTGCAGTGTGTTTACTTTATACATTTGCAGTATTTCACGTTAACTCTGCGAGTCAAAAATGCACTTTTGCCGAATTAGAAATACCCTGGGAATAAAAGGCAAAAGATGTCTCGTTTGTGATGGATTTGTTATTATGCTTGACAATAAGAGAGCTGAGACGGTTTTATTGTTTTCATTGTAGCGCGAAAATAAGGAAAAAATCTGGACTGAGGAGCTTTTGCAAGTAAGTTCATCTTGACTTCACTTCGTGTAATATTCAAGTAGTTGAAGGCCATTTATTTTCCTTTTGTAGTGAAATCCTTTCGTATTTCGCTTTTTAGACTATCACGACATTTGAACCCAGCTTTATAGCCTTGCATTTTCAAGAGTGTGGCGGGAAGCTGGCAGACCCAACATGTCAAAGATTTTATAAGGTCTGTACAATAATAATCGGGCGACTGTATTTGATTTTCCAATGAATTATTTTCGATTTGAATTTTGGTTTTTAATTGTACATTCTGACTCTTTGAAGAGTAATTGATGTCCAAGGGCTCGGTCTTAAGATACTACATTTGTATATTATACAGCTGCTGTACATAACAGCGAGTACCATCGAGTCATTTTTGAAAGTTACAAATATTGTTTAATTGCCAGGGGATTTTTTGGCACTGAGGAAATTAAAAGAAGATTTCAGATCAGATGTGCTTGGATTGATCAAGACTACCAGAATGAGGAACAATATACAGTAAGCTAAATCCAGTAAAGTGTTTGTACAAATTTGACAGCTCGCCTCTGCAAAGTTTTGCTAAATTGAATACTTTTGTCGTTTCAATAATATTTTCTTCACACTTGATTGCTTACATGTACTTTGAAATGCTACTAAGTAATGAAACTCACAACCTTAAGAACCCCGATATTAGAATATTTATTTGCCAAGATAAATTACAATAAATGGAATGTTTTGTACCAATAAAATGTTGATCAGATGTTCCATGTGATCTACTAGTATCCATTTCATGCCACTGAAATGGTTTCCCTTTTCAGTTTGTATAATTTGTAAAGCATATTTGGTAGAAATATAAACCATATGTCATTGTTCAGTTATTTCTCAAGCCATAATCTCAAGCCATAATCTTATTGATTAAATGGTATAGCAACACTGCAACGGTTTTCTTTTTAGTTTTTTTAGTTTTCTCAACAAAAGGCCTATTTCTTAACAAATCATTAAGTTTTATAGCCTTTACTTTATCTATTTAACATTTTTATGGTCTCAAAATCATCAGACACACAACCTCAGCATGACATCTTAAAACATTTATGTGATTTCTAGAGGAAAAAGAAATAATATTTTACTCTATTTTTTTGACTGCCATTCCCTTTCTGTCTATTTATATTTAATTCTTAAATTACATCTTTTTCTGCTAATATTTTGGTACTTGCATTATTCAAGTCTTTATTTTTTATTATTATATAATTGACACCTGGGGAATTCTGAAATGATCGTTAAATATTATTTTCTATTTGTGCAAGTTTCTGTTATTTCTTCTTTAAAATCACTAATCTTTGAAATTCAGTGGTTAAAGGAAATCTACATAACACTGTAAAAAAGAGTATTTAACTTTACTGACGTTTTGAGCCTTAGTCCTTCGTCAGAGTAAAAAGGGCTAAGACTCGAAACATCGGTAAAGTTAAGTACTTTTTTTACGGTGTTATAGATTTCCTTTAACCATTGAATTTATCATTATACACCAACACAACCCATACTATCTTTGAAATGTCAACCATTACAAAGTCCTTATCAGTCAGCGTCCCTAAGAATTGGCCATTAGCTATAGTGTTACACCTGCACAATCTCACAAAGGCAAAAATTCAAATTCCTTTAAAAGAGAACCTATTACATGAATATTAAAGACTGTCAGTGCAGATGTACATTACACAATGCATCATATAATTATGTAAACAAGTTTAAAATGTTGTCAAGGGAGTGTGCCATAGAAATTCCTATAAAAGGCAATGTTCCTTGTTGATTTTTCGACAGCTGGTTTGGTGAACATACTTTTTTCCATTATCTGAGATTATATTTCCACCATCCAAAAACCACCAAGACCATAGAATGTTTTTGTATTTCAAATTAATAGTACCCCTTAGAGAACAAGTAAAACTGTGAATGATTCCAGGTACCCCAGTACTGCTTTAATTTGTAGATAATGATATACTGCAGTACTTAATCAATACAGGAAGATTCTTGAAGGAAAAAGGAAACGGCAGTTGTACACACCTAGTTTTTTTTGTGTTGATTTAGGGTGAATCTATAATTAGTAGGAAAACAGTGAATGCACTAATATAAATATACATGTAGACTGTTTCTCTATTTTGGGATTGCAACCTTTAGAATGTATGAAACGGAAAACTGAAAATGTTAATTAATGACCATCAAACCTCTATACTAACGACCACCTTATTATTATTACCTCTGTCAGTAATGGTCTCGGCCACCAGTCAGTCCGGATACACATTTATTTGATTTTCAAAGCTGCCCACATTGATTCTCAGATGTGTCCATTGTAGAGAGGTTTAACTACATGTATATGCACTACTAGTGTCTATAATGTAGGATAGTTATATAATACAAACTCATTCTCCATTTCATGCCATTTATAAGTATTTTTTAAGTTACCTGTAAATCCGAATGGAAATAAAGTCTATGTATGTACATATAATGTATTCATACAGTATTTGTTTATTATAACTTTTTGTAATTTGTACTGCTTCAATTATATGTAATTATGTAGGTCTCTCAATATTAATTGGGCTTCATTTGACTGTCTGAGTTCAAACCCTACAGTTCACTCACTATCAAATACATCCTTGTAATAATACATACATGTACTTGTATACTGTATTGTGTTTAACACACAGTATACCTCTGTGTTGTGATTACAATATTTATTCTTAGATTAGAATATCTATAGATTTAATGGAAAATATACTACAGGCCCCGGTTGCATGAAAGGTGAATAGTGCTATCCAACAGATAAGTCCTATCCAACGGATAAAGTTTATTGGATAACTGCATCATTTTTATCCATTGGATAAGACTTATCCGGTGGATAGCGCTATTCACCTTTCGTGCAACCAGGGCCAGGTGTTTATTATCTGATTTATTAATACTATTGTGCTCTATTTGCAGGCTTTGGGTTGTATGTATCTTGCTAAAGGGTCCATCAAAAACTTTTCACTTTGGAATTTTCATGGTATGATGTAGTTTTTGTACATTTAACTTATAATAATAATGTACTTAATAGTAAGGCAATGGGGTGCCTGGAATCACTATTATGTACTTAATAGTAATTTTGCAGCATGCTGTGTAAAAATCTTGAGAAATCAGAGCTTATTATATTGCTATACATCCTTAATGCACACAAATCTTATAATCCATCTCTGATAAAAATGTATAAACAGGGTCTATGTGGATACAGACGTCAAGCTGCTTATCAAACAAAATTCATTTTAAAAAGTGTCACTTAATTTGTTAATTTGTGTACTTTGCTGTGTTCTAGAATCAAAGTTTGAAGTAATAGAAGGAGAGCATATTTCAGTTGGAGACCTGATTGACATTCCATTAGTGGAAAAAATCAAATTCCCCAAAGAATTCTTTCCACAGGTACAGTTTAGACATAAATGTATTTACTAATTGGATACTTTTAAATTAACATAGTGTTATCTTTGATCTGACAGCTGCTGTTGTTATTGTAGACCAGTGGCTCCTTAGATTATTCCACATTGTTTTATCAGTTAGCATTCTAAGTGGTTTGTTGACAAGAAACAGCCAGTAGACCCAATTCAACTTATCACCTTTTATGTCATAATACAAAGCATGTATCAGAAGCCAAGTGGTCTCCAGGGCAACCAACTTAAAGTGAAAAACTCATGGTGACAGTAGAAGTAGCTACTTGCAAGTTAATTGTTACAAAGAAGCCAATAGTGTGACAGTGAATAAGGTTGTTGGACTATAAGAAAGGGAAATGAGAGAGGGACAGGAACTGACTGAATAGAAAATGGCCAGAAATTTGAAACTTTTAGTTGCATTCTGAAATACGATCTCAATAATAATCATTGTTTAACATGTATTGCAGCTTAAATGGTCACGTAAAGGGTATACAAGAACTAGATGGAAGATCAATAACAGGTATTTTCACTTCATATAGCAACTTACATGGCTTGGGCTCCCTGTGTATGGACAACACAGGAAGCCCAATTTTTTATATTATTCAAAAAAATAAAACTGAAATGTGAGATTTTTTTTACAGTGTGTTTGATCTTCTTAACATTCACCTTTTCCATGATGCATCTAATCTGCAAGCTATTGAAACAGTAAGTTTGCATACATGTATAGTTTTCAAGAGTATTGATGTGCCATAAATATACTACTTCACGGTTCTGTTGAGTACTCATGAACAAAATAATCATGCTTCCAAGTAGAGGTTGGCATTGATGTAAATGTATTAAAACATTAATGCCAACCTCGACTTGGAACTATTTTTTGTGGCTACTAAACAGAACTGTGAAGTGGTACGTGTATTGGCTCAAAACAAAACAAAAACTATTATTTTGTATACACTTATTTCAAAAAACCTTGATAATGGATGATCTGAAACTTTTACATGTAAATTCACGTTAACCTCGCCATATCTCGTTCAAACACCAAGTGTGATTCCAAGCTTGAGGTCGAATGAATGAATTTCGCATGTTACTAACGAAAGACCCTCGCAGTTTCCCATACATCAGGGCCTCTGATATGGTGCGGGGGGAAACGGAAATTGTGCGGAAAAAAAGGGATATTATGCGGAAAATTATGCGATTTTTCCAATGGTTAATTTAACCTTTTTATAAAGGAATGTAATATTATTTTGTTTATTATAAAATGCTCTTTCTTTTTAAGCATATTTATGATTCAGTCAAATAAAAATCGTTCTAGTATGTTATGTTGTTTGATTCATACACATCTTGAACATGTTGTAGAGGGTTTCTAAGGTGTTTTCAAAGGAAAATCACTCTGAAATAATGGTTATCTGTCAATGAAAGTTTAAATAAAGCGAATATTTGCTTTGGATTTGTTCATATTGTGCTATTTTTCATGAATTACGCGATCGGATGCGATTTGAGGCCAAATGTGCGATATCGCACCATTGCATAATATCAGAGGCCCTGATACATCTTGATCTCAGATCATCCATTTCAGATCGCCTGTTGTCAATGTTTTTTGAAATAGGTGTATTACAAGTTTGGAAGATGATGAAAGTCAATTTCTCACTTAATTTCACTTTTCTCCCATCCCCTGTTCATTTGCCTTCCACCTGTCTTCCCTCCCCCTGTTTCAATGCCTTTAACTGAAATTGTCATGAACTCTTTAATTGACTATTTGAACTGTACGTATTATATCAATTATTGTGTAGTACTATTACCAATCAATAATCCACTTTTAATATTATTTTGTAGTCACCTTCCCAATACTGTAAAAACAGAAAGAGAGCTCTCCACCATGTTGTTGACAAGTAAGTTTCTGTATTATTACAAGACAGTGTTTACTATTTGTGTGATTGGTTTGTCTTAGTTCGATGATTATCTTTACTATTCGGTTAATAATACCTACGTCTCTTCTACGTACATGTATGTATAGAAATAAAATTTATTTCCCATGCTTTCGGGTCATTGACCCATCATCAGGGGTTGTGAAAAGAATTGTAATCAGTCAACAGTCATTATAAAGGTCGTTCCCACATAATGAATGACCGGTTTGCCGTATTTTTTAACTCGCTCGCTCCGCGTCAATATTGCTTGGATTTTATTGTGCTTAACACAAATACTAATTCAACTATTCTGCTTTTGGACAGTGTATTCAAAATTATCATTGTAAGCCGCATTTGTGAATGCGAGCTGATATTCAAACGACACTATTTTCACTAAAACTGCTGCCAAGCGTTATTCCCTCGTACGATTTTTTTTAAACTTCGTGAACAGCCTTTTGAGGTCCCTAATAATGTTCTGACGAAGTAAGAAGGAAATTGATTGAGCCGAAATCACCAATTCATATTTTTGTTGTCAAAATTTGGACCTTTCGGTTGTTGCGTATTTCGGCTCGAACAATTTTTTTCTTTCCTCGTCAGAACATTACTAGGGACCTTAAAAGGCCGTTCACGAAGTTTTAAAAAAATCGTACGAGGGAATAATGCTTGGCAGCAGTTTTAGTGAAAATAGTGTCGTTTGAATATCAGCTGGCATTCACAAATGCGGCTTACAATGATACTTTTGAATACACCGTCGAAAGTCAGAATAGTTGAATTAGTATTTGTGTTAAGCACAAAAAAATCCAAGCAATATTGACGCGGAGCGAGCGAGTTAAAAAATACGGCAAATTGGTCATTCATTATGCGGGAACCACCTTAAGTCACATCTTCTTTCCAATAGTTTAAACAATGGACACTTACCCAAAGAACCAGCTATTCTATTTGGGGATTTTAATTTTAGACTTGACACTAAGTCTGTTGTAGAGGTAGGTTTACCATAAATGCTCGATTAAGCGCCCTGCTTCCAATAAGCACCCCCCTCGAATAAGCGCCCCCCTAGAGTTCTAAAAAAAATTATAAGCACCCCCTTCCAATAAGTGCCCACCTCCTTCCAACAAGCGCCCCCTCCCCCTAAAAGAAACAACTCTCTTGTATTATTAAATGAAATAAAACTTTACCAATAAATAAACAGAAACACGGTATACCGTATGTCAATACCGTATGTTTACAGTACATACATGTACATGTACCAGTATCAGGGCCGTAGCCACCAGTATTTGAGTGGTCCGGTTTTCAAAATCGGGAAAAACATAATATAATCACTCAAGATGGCACACCATCCCCCAACACCCTGTTTTATATTTATTTGCGGCTACGGCCCTGAGTATACAGTATACAGTTTACCAAGTACAGCACGGTAGATGTTTACTATTTTTATTCACTGTACATGTATGTATGCCTCACTCCTTTGACGAGTCCCGATAATTTTCTATATTTGTCTATATTCTTCTATATATACACTCAATTGCAGAAAGGTTGTAGTATACATTTATACAAATATCTAATGAGATACAAGATAGCTAATGAGATACAAAGTGCGAAACATCGCTTATTTTCTTCTAATATATCAGAATCATCAAATTTAGATTGGTATCACATCCAGCAAGGCTAAAACAATACTTTTCAGCACTATTTTGTACTTAAACAATTGTATTTTAGCATTAATAACATTTTGCATCTCATTAGATATTTGTATATTTGTATAAATGTATACTACAACGTTTCTGCAATTGAGTGTATTTTCTATATATATTTTTATTTTTATTTTCTATATTTTCCTACTCACTTGTAAAGAGCATTGAGATTTATATGTAATGCGCTTTTTCAAGAATTAAATTATTATTATTATTATATTATATTACAGTACCATATACCGGTAATAAAGAAAACATTGAGTTCAACATCTGAGAAAAGAAATAAGCACCCTGCTTCCAATAAGTGCCCCCCTCGAATATTAGCACCTCCACCTTAGTAGAGGTCTTAAAAAAATTAAGTGCCCAGGGCACTAAATCGAGCATTTACGGTAACTGTTTTTAATTGAATCTCATGTGTTTCATTATAATATTGACTTCATTGTATAGTCAACTTGGGTCTGTTTTTGGTGTCCGTGATGATGAAAGTGTACAATATTGAGAGTGTTTTCATTACTGTAAACTCTTAATCTGTCAGTCATGGATCCAGTAATATATGTACATGTAGTGAGTATGTATGTGTTTGCAAGGCAATCTAGTTCACTGTATATTTGTACAACAATGATCAATCATTTCTTATTATTTCCTTTCTTTGTTCCAGTCATTATGTGCCGGTCTTCACTCTCAACATATTAGGAAGGATGGAGAAAATTGTCCTTCTAAAATTATATATCGAGACAAAAAATCTTCTGATAAGGTATTGAACAGAAACTTAATATGTAATTAAGTGATAGAATATGGTCACACCTGTCTATATCTACATGTACTGTGATGTAAATTTATTTATTATATAGTCAAATCAATTCGCGCACTCTGATTGGCTGAAAACTGTGCTGTATCAGAGAACGGAGCACGGTTTGATGACGCTATTTTTCGGCTGTTAGGTTTGATCCAAAATTCTGAAGAAAATAAACCAAACATGCGCGCGCTCGATGGCGTAACTGGCATCAGTAGCGCATGCACTTCACTCGCTAAAATGTTATTGAAAAACACAACAGAATCCTCAACTTTCTTGCCCTTTTTCTCATCATTCTATATAATAAAGCAAATAGAACAGCTTTTTCCATGCTCCGTTCAGTAATACAGCACTCAGGAAGTGCCGAAAGCACTCAAGAAGTCTGGAGAGCACTCGCCACGGCTCGTGCTCTCCCTACACTTCTTTCGTGCTCTCGTCACTTAATTCCTTCGTGCTGTATTACTGAACGAAGCACAGAAAAAGCTGTTCTATTTGTTAAACAAACTGAGATGCAGCACACAGGAGGTGCAAGCCTAGGAACATGAGGCAAAGCCAAGTGTTTCTCTTGCTTTTTGAGTGCTCTACATCTCCTAGAGTGTTTATATCACAGTGTACTTACACAAGCGACCATTTTATATTACCTTGATAAAATATATTTGTATGCTTTTGCACGGGCGACAGTCTCTAACAGAGTGCATGTCATATCACAAATATATTGAAGTTATTATATAAATATCACAAATAGTTTATAATAGAAACTTTTTTTTTTTATGTTCGATGTTTATACAAGAGCTTCCACACCTGTATTTACAATGGCTAGCAGTTATTTGCTTTTGACTTGTGCTCAATTATGTGAGAATACAGCTGGCAGTGCAGGATATATACATTATATGATACATGTACCTCAACTAACTGAAGAGCACTCTTAACCATTTAAGCCCATATCATATCATACACACCTCCCGAATCTCAAAGGCTATTGACATTATTTTAGAAGACATATTTCAGTGTCCTTTTGGATTATGCCAAATCTCAATTGAATCAACTATTCTTACATGTACTACATATATAATTTGAATGATGAACTGATGAATGCTTGTCTTTATTTTTTCAGATTGTTCTCACATTAGAACAACGTAAATTTATAATTCAGGATCAAAGTCACTTTTTGAATGACAATGGAAAAAGGTTCCAAAAATATAACAGAGAACAGAATGAGTTTAAGCAGGAGTTATACGAATACTCTATAACATTTCCACCAACGTAAGTGTATGATCAAGTTTATTCACTAGTTTTTATTGGCTTTTCATCTCGTCAGCACCCCAAGTAAATAAATTGACTTCAAACCTCTTGGGTGATTCCACAGTAATCCTCCGTTGCAGAGAAGACGAATCAGAAACATTTATTTAAGTATACAAAGAAATACAAATTATCAATCACATTGTTTTTGTTCTGGTGTGACAGCTGTCACTTAGGTCTAGCAAAACCAATGTTATAATTGACCATGAACTATTAGAGTGAAGCACAATAAATTAAAATATGACCGTTGCAGAGAAGACACTAAAAATACCTGTTTTACAAACCACAGTTTTCAAGTTCAAATTCCTGTGAATATTTAAGGTTCTTGCATTGTCTTAGTATTTCAGGTGGAAGAGTATTTGTTCTAGTTAACATGAACAACAACAGTTCTTAGCTCTAAGTATTTGAATGTTATTACAATAAATATTTACTAGTCTTGTAACCGTTGTGGAGAAGACGTTGCGGAGAAGACAAAAAATCACATATTCATAAACACAACAAAACTCAGTTTATTAGATTTAATGAAATGAAATTATTGATTATCAATACAGTATTTATCTTCTACATGTACATGTACATATAAGTTTTTGTTATTTCTGAATATTTTTCTTGTTTTCCTGAATGTCTTCTCCGCAACAGAAATGTCTTCTCCACAACAGAAATGTCTTTTCCGCAACAGAATTGCCTTCTTCCCTAATAAAATTGTCTTCTCCGCAACAGAATTGTCTTCTCCGCAACAAAATACAATCTTTAATTTCACATTAACTAAAAAAACTTGAAGTCACATAAGTTGGGCATAGTGGTCCTCATGTTGAAAGTTTACAGTTTTGAAACTTTTGTGTTTCTACGACTATTGACTTGCACATGCCAAAAACTTTTATGTGTCAAAACGTTGCGGAGAAGACATTTGCTTTTTAGAATACCCGTAATTCAAAGCCTTTTGTCAAAATGTTGTTCTTAGTTGATCTTTTAAGCAAAGGAGCACTAGGGGATTTGGTTCATAAAGCATCAATAGTATTTATAATAATATATATTTTTAAAAGCACAATTACAGTTGTCTTCTCCGCAACACCATTTTCTGATTTTTCACAATAATTCCCTAATTATGTAACCATGACGATGCCCACATGAGAAACAATACCCATAAAGTAAACTTCAGACTCTTGCCTTATATTTATGTTGCAATTCAATGATATTTAATGACTTTCTAGAAAATGAATTAAGGGAATATAATACTGTGGAATGTTACAGGTTGTTTCTAGTGGTAATAGTACAGCATCATGTACATGTACCATTACCAAGAATGCCTGTCAACTATAAACTGTTAGTATAGTTTGTCAACCACAGGAAGGTTTAATATAGAGCAGGTTTCATATGACTGTGAAAAATGTACAGCATGGATGTTTCCCATGATGTTTCCATGCTCTGACCGTGATGTTTTAGGATTTTGAATGAATTTGTGCTGTTGCTCTGCCGTGCCATGTGCCATGGTTTTTCACAATCATATGAAATCTGCTGTATAATTTATTGTACTCACACACATGTTTTTTGTAGATATCCATTTAGTGATGACATCAAGGAAGGAACAGCCTACAATAACTCAAGGTGACACTTGGCATTTTGTATGACTTGTATTTTGAGAATTGCATGATTGCGTAAATTGCATGGAACCAATCAAAATACCATGTACCAAATTATTATAATAATGGTTATAATTTAGGGCACAGCCCTTCATCATTACATTATCACCATCATTACTGATACAATCATTATGATTAAACCACACCACCACCGCCACATTAGAGTTGTTTTCTTATGAGTGGGAAACCTACGGCACAGAGTTACGGTTACAGTACAGAATCAAAGACATTCTATTCAACCGATCACAGCATGCAAAATCATTGCTCATCCAATGAGACTGCTAGACATGGCACGGTCACAGGACGCTACCGTCACCGCATGACACGAACCGTACTGTAACTACAATGTATTTCCCACTCGTTCAAAAATGTCTCTATCATCATCATCAATAAATAAATAAAAATCATCATCATCACTACTACTACCACCATCTTCATCACCATCAGCATCATCTTTATAATCATCATCACAATGAACATCATCATTATCCCCTTGATCACCAATACCATCATCATCATCGGCACCACCAGGTGATATCTTCACTGTAATCACCATGGTTTTTCCTTACCAAATACTTATAATGTTTATAGGTGTCCATCTTGGTGTGACCGTGTTCTTCTTAGCCATTCATTCTCAAACATAATCAAACAGGTAAACAATAATCAATTGACAGCTGTCAATCACTATTTATGCAGATATATCAGGTATGACATGGGAGTGGCATATGGCCATATCATGAAATGCAGCTTCAAAATTATAGCAGTATTCAATGTGACATAAGACATTGTTGTTAGTGTGCCAACCAGAGATCCATTGGCTGATCAAATAAATAATAACAAGACGCTCAATGAGCGTTCACTCGGGCATTGTGAAAAGGAAAATGTCAGTTGTTCGAGGAAGTACTTGAAAATGAATGCCAGTTGGTTGAAGAACAAGGACAATGTCAGCTGCGCGAGGAGAGACCTGACAATGACTGACAGTTGCGTGACGAGGGAGACTATGTATATACATGTATGTGTCGAGTTCATTTGATTTGCCTTTGAGTTCATTTGATTACCTTTTGACTTTGAGTTCAATTGATTTGATTTTGATGAGTTTGTGTAAAGGCCCCCTCTCTAGCTTCAGATCCCGAAACGTCGAGTTTGGAATCGAGTTCGGGTTACGGTTCGAACGTCGAATAAAACAAGGACATCTTCTTCAATACAATATAATTTCTCTGACGTCATGACAATCAGTGACAGTTGAGTGACGAGGGAGACTATTAGTCCGGTGAGTACGAACATGATACGTCTTGAGGTTGCATAGGTCAGATGGTTCCGATAACGGCCTCGCGTTTGTTTAAAAAAATATATATTTTAAGCGAGCTTCTAGTCCTTTTACCACTTCTAGTCATTGAACGATGAACTAGAATCCTGACCTTTTAATAGCTTGAAGATCTACAGCTGCTTTCAAAACTAAGATTCATAATCTACTTGAGTCCTGTGTCTCCTTTATCTTTTCAAATCTGCGGAGTAATCGTGAAACTCCGGATACGATTAAATACGTCGCATACTCGTCATTTTGAAGCCGAACAAAACTACTACTACTACTACTACTACCGAAATCCGCATTTTCTAACTCGGGCGGCCTGCGGCCTGGGCCCGAGTAATAATAATAATAAGCAACTTGGCAAGAGCTATTGTGATGATGGTTGGCAAATTAACATTACAAAGTCAATGTTCATAAACAAAATATCACTATAAAGTTTAGCAGGTAAGACGTAAACTGGTTGCAACCGCCAAGAGTCACCTGTTTTGCTCTATCCATAGGATGATTATGGAGTTACGTATGACTTGATTGGCAAGAAAGTTTGTATGGGTGATCATAAGGTATGGAATGTATCTCACACTGTCCTATCAACAGTCATAGAATAGGTAACAAACAGCCATAGCCTTGGACCATGGACTATGGACCTTGGAACTCCTAGTTCAGCAATCACAAATTTTACTTATGAAAACAGTATAAAATGTTCATGCAAATTCTCTTCTGTTTCAGCCTGTGTTTCTGCACTTAAAACTAGATACATCAAAGAGTGGTAAGAGTTACTTTAATGTTGCATTGTCTTTTTTATTCTAACTATTCTATTTTTCCTACAAGTTTGTGTAATTTATTGTAACCACTTTTGATCTTTCTACTTATGACTTATGTCTCTCCTAAGCTTACAAAAGGTCTCACCCATTTGCAATGGAAAATTATTGCAGTGGCACATTTGTATGGGTGATCATAGAGTCGTATTCGTATGAGTGGGAAACCTACCGTGACACTCAAATGGCTTCATTTCTGAACCAATCAAAAAGCGTGCAGATGCATCTCATCCGATCAAACTCTTTCAATATGGCAAGGCGCGGTGCAGTGATGGTGCAGTAACTTTCCCACTCATATGAAAATGACTCTATTGTTTTGGATGTAATTTGGGATTGATTTGAACAAGTGTATTTTTCAAAAAGTCTGCAATTTTGAATTCTTAAAAAACATGCATTCAAATTCATCCTAAAATTACTTCAGAAAACTGTATGATCATCCATCAATAATATTGATGAAAAAGAAATTGTAGTTTGCACTATAGAAAACTGCACTGCTCTTAACCAATCAGAATATTACTATGCTTGTTATTGTTCACTTTACTCTGTGCACCAAGCCATTATACTTGTCTGTGTGGACTAATCTCATTTTAATGTATCCATCATATTTTAAAAACTGATTCACAGCCCCAGAAGCCATACAGGGGAAGGACTAGTTCCCTTGATAAAGTCAGTGTAGGTCAGTCCTATAAATTAAATGGTAACTCTATAATATGTCTCGTAAAATATGTTAAAATAAATTTACTGTTCCATATCATCATCATCATCGTATGTTTATCATGTGGCGTTATTAATCCTGTAGACAATCATTTGGCAATTGAAGCCATTTGGATGTTTTAAAAATCATTTCAGTGTTAAAGCAAACCATGTCATGTGGATGTTAAAGCTATTTAAATGTTAAAACCATTTCAATATTAAACCCATTTCAATGTTAAACCATTTCAATGTTAAATCCATTTCAAAGTTACATTGTAAACCCATTCCAGTGTCAAAACCATTTCAATGTAGTGTTAATACCGGTAGTGTAATGTACATGTACATACGCTCCTAAAAATGATCATGATACCACAGGGATCCCATGCATGCGTTACAGAGACGTTTTATCAAAGTAATCTCAATACTTTTAACCGATTTGACTGTTTGTTGCAGGGGCAACCGCGAATGGTGTTCCTAATGAATACATTGAATATATAACATGTGTATAGCTCAAGATATATATACATATATGCTGTCAGAAACAATACTCTATTTAAGCCAGAAGCAACTGTATAAACAAGGATACAAGCAAGATTCCACTGTTATGTTAAAAAGTTAGCGCTCCAAGTGCGTTCTGTTCAGATCTAAAATGGTACTGAAGTACTGTAGTTAGCGCTCCAAGGGCGTTCAGTTCTGTTGAAAAAGAGTCCCCTTAAAGTGAATCAGATTCCTTGTTTTTGTACCAGCTTTACAACAAAAGTGGGAATTTGGGAGTAAACGGGAGAATTGTTCTGGGGGGTGGTAACCATTATGAGTGTTTTGGGGATTCCTATACTCAACGTCGTCATAATAGCATCTGAAACTGATATTTGTGTTAGTTATATCAATGATACCCAAATACCAGTCACTAAATATGAAGTTCAATACTAACAGCCACCTCCCCACCTCCCCACCTCCCCACAACAGCCAACTCTCTGTAACGATCAGGGATTTTTGTCCCCGCGGACACAAGCAATCCCATACATTTATTGTTATTGAAAACTCTCCACAAAGGCCACCTCTCTGTAATGACCAGGTATTTTTGTCCTGGCCACCAGCTAGCCCATACATCTATTCACCTCTGTAATGACCAGGTATTTTGTCCCGGCCACTAAGCAAGCCCATACATTTATTGTTATTGAAAACTCTCCACAAAGGCCACCTCTCTGTAATGAACAGGTATTTTTGTCCTGGCCACCAGCTAGCCCATACATTTATTGTTATTGAAAACTCTCCACAAAGGCCACCTCTCTGTAATGAACAGGTATTTTTGTGCTGGCCACCAGCTAGCCCATACATTTATTGTTATTGAAAACTCTCCACAAAGGCCACCTCTCTGTAACGACCAGGTATTTTTGTCCCGGCCACCAAGCAAGCCCATACATTTATTGTTATTGAAAACTCTCCACAATGGCCACCTCTCTGTAATGACCAGATATTTTTGTCCTGGCCACCAGCTAGCCCATACATTTATTCACCTCTCTGTAATGACCAGGTATTTTGTCCCGGCCACTAAGCAAGCCCATACATTTATTGTTATTGAAAACTCTCCACAAAGGCCACCTCTCTGTAATGACCAGGTATTTTTGTCCTGGCCACCAGCTAGCCCATACATCTATTCACCTCTGTAATGACCAGGTATTTTGTCCCGGCCACTAAGCAAGCCCATACATTTATTGTTATTGAAAACTCTCCACAAAGGCCACCTCTCTGTAATGAACAGGTATTTTTGTCCTGGCCACCAGCTAGCCCATACATTTATTGTTATTGAAAACTCTCCACAAAGGCCACCTCTCTGTAATGAACAGGTATTTTTGTGCTGGCCACCAGCTAGCCCATACATTTATTGTTATTGAAAACTCTCCACAAAGGCCACCTCTCTGTAACGACCAGGTATTTTTGTCCCGGCCACCAAGCAAGCCCATACATTTATTGTTATTGAAAACTCTCCACAATGGCCACCTCTCTGTAATGACCAGATATTTTTGTCCTGGCCACCAGCTAGCCCATACATTTATTCACCTCTGTAATGACCAGGTATTTTGTCCCGGCCACTAAGCAAGCCCATACATTTATTGTTATTGAAAACTCTCCACAACGGCCACCTCTCTGTAATGACCAGGTATTTTTGTCCTGGCCACCAGCTAGCCCATACATTTATTCACCTCTCTGTAATGACCAGGTATTTTGTCCCGGCCACTAAGCAAGCCCATATTTTATTGTTATTGAAAACTCTCCACAACGGCCACCTCTCTGTAATGAACAGGTATGTTTGTCCTGGCCACCAGCTAGCCCATACATTTATTGTTATTGAAAACTCTCCACAAAGGCCACCTCTCTGTAACGACCAGGTATTTTTGTCCCTGCCACCAGCTAGCCCATAACATTTATTGTTATTGAAAACTCTCCACAAAGGCCACCTCTCTGTAACGACCAGGTATTTTTGTCCCTGCCACCTTGAGCAAGCCCATACATTTATTGTTATTTTTGTCCCACAACGGCCACCTCTCTGTAATGACCAGGTAGCCCATAACATTTATTGTTATTGAAAACTCTCCACAACGGCCACCTCTCTGTAATGACCAGGTATTTTTGTCCCGGCCACCAGCTAGCCCATACATTTATTGTTATTGAAAACTCTCCACAACGGCCACCTCTCATAAAAGTTTGTTGTGGGGAGGTTCGATTGTATTTGTCAGGGTTTAACAAACAAGTAAACCATGTATTTTTATCATATCCATTATTATAATAATAATTATCCCGTGATTCCCACAATTAGTGCATCTTACTATATAGGTTGATGCAATAGGGCCCATAGCATTGATTGTTATTGTTATTCATTCGTTTATTTGCCATTCACCATGAGAAAATTGCATTCACTTATTCATCCATTCAATTAGCGTATCAGTTCCCCAATCACATTTAAGGGTGGACTAACCTATTTATTTCGACTGTTGCTAAGGAAAATTTGAAACCTCAAAAAAATCGTAAAATTCAAAGAGAAGAGAAGGGACTTATAGGAAGTGATTGTAAGAGAGAAAGCTTTGTCATAGCATGACGTCATCAACTGACGTCATCAAAACAGAAAACGCTCTTTTTTTCCAAGGATTTATAAGATACTGTAAATCTATGATTATACACTTGTTCTACAACACAAGGAGCAGACAACTGAGCATGGTTTGGCATTTAAATGAAAAATGTTTTTTTTATGGACGTTTTTCGAGCTGTTTTTAAGGATTAAATTCCATAACTTGTCATATTGTCTTCAGTTTTTAAAAAGCATGCTCAGCAATGTTGACTAGGTCGTTGTTGATATTCTAGGTTAGAAAAAAATAACCCTCAGTGAACGTGCTCGGAAATTTTGAAGGTTTTTGAAAACGAGAATCTGCGCATGCGCAGTGAAGTCTTGTTAAATTTACCGTTCTTTTTCAGCATTGAATTGATGGATTTCGGAAAAGAATCCTACGAAAATGTTTAGACAGTTCTCTATTCTGTCATTTGGCATAAAAAATATCATGCAGCAAATACGTTTTGATTTTCCTGTTGTACCCAAGCAGGAGATACGCGAATTTTATGATTCAATTCATAAATTGTATGCTTGCTCGTTTCTGCTAAAACGAAATGTAAAACCCCTAGAGAGAAGTAGGATGTTTAACATGGCTATAAAATATCAAAATTTCAGAAAAAAATCGTCAACAAAGCTAAAGAATTGAAGACATGTAAAACCCATAGCAAACGAGAATCTAGTCCGTTGCATAGTAACGAAATAGGTTAGTCCACCCTTAATAAAAGCCATTCCTCCGCTTTTCTCTAAGTTATTTAACTAACTTACAGCAGTGCTCGTACTTGTAGCCGTACTTTAATACCAAACAATATAACCAATCTCACCCCTATATCAAAGGTTCGTATAACATTACCAACAAATTCCCATAATGCAACAGGACCTTGAAGTCCATTCACTGGCGCTGTGCGTCATCAGTGACAAAGTATTCGTTACATGAATAAAATATTGATATTATTATTAGATAATCGTTGAAATATTACTAGATATGTACTATTGATTGATTGATATTAAAGCCTGGGGTTTATCAAATTGGGGTGTTGTTATTCTGGACCGGGCCTATAGGCCTCTTGACAGTGAGAGTTCAGGCAGGTGCCTGTGAAAGGGCACCTGTCGTGTATTTGTCGAAAGACCAAACGGATCCAAAGTGTTCCCCGTAACGCACCAACATTTTTGTAACTGAAAATAATTTATCAATTTACTTTAGTTTTGCATGTTCTTTTTCCACCAATTCGGCCCCCGAAAAGTGTCCGAGAAACGTAGACCCGATGCAAGGAAGTGCAAGGTTTTGATTTATTATTATTCTTGTGCTTGTGTTTATTCTCACACGGCTGTAGATAGCATGCATGTATTTGATCAGCTCTATCAGTACTTCTGTGTGATACTTTATTGACCACGCCCTCATCTCTGTGACGTACTTTAATGTAGATCGATCGACTCCGTGCCGGACGGTCGAAAAAAGTAATCGCGTTTCGTCTCTGACAGTTAAGACATCTGATTTGATAGCTTACATAGTACGCGCGCTCTGATTGGCTTATTCCCTGTCAAAATCCATGATCTATTATCCCGATAAACACTGTTTTTGCAGGCATGCTTTCACAAAAGTTTGGGACATTTTATGACGTCATTATATAATGAGTACTGACAATGCAAAACTGCATGCCAAATAGGATTTTCGAGCCAAATTTAAGCCAACTGTTGTGGAGTTTTTCACTGAAAAAGACCAAATATTTGAAGAAAACGAACCCAAGCGCGCAATCGATATGGCGTGATTATCAGTAGTGCGCGCACTTCAACAAAAGTTGAAATTAAAAACACAACGGAATCCTCAACTTTCTTGCCATTTTTATCTTAATTTGGCAATAGAAGACAAATTCCCGTAGTTTGCTGGCGAAATTAATCACGCGGGATGTTGGGAGAACACGAGAAAAGTTTGAAAATCACGAGCCGGAAATTTGTCTTATATATATATATATATAAACCTTTTTTTATTCCATTTAATTTGGCGATATAATTAAAAGATTAATAATATTCCCGAAAGCTGAATTCGAAAGATTTGGGTATATGTCTTTCTATATACGGTACGGTATTTTGATTCTTTTTCTATATACAATAAATGTTCTATATACCATAAATCTCTTAAGCGCCCCCCTCTATTAAGCGCCCCCCTCTATTAAGCGCCCCCCTTTGGAGCCGTTTTGACTAAGCGCCCCTCTCTAATAAGCGCCCCCTCTAATAAGCACCCCCTATAATAAGCACCCCCTATAATAAGCGACCCCCTCCAATAAGCGCCCCCTCTAATAAGCGAGGAAGTTGACAATGAGATCTGAAATATCGTTTCTGAAATCATATTGGCTTCGTTTCTCCGTACTAAGTAAAGTTGATAATAAAGTTTACGAAATACGGTAAGAGAATCTGAGTGTTTGGTTTAGGAAATTAAATAAGCGCCCCTCTATTAAGCGCCCCTCTTCTAATAAGCGCCCCCCTAAAACCTCCGAAATTTAATCTTATAATAGAAGATTTACGGTATACAGTGTAGAGTGCAAACCATATGTCCGTGAAACAGTACTAACTAATTAGTACTAAATAGCACTGATGAAACAATAGAAAACAATAGAGATAACACTATTTAGTACTATTTAGTAATAGTACTATTTCACGGACATATGGTTTGCACTCTATATGACAACTCTTATTACAAAATGGGTCTTAGTCAACAAGACCGTTTTGAGAACACAGACTTCCAAAACGAAAGAAAGAAGCTGACGACCGCAAAGGACTTTGGGAATCTCCTAATTAATTTATTTATCCGTGGTACTTGAGAAGTTATCTCTACGAGCATTGAACAGCAATCATTTTGAACTATTCGGCCATTTGAAAATGCATGTTGTCAAAATGTCTACGGATGAATAAATGAATAAGGAGAAAGTCCCAATCCAAGTCCCTTTGCGATCGTCAGCTTCTTGCTTGTTGCTTTCGGCCCGGAATGCGATTTTTAGAATAGGTGTATATATATTATTATGATATGAACCAGGTAGGCGTTTCAACCAGAATTCATGTCAGTAGTCGATATCTGATTGAGATGAAAAGAATATAATAACTGTTCTTTTAGCATTCAATTCTCATTCCGATTGCTTCAGTGACCGCATGCACTGAACAATGAAAGCAGTTTCGTATTATAGCTTAGTTAAGAGTCGATTGTTTAATAAATGTTTTATTCCTTTTCATACTTTTGAATAGAGTTGATTGCTCATTGAGACATACAAAGAACAAATACGGCAAATATGTATATGAATGCTTTTTCATTTAGAATACATTTACACTTTTGTTTGGTTTTCAAAGGGGGCTTTAATTGTGAATGAAATGCGAACGGAGATTTGATTCTTTTCAATCAAATCAAGAACAGTCTCACAGGAAGTTCGTAAAGCTAAGACGGGCACTTGAGACGATGACTGGCAATTTTCGTAAACTGCCAAAAGTGCATCACAAGAGTGTCAGTTGTTGAGGGAATGTGCCCAAACTAGCACAAAGTGGAGTGTAAAGATTTTTGAAGCCCTGGCAGATGTCTCGTAAAAACAAGGTAGCAAGGAAAGAGTCTATTGACTTGTCTTTTGACACATAAATTCCGTATAATATAATAATAATAATTTAATTCTTGAAAAAGCGCATTACATATAAATCTCAATGCTCTTTACAAGTAAATAAGAAAAAAGAAAAAATATAGAAAATAAATATATTTTTAGGAAAATATAAAATAGGAATGAAGTTCTTCGACTAACATTACTTTACTATCTCCTAACTTGAGGTTCTTGAAAATAATAATGTAGCAAGTAACGCAATATTTAGCCAGAACTGTGCTATCATCTTTAATTTGAAGTAATCTCGTGTCTTTCAAAGTTAACGTTTGTTATAATTTATTTGAGATTGTGAAAGTATTGCCGCACATGAAAGCTCGCACAGAGCTAGAAATCCAATGATTGTATCATTAGTAAGTAAGTTAAAACTGTGAAGGTGCTAAGCTCCAATAGATCGAGGAAGGGAGTTACATTAAAGAAACTGCGGAACAAAATCTAACGAGTATTTTTCTTAATTAGCTTTTAGGATAATGTATTGTTCCTCTCATATAATGCATTGATGATCCAGAATACTTATATAGAGCTTATTAGTATTCTGTATCTGATACAGAATACTAATAAGGTCTATTAGTATTCTGTATCTGATACAGAATACTAATAAGCTGTATTACTATTCTGTATCATACTTGTATGGGAGTTACAAGGTAGCCACGTGATCAGAATGCTGAGCACAGATTGGACAGCTGCCTAATGAATTATTAATGAATATTATAAGTAATTTACAACATTCGTGGCAATGTTGTATCTTATTTACAATCTCTCGCCTTCGGCTCCAGATTGTAAATAAGATACAACATTGCCACTCATATTGTAAATACTACATAAAAATAACTTAACATTTTTCGATTATTTTTAATTATTTTACATTATTAAAATTATCATTTTCGTGAGTATAAAATGTTCTTACAAAAACAAACAGTAAAAAAAAAGAAAAAAAGTCGTTACCGCGAGGAATCGATCCCGGGCCCGTGTGCTTCTAAAGCGCTGTGTTTCAGTGCGAGCCACAAGACCATAGTAATTTGCACAACAATATAGACAGTCCATTCACAAGATACACTAGGTTATTTTGTCCTCCAAATGAACAAGCGTGCACGATAGCCTAGGATCCGACTGTTCCCTCCCTCTTTGACTACTAAGCTGATTGGTGTAATTAATGCCCGGATAGCGCGGATGGGGCCGAAATCTTCATCTTATACGTAACATACGGTGACTCAGCAAGTTCAAGGGTTCGAGTCCCAGCCGTGACACGTTTTTTTTCCGTTTTTTTTTCGTTTTTCTTTTTGTTCTGGATTGTTTGTTTTCTTTTTTGGAATTGTTTACATATTTCTTCTTTTTTCGTAAAAAAATAATTGTAAAAAAACATAAATGATAGTCTTCATATGCATAAATTATAAGCTCGTGATTTTCAAACTTTTCTCGTGTTCTCCCAACATCTCGCGTGATCTATTTCACCAGTAAATTAAACCACGGAATTTTGTCTTCTACTAAAAATGACAAGAAATTTGAGGATTATGTTGTGTTTTTGAAAGTTAATTTAGTTAGGGAATCTGCCAATCAGAGCGCACGTACTATGTAAACTATACCATAAAGCGTAATAATGCACGCTCAGCAACCAATCAAATCGCGAGTTCTTGGGAGGTACACATATATATATATTTAAAAAAATTGAATATAGGATAAGGTAGGCCAACGACGAGCTTCCAGTAGCTATAGAAGGATTCTAAAAGGAATTCACAGTCTGCTCTCCATATAAATATATTAAATATATAGTCGAGAAAGAGACGCAGGCACCTAGCTCTGGCTGTTCCAAATAATGTATAAAGTGCTACTTGGACGAAAATCGATCGAAGTTTAATTTAGCTGAAACTTCACTGAAATAATCTCAAAGAGCCATACAATTACTGGTTAATGTGTTTTCTCAAAATTCCTATGGGAAGTATTACATTTTTATGAATCTTTAGAAGTGTCAGTGAGGTCATCTACTCAACCGTAACAATCAACACAGCTTCGCTCCATACATTTCTTTGTGTTTAGTTTCTTGAATTATTTTATTTCTATGAAGCTAAAAGTTTGGGTGAAGGAGTTTTCTTACATTATTTGTGCTTAGGATTGATTGTCTGACCAGTTGTCTTCAATGCAGAGCTGTTATCTGAACAAAACATTGAGATATTTGACTCACAAAATACAAGAAATGTATGGGCTGATGTTGGGTTGAGTAGATGACGTCACTGACACCTCTAAAAGATTCATAAAAATATAGTACTTCCCTCTGGAATATCGAAAAAAGATTTTAACTAGTTATTATTAGACCCTTGAAGAATTATTCAATGAAGTTTCAGCTAAATTAAATTTCGATCGATTTTCGTCCAAGTAGCACTTTAATTAACGTTTCGGCAATTCCGTCAGCCTTCTTCAGAAAAAGATAAATATGTACAAGATAAAAATTATAAAAATATTTTTTAAATCATTTTTATCTTGTACATATTTAATTATTTGGAACAGTCAGAGGTGGTTTCGTCTCTTTCTCTACTATATATAATCTTTGTTACACCTGTTTTCAAAAACGTTGCCCATTTACAAAATACAAAATAGTAAAATAGCAAAAAAGGAATTCATTAGAGAAACAAAAGAAATGCACTCAAGCTGCACTCTGGCTTATTGTTTCTCTAATTAATTCCTTTTTACTATTTTACTATTTTACTATTTTGTATTTTGTAAATGGGCAACGTTTTTGAAAACAGGTGTAAATATATACAGCTAATTGCATAATCGTTGTCGGGTCGAAAATCATGAAAGCTATGACCAAAAGGAATGCTGGGAAATTAAAACTCTCAAATAACATCGTCAAATCATCGACCTTTTTATCCAGACTTGTAGGATCTTAGGATCTTAGTTAAATAGCTCATATATTTATCCAGAACTTCAAAACTACGAGAACATTGAATATATCTGCATGTTAAGCGGGTCATGAACTGATTTCCCATCCATCCTTGCGGTCTCAGCTTCTATGATTTATGATTTTCGACCCGACAACGATATGCAAATTAGCTAGTAGCCGAAATGTTGAAATACATTTGGAACAGTCAAGAAGTTGCTTGTCTCGTCGTTTTTCTACTAATGATATACTTTTCAGTTATAATTATGGAGAGCAGACTGATCATGAATTCCTTCGAATCCTTCTTCTACTGGAAGCCCATCGTTAGCCTACCTTACTGTATACTCAAGTTTACTGTTTATATATATATTTTCACATTGATATTTTATAGTTCTTTATTAAGTTTCCTTGGTTATGTTAAGCTTAATGTTTTATTTAGTTCAGTCTCCAGGGCGCTCTTTGATAACAGCTTATGCTGACGAGCCTAGCGCCCAGCGGTTTTCTACTAACTTCTCCCCAATAGTATATATACTGCCAAAACGGTTTTAGCAATTTCAAATGGTTATTTAAAACCGATAAAAGGAAAGATGTGTTAATTGATAGCAACGTACGAATGAAGTGCCAAAGGTTTTCTTTTACTTCATGACAAACAAACAAAACTTGAATGTATCACTACTTCGCTTATCAGTGTTCAAAGATACTCGCACTAGCAATACAAGGCGATTATTCAGATCTATAGTGATGTTTGAGAATTAAGATTTCACTCTTCAACAAACCCCTTGGCTTTCAATATAAGCAGGCCTTAATTGGTTTTGTAATTTAATTAATTAGCGCTTGTTGTGCTTGTAAGTGATATTTCAAGGCGTGAATGTGTTCAACCTCTCACATTTTTCCTCACCGCAGGGTTGACTAAGTATATCTAATAAACATTGTCCAACAGAATACCATGCTATTGTTTAATACATTAATGTATAATCGTTGTTCGTTTATAAAATGTACAACTATGATGTATGTACGTATTCCCATGTTCAACGGTACGCGCGCCAATTTGTTACGCTTTGTACATTTTAGAGCAAAGCACTTGACATTTCAGTTACACGAGTCGCCAATACCATTATCCTATCCAGTGTTTCCTGTTCTCTTGATGAGCAGGTGGGACTCGCTCTATAGCTGCCATAAACCAGCCTTAAGTCGTTGCCAATATCTTCCTCTAACTTCGTATCAACTTAATAAGCTTGGGGAGATTGAAAAGGCTTTGAGGGATTAACTGTGAGTTCACAGATTACTGTTATACCGCATTTAATTGGTCTATTAGTAATAATCACACCCATTCGGAGTAATTTATAACGAACAGCTAATTGTTTTTATTATCCTTTGGCATTAAACCAATACGATGTACATTTTATATAATAAACAATTATTGCTACGCAGCGAATGACTTATCGTCTTGAGCTCATGACTGAAGATTCAGTTAAAACTACATTATTGTGATTCGGAAACTTTTGTCGTAATTTTCTTAGAAATTCGCAACTGAATAAAGCGATGTTCTTTTAAGATGTATCAATTTTTGTAAGAAGTTAATCAGGCAAATAACACTAAACTGGCTTCCTATCAAAAACACCTGTCAGTGCTCAGCCAATGAACAGAGCGCGTGTCCGCACACCGAGTCCATTATTCGCTATGGCTCGTTCCATAGCTACTATATCAATTAATGCTTGTCATGACAGGCAGTCAATCACTGGTTTACGGTTGGTCGACTTGATGTCAGACACATCACCTCCAAATGTAAACTTAAGTTTATTAATGCGGACTCGCTTGTGAGCCTTCCAAAACGATTCAGTCATCAAGCTACGAGCTGGCGCACGGTAGAGGCAATATGGAACGACACCCTTGCTACACGGTGCATCCTTAACATAGAACTCAAGTCATTTGGTATATCTCCTTATCCTTCATTATCGCCGATTATGCCCGCTACTAAAGGACCAATGGCCAGCCCCATACCACGAGTCCACGCTGTAAAACCTGCATTACCCCACTCCATTGATAACATTTTAAACAGAGCTGAGCAGAATTCGCCTCCGAGCTCACCGTCACCCCCAGAAGTCCGTCATCGCCCGTACTGCATCCCAAGTAGAGGATTTGAATACGACCTGCAATGCCGGT